>CM068301.1:8265560-8831461 GCA_034768395.1 Linum lewisii
GTACTAATCGCCAAATTAATTGGCGATTTTTCATAAAAGTCAAAAATCCCCTACAAGTTTTGGGATTTGGGCTACTGCGTTGTAAACCCAAAAGGCATGTTTTAACTTTTTTGTTTTTTAAACATTACTTTATTACTTAAAAAAAACAAAAACGTTTTTTTAAATTTATTTGTATGTATATATACCTATGGTGTTCTATTCGGAAATTACAAATTTGGGGTTTCCCAAATGCCTAATAAAGGATACTTTTCTACTATTTAAATTTATATAATAGAGACCAATGATTATTTTTAATATAAAACCCCAGTTACATTTTGAAAAAAAGGAACCAAAGCATATCAAAATACCACGATTTAAATGACCATGATAGATACCGGATTTTTTCCAAAACTAGGGTCCTCTAAGTTTCAATTACCAAAGTAGGGTAATCACTGAATTAATTCCCAAAGTAGGGCATTTTTTGCTGACTGTGTACTATATCGCCAAATTAATTGGCGATCTTTCATAAAAGTCAAAAATCGCCTACAAGTATGGCGACTTGCTACTGCTGTTGTCAGACCATTGCATGTGTTAACTTTTTTGTTTTTTAAACATTACTTTATTACTTCAAAAAACAAAAACGTTATTTTATTTATTTGTATGTATATATACCTATGGTGTTCTATTCGGCAATTACTAATATGAGGATTCCTAAATGTCCTAATATAAGGATACTAATCTACATACTTAATTTATATAATAGAGATCCAAATGATTATTTTTAATATCAAACTCAGTTACATTTTGAAATAACAGGAACAGCATAAGCATATCAAAAGTACCATCGACTTAAATGACCATGATAGATACCAGATTTTTTCCAAAACTAGGGTCCTCTGAAGTTTCAATTACCAAAGTGGGTAATCACTGAATTAATTCCCAAAGTAGGGCATTTTTTGCTGACTGTGTACTATATCGCCAAATTAATTGGCGATCTTTCATAAAAGTCAAAAATCGCCTACAAGTATGGCGACTTGCTACTGCTGTTGTCAGACCATGTGTTAACGTTTTTGTTTTTTAAACATTACTTTATTACTTCAAAAAACAAAAACGTTATTTTATTTATTTGTATGTATATATACCTATGGTGTTCTATTCGGCAATTACTAATATGAGGATTCGTAAATTTCTTAAATCGATGGCAACAGGTTCACACATCCGTATGCCATCTGAAATGGAGAATCCAAAACCGTCTTTTTCTCCATCGCCACACTCACGTCGTTTAGATCCATCGGGTAGATTCTCTGCATGAACTAGCACAATGAGGACATGAGGTTTCCTAATGATTACATTTGCATCCACCCTTTTGCTAAACCTTCATCTACTTGAGATTAGCAGAACCAAAGTCAAAGTAAACAAGAATTCACTAAAAGTACTTATAAAGTTGACCTCATACAACTGAAAAAATAAATTATTTTTAATATCAAACTCAGTTACATTTTGAAATAACAGGAACAGCATAAGCATATCAAAAGTACCATCAACTTAAATGACCATGATAGATACCGGATTTTTTCCAAAACTAGGGTCTTCTGAAGTTTCAATTACCAAAGTAGGGTAATCACTGAATTAATTCCCAAAGTAGGGCATTTTTTGCTGACTGTGTACTATATCGCCAAATTAATTGGCGATCTTTCATAAAAGTCAAAAATCGCCTACAAGTATGGCGACTTGCTACTGCTGTTGTCAGACCATTGCATGTGTTAACTTTTTTGTTTTTTAAACATTACTTTATTACTTCAAAAAACAAAAACGTTATTTTATTTATTTGTATGTATATATACCTATGGTGTTCTATTCGGCAATTACTAATATGAGGATTCCTAAATGTCCTAATATAAGGATACTAATCTACATACTTAATTTATATAATAGAGATCCAATGATTAATATGAAAGGGTATTAGGGTAAATTGCTTAATTGGTACGACTTTTTTAATTCTTATTTTGGTTCCACTTTAAATTAATTACCCAATTTCTCCTTTTCGTCCATACCTGGTTCCCTGCAGTTAGATTATAATCATTATCCAACGGATGTAAAAAGAGTGTCTTCATATAAGGACTCTTAATGAGGTCCTCACAATAGTAGATTCCGTCCTACTCGGTACTCTCACTTACGAAGTTTTTTTGGGTAGCTTTGGGTCGGGTTTTAGTAGAGCTGTCACATGGGCGGGCCGCGGGTTCGTTGGGTTACGATTTGTCGGGTTGCGAATTTTTTGGTTGCGAGTTCGTCGAGTTGCGTGTTCATCGGATCACGACAATCCCTCGACCTGCCCATTTGACATATTTACTAAAACCCGACCCAAACCTACCAAAAAAACTTGAGAGTACCGAGTAGGATATCATAGATATAAATATATACAAATAAATAAAGTAAGGTTTTTATTTTTTGAAGTAATAAAGTAACGTTTTAAAAAACAAAACAAAAAAAAGTTAACACATATGTAATGGCCTGACACAAAAGTAGAAAGTCGCCATTCTTTATGGAGATTTTTTACTTGTATGAATAATCGCCAATTAATTTGGCGATATAGTACTCAGTCAGCAAAAAAAATGCCCTACTTTGAGAATTGATTTAGTGCCAACCCTATTTTGGTAATTGAAACTTTAGAGGACCCTAGTTTTGGAAAAAATCCCATGATACCAAATCAAAGAATAAGAACAATGCAGAAACAAACGTTACCAGATTTCAGTTCTTCCCTATCACTGTCCACTTGCATAAGACCATGAGCAACATCCCTTCACATGAGTCACTTGCCCTCACAATGTATACCTGAAGAAATGGCAAGACACAAATCAAATGTGCTTATTTGAGCTGTGGCTATCTAGTGGAAGACTGCTGCAATTTTAGGTTAAGAAAAGCGTTGGTATAGAAGCCTATCCACCCAAATAGTCAATGTAAACCAATGTACCTTGAACTTGGTTGGCTGAACTAACTGAAACACCAGAACATCTCCAGGTTGTGATCAATGGAGAACGCTTTCCATCCACCACTATGTGCTTGTCTATGAACTAGATACTTTGTGGGATAAATGTTGTCAGCCTGGTCTTCCAAGTTGATCTCAGTGTTCTCATCAGGCAAATGCTTACGGTCGAACCCTTTCGCAAGAGTCTGCCACACCAGCCAGCATCAAGTTAGGTACAAATGGTAAGCAACCAACTTCACTGAGCTGATATTCTTGATTTTCTTAATTTTAGGTTAAGAAAAGCGTTGGAAAAGAATCATATCCACCCAAATAGTCAATTGAAAATAATGTACCTTGAACTTGGTTGGCTAAACTAACTGAAACACCAGAACATCTCCAGGTACTAACTTGTGATCAATGGAGAACGCTTTCTATCCACCGCTAAGTGCTCGTCTATGAACTAGATACTTTGTGGGATAAATGTTGCCAGCCTGGTCTTCCAAGTTGATCTCAGTGTTCTCATCAGGCAAATGCTTGCGGGCGAACTCTTTCGCAAGAGTCTGCCACACCAGCCAGCATCAAGTTAGGTACAGATGGTAAGCAACCAACTTCACTGAGCTGATATTCTTGATTTTCTTAATTTTAGGTTAAGAAAAGCGTTGGAAAAGAATCATATTCACCCAAAACAATGTACCTTGAACTTGGTTGGCTGAACTAACTGAAACACCAGAACATCTCCAGGTACTAACTTGTGATCAATGGAGAACGCTTTCTATCCACCGCTAAGTGCTCGTCTATGAACTAGATACTTTGTGGGATAAATGTTGCCAGCCTGGTCTTCCAAGTTGATCTCAGTGTTCTCATCAGGCAAATGCTTGCGGCCGAACTCTTTCGCAAGAGTCTGCCACACCAGCTAGCATCAAGTTAGGTACAGATGGTAAGCAACCAACTTCACTGAGCTGATATTCTTGATTTTCTTAATTTTAGGTTAAGAAAAGCGTTGGAAAAGAATCATATTCACCCAAAACAATGTACCTTGAACCTGGTTGGCTGAACTAACTGAAACACCAGAACATCTTCAGATACTAACTTATGATCAATGGAGAACGCTTTCCATCCACAGCTAGTGCTCGTCTATGAACTAGATACTTTGTGGGATAAATGTTGCCAGCCTGGTCTTCCAAGTTGATCTCAGTGTTCTCATCAGGCAAATTCTTGTGGCCGAACCCTTTCGCAAGAGTCTGCCACACCAGCCAGCATCAAATTAGGTATAGATGGTAAGCAACCAACTTCACTGAGCTGATATTCTTGATTTTCTTAATTTTAGGTTAAGAAAAGCGTTGGAAAAGAATCATATCCACCCAAATAGTCAATTGAAAACAATGTACCTTGAACTTGGTTGGCTGAACTAACTGAAACACCAGAACATCTCCAGGTACTAACTTGTGATCAATGGAGAACGCTTTCCATCCACCACTAAGTGCTCGTCTATGAACTAGATACTTTGTGGGATAAATATTGCCAGCCTGGTCTTCCAAGTTGATCTCAGTGTTCTCATCAGGCAAATGCTTGCGGCCGAACCCTTTAGCAAGAGTCTGCCACACCAGCCAGCATCAAGTTAGGTACAGATGGTAAGCAACCAACTTCACTGAGCTGATATTCTTGATTTTCTTAATTTTAGGTTAAGAAAAGCGTTGGAAAAGAATCATATTCACCCAAAAAATGTACCTTGAACTTGGTTGGTTGAACTAACTGAAACACCAGAACATCTCCAGGTACTAATTTGTGATCAATGGAGAATGTTTTCCATCCACCGCTAAGTGCTCGTCTATGAACTAGATACTTTGTGGGATAAATGTTGCCAGCCTGGTCTTCCAAGTTGATCTCAGTGTTCTCATCAGGCAAATGCTTGCGGCCGTGTTAGGATCGCCCGCCACCAACAGGCCCACACTAGTATGATATTGTCAACTTGTAAGAAGTATGAATTTAGATGGATTGTCAAAGCGAGTTCCGATTTTTGGGGTTACGGCTACGTTGATCCGGGGGAGGTTGGGTCTCGTTTTGGTATGACTTTTGGGTGAGCGGGGTGAGCTTGAGAGTTTCCTTTCCGAGAGTTGCAGCGACGGCTGATCCGTCATCTTTTTGGCTGTTTCATTTTGCTCCTTCTGATTTCAGGTTTCATTCGGAAATTCCCTTGAGGTTCCAACTTCGTAGGGGGGCTCTTGCTGAATTTGAGCAGTTGATGGAATTCTTGAATCGCGGCTTGACGGACAGGATTTCAATCGGGCCGCCGACGCTTGTCTAGCCCCTCTCTACGACTTCCGCGTTCACTGTCAAGTCTTTCAACAGTAGACTCCGACTCGAGCGCTTCCCTGGCTCACTTGCCGTCCCAGTGTCTACGATCTAGAGCAGCTGTGTGCCAACTAAAATTCAAGGTTTCTTGTGGCTGTGCTTCCTCAACCGGATTTTGACGATTGACAACCTCAAAGGTAGAGGATTCCAGATGCCGAACAGATGCTCTCTCTACTTCTTCCAGGAGGAATCGGTGAACCACATTTTCTGTCATTGCCCTTTCTCGTCTCGCGTGTGGACAACGCTTAGTTCAAAACTTTCCTGTTCGGGTCCGTTTGCGGCGGAAGCAAAAGACTTCATCTCGAGTTGGAAAGGTATGAACTGCGTCCCTCCGTTCGAGCTGGCGACCAAGGTGATGTTACATAGTTGCTTTTGGTTTGTTTGGTTGGAGTGAAACAATCGCATTTTCCGTGATTCCCTGGGATCGGAGGCTCAAGTTGTCTTTCGCATTTGGCTTGTGTGTGGCCGCTAGCTTAAGGCTTTCTCTCTGTGGTCGCAACACGATTTTGAGTTGTGGATGCGTCAACTGAACGCTACTTGATTGGGTGGCTGGGTTTTGGCTACTGAGCACGTTTGGGGTGCGTCTTGGTTTTTGTTCGGACGGATGCGGGGTATTGTTCGGACGGATGAGCGGGGTTTTGTTACTATGATTTCGTCTTTTGCTTGGTTTCTCTATGTACAGTTCAGTTGAGGTTTCCTTCCTCTACTGTTTTCCTTGTTCTTTTCGTTCATTTTTTTATATACCAATAGTCACCTTTATCCAAAAAAAAGGGTGAAATAGTAGTAACTAAAAATTATCATAATAAATATTAATGCTCTCCTCTGCTTCATTGCCTCGGGTGTTTTCTGAGTCGATAGATAACCAAACCCTGCATGACACCATCAGAGCTTTGCGAAGAATAGCCCAAAATCTAGGGGAGTTTCGATGGTCCTAGCGATTTTGACCAACGTTTCCTAAGGAAGAGTTGGGCACCTACTTCTACCTTGTTCAAATCTTACTCAGGCGCCTTGACAGGCTCCTCCAAAGCACCCCAGCATAAGACTCATCGTGAATCTATGTCAGTGAAAATGACATCCTTCCATCAATTGCAAATGGTGTTCGGCCGCTCAACGTTTCTAAGGAGTTCAAAGAATAGCTTTACAAATCTTGGATGAGCACCGTCATCATTAGACTCCTCGACAAAAGCATTGGTTACTCGTTTTTGTGCAACCGGCTCCGATCTCTTTGGGGGCCCTGGGTAATATGCATATCACTCACTTGGATATGGAATACTTCATGGTGAGATTCGGAAACAAAAAGGACTACTCGGAGGACTGTGGATGATCCTCGAGCATTACCCTCATTGTTCAACAATGGGACCTTTCCTTTCGTGTCTCCTCTAAACTGTCGTCCAAAATGGTTATATGGGTTCGCTTTCCCCACATGTCAATCCAGCTTTACCATAACCAGGTCCTTTCCTCGCTAGGAAACCTCATCGGTAAGACGATGGATACTAAGTACAACACAAAAAATGCTAAGTGGGGAAAATTTGCTCGGATTGCCATCAAAATTGACCTCAATGAACCGCTTGTCCCCTAGCGTCGATCTTGATAGATCTTGGCAACGTATCGAGTATGAGATTTTCCTGAACCTTTGCTTCGAGTGTGGCAAGGTTGGATACTATAAGGAAGATTGTTATGTGATACTTCAATCATCTAGCACCTCGTTGCAATGGGCGAAGCTCTGGTTATTTTATGTTGTTCATCGACAATCCCCAAGTCCAAGACTCACTTTCAGCCAACGTATTTGGACCGGATTTACCAACACTCGCAAATCGCGTAGGATGAGGAAAGAGAATATTACAGAAAAGGAAAGAAACAAAGCAAGGAAAGCGGGTAATCATACTACTCAGGAAAGGAAACGGAAGGGGGGAAATGCACTGGGCCTCTTGGGAAGATATGCGTCAACCTAAGGATAATGGGAGATTAGAATTTAAAGATTTTGAAACTTTTAATTATCTCCTCTAGCTAAACAAACGTGGAGGATTCTGCAAGACCCAAACTTGATGATCTCAAGAATTTATAAGGCCAAATATTCTCAAATTCAACTTTGATGCAAGCTAGTAAGGGTTCTAGACGTCGTGGGGTTGGAAGGGTATCCTTAAGGGAAGATATATTTAAAAAATGTTATAGATGGCAAGTTAGAAATGAAATGTCAATTGACACCCTTAGTGACTAGTGGATCTCCTCTTCTCCCCTTCTTCGCTTTCATTAATCTGAGGGAAGCAATTGTGGAAATTCCTAACAGTGTAGTGGACCTGGTCACTAATGACTCATGAGATGCATCTAAACTCTAGAATTTATTTAGGAAGGACAAAATTCAGTTGATTTATACCATACTTATCCGGAAGATAAGATTATTTGACAATTTTCAACTTCAGTGAAAATTCTGTTCAATCTAAATACGAAATCGCCAAAAAAAAAATTTAGGACAGAGAATTGATGAAATGCCTAAAATGGATATTGATAATTACTCGTGTCAAACGATAAAGCTAAAACAAAACCTATGATCAATTTTAAAAAGGTCATTGACTCTTTGAAGATCTCAAAATCGAATATGAAACTTTTAAATGTGAGTTGAAGATTTTACTCATACAAAGGTTAAGAATTATGGGTTTTACACATCTACTATAATATATAAAGCAAAATAAAAGACCCCATCATTTCAAGCCTTCTCCTTAATTATAGGAACCCCACCAATCATAATTTTTCTATTTTATTATTACTTTTTTTATAACAAATTTTTCCTAAAATTTGGTTTCCACGTTCATTTTGAATAAAAAAAATGAACCCATTGTTTTTTCTTTTCACAAAAAACAATTTTTCCTAAATAAAAAATGTTTTTCATTTAATATGTTATGTTTTGTTTAATTATAAAAGAAACTATCTCGAATGATTTAAAAGAAAAAGAAATTTTCAAATAAAATGTTATTAAAAATTGTAATCTAAACTCCATTTTATTTATTTTCTCTTTAACTTTAGATATTTTGCCAGTTATCAATTTTATTATTTTATTTTTATTATATATTATTTAAGATAACGGGCCTATACAAAAAAAAATATTCTTTTGGGATTTTAAAATATTTAAAAAAAATTCTAAACAATGAACATATATATATTAATTCTAGGTACTCCAACAATCATAACATTTCTATTTTTATTATCATTTTCTTTATAACTAATTTTTCCAAAAATAAATTGATACCCACGTTCAACTTGAAAAAAAAAAGTGAAAATCACTATTTTTACTTTTCATGACAACAATTGTTCAAATAAAAAATTTAATATTTATTAAATTATGAAAGAACATGCACCGAATTATTTAAATGAAAAGGAAATTTTCAAATAAATTTTAAGGTTAAAATACTTAATACATTCTTAAATTTTAGGGTGGGTTACAAAATACAAAGTAGTCCTGAAATTTCAAAATGTTGAGGATGTAGACAAAAAAAAATTATAATTTAAAGTCAATTTTAATTTATTTTCTCCTTAACTCTGGATACTTACCCATTAGCAGTTTTATTGTTTTATTTGAGGGACAACGAGCCTATTTTCTATTTACAAAAATAATATTTAGTTACTCTATGAAATAAATCACCAAAACATCATATTAAAATTCATGATATTATTGAGTTGTAGATAATTTTAAATTAAATACTAACCAAAAGATTTTAACATTAAAATTAATTAATTACATATCTCAAATAATACTACACATAAAATTATCAATGGCTTCTCATACTTAGAAATTCATGATATATTAATAAATTATTAATAGAAACAAGTACCTTATCCAACACATTTACATGTATAAAAAAATTCATTAAATTCACTAAAATTAAATGAGCACCGCAATAATCAATAAAATTTATATTGATGATATGATATCCTCTTAATTCTAGATCGATAAAAGCTTCTTATCATAATTTTATTATTATTAAATTTAATTATTCTAATTTAAATTGATACATTAATATTTTAAAATCTAAAAATTACGTAATATAAATTATTTAGTTCCATTTAATTAGTTCATAAATATTATCATAATTATTTGTATACATTGGTAATTTAACTCCACTCATTTCAATTTTTTTCAAGTAAATATATAATTATTTATTAAAAATAAATAGATATGTAAGTCTAGGATGAATGATATAATAAGTTAATATTTCTTAGACCTTCAAAATAAGTTTACTTTATTAGTATAATATGAAAAATATTAAAATTTAAAATATAAATATAATTTTTCAATAGAACGGGCCTATAACAGGGTGTGTGAGGGTGTGCAGAGCTATAAATAGGTACTAAGACTTTGACGGTGCTCTAAGTTATGATGATTGGTGTAATTTTTCTTAACAATAATAATTTTGTTCTATATTATTTGTTATTTCTTCCAAAAATTAGAATTATATATTATCTGTAGGTTGGACCCCGACACCCGCCGATGGCGCGCAAAATACTAGTGATTAATTAAAATACGATTAAATGATAACAAATTAACCATAAAATACGATTAACCAACCCTAATCAAACGTATTCATGTTGAAAACAAGAATGCTCTTCTTCTTTCATGGGCTTACGATGAAAGGCCGTTAGCTTAGGAGCAACATAACAACCAGTCAGGGTGGAAGAAACTACAAAGGCCCGAAAGACAGATGATATGAAGGTTTTCCGTTTTCGTACAGAACGAGAAAAGAGGGCCGAAAGTATATGCCTTCTCATCTCTTGAAACTTCTCTGTTCCCCCCTTTCCCCTTTTCTTGCTGACACAGAGTGCTCAGAAAGCAACCCCCAACCATAATTGAATCTCGAGGTTTTCAGCACGTTCCCCCTATACAGCAAGTGTCCAATTCGATAATTCGTAAGCAATAAAACATTGCGAAAATAAAGCAAAAAGGGTTTCCACAGCTCGAAACCCAGGAGCTGGTGATGAACCCACGTTGAGGCTGCAGGGGGGCGAGCTTCTTCTGCTGCAAATCGGGAATTTCCTTATTGGATTCGTCTTGCCTTTATTGCTTGTAACGTGTAATTGATTCTCTCTATGCAATGCCGTCTTCTGGGTTTGGTCTCAGGTTTTTCTCAGCTGATGAACTTGGGAGGGGATTGCAATTAGCACCAGATTGTATTAGCTTTGCTTGAACTTCTTCTATGGCGTGAATTGACTGCGAAAGTTGCAATTTTTAAGGGTTCTTGTAGTTATAATGAGAAGTTATCATCAGCCTGAAATAGTAACAAAGTAAACCCACTAGTAACTTGCATTCTTCAAGTCACAGTGGAAGTTCAAATTAGTCTTTTACATACAAAATCATTGCTTCATACCTCCAACTTCATTAGTTGAAGCTTCATCATCAGCTCATCTGCTAATCAGCTTCTACATTACAAACTAATCGATGCACATTAGCTAACAACTTCCCTTTACAGAACAAGTCGGAAGTTACCATGGAGCTTTAGCCACTTCTCTGAACTTTACCTCAACATCTACCTCATCTCCTTCCATTTCCCCATCTATTCTTCTGATTCTTTCCATGGCTTCCTCGAGTTTCGCCTTCAAAATCTCCACCTCCTGTTCTACCTGAACCCTCTCAGCTCTGAGTCTCTTGTGCCTGTTTGAACCGTCGCAAAGGCCCATGAGCTGCCTCAACCTATTGAGTATGAACTCAACATTCATTCCCAACTTTTGAAATGCTACCAAAGTGTTCTCCCATGTCACAAAGTCTTCCTTCTGTTGTGTATTAGCATCTCCACCGAATTTCGCATCTCTTATTGCGTCTGCAATGTTTATGGTCTCAGCAATGACTCCAACAATCAGTTTACAGTTAAGGCCTTCGAGAATGTGTTCATGGAGAAACAACTTCTGGCTGCAGCATAGTTCATAGTACTTTAGCTGAAGGTGCTTGGAGAGCTCACAGTTTATGACTAAGCCGTTTGCCACTATGTCAAAGTCATCAAAGCTTTTCACTTGCTCGAAATCGATGGCAGCTGATTCAAACATCCTTATGCCATCTGAGATGTCGAATCCAAAACCGCCTTCTTCTCCATTGCCAGACTCGTGTCGTTCAGAGCTATTGTTAGATGGCAGATCAGATCCCACACCAATACTTTCTTTGTAACCTTTGGGGAGATTCGCTGCATGAAATGGCGGAATCAGAGTACATTCGTTTCCACCCTTTGCTAAATCTTCATATACTTAGAGTTAGCAGAACCAAATAGAAGTAAACATTACCAGATTTCAGTTTTTCCCTATCACTGTCCATTTGCAGAAGGCCAAGAGCAACATCCACTTCATCTGAGTCACTTGCCCTCACAATGTAGACCTGAACAAACGGTAAGACTATAATCAAATGTGCTTATTTGACCTGTAAAATTTTAGTGGAAGACACTGCTACATTGATTGAAAAGAAGAAAAAGAATTCGAAATGAAGCCTATCCACTAGGTGAAACAAAGTACCTTGAACTTGGTTGGCTGAACTAACTGAAAGACAAGAACATCTCCACATACTAACTTGTGATCAATGGAAAATGATCTCCATCCACCGCTAAGTCCTCGTTTATGGACTAGATACTTTGTGGGATAAATGTTGCCATCCTCGTCTTCCATGTTAATCTCAGTGTCCTCATCAGGCAAATGCTTGGGGCCGAACCCTTTCGCAAGACTCTGCCACACCAGCCAGCATCAAGTTAAGTATAGATAGTAAGCAACCAACTTCACTGAGCTGATATCTTGCTTACCGGGCTAAATCCACCAGAAACATGCGAAGGTAGCATAACTCTTATAATGCTAGGGAAGCTTTTTGGTAGACTAGCTTTCACCTCTTGCGCTTTTAACAATGCATGATTGTCAACCTCACCATTAACATATGGACTCTCTACAGCGACCCTCTTTCGTGTATTGCTGCAAGGCGTTGTAGTGGCATCGTCAAGATTTATCCATCATTTGAAAACACTTGTTAATGAGAACTTGAGAATCTTGACTGACCTTTTGGTAGATCTGTTTGGAAAAATGCCTCCTTCCTGTTACAAGTAATAAAATATTTCATTATTTGGATTTTGAACTGGACAATGATGAGGTGTTTGTATACCAATTCAGTTTACAGCAACAAACTCAAGCTTCTGGAAACAATGAGGGAAAGGGAGCTCACCTGCTGAGTCTGAGGAAACAATGCGGTAAAGCTGTTTGTATCATTGGACAAAGCATCCTCCGCGCTCAAATCAAACTCGCTAACGCTCTCGGAAGTCATATCTCCTGGTTGAATCCCTGAGAGAGTTGGTTATTACCAAAGATTCCAAACAAAAAGCAATGCTAGTGTGAGTAGAAACAACCTTACCAGAATTCAGTTCTTCCTTAATGCTGTGAGTTTGCACAAAGCCAGGAGGTAGAACATCTTCATGTAACCCACTTACCCTCACAATGTGGACCTGAAGAAGAAAGCGCAAAAGTCAAACGTTCTTAGACGAGTAGTAAACATTGATTTGCAAGCAACTTCTGAAGCTTTAAGTTAAAACCAAGTACCTTGAACCTGGTTGGCCTAACTAACTGGAAAACAAGAACATCTCCTGCTAACAACTTGTGTTTGATGGAGAACCCTCTCCATCCAGCGCTAAGCCCATTCTTATTAACTAGATACTTAGTGGTATGAACTTCACCATTCTCGTCTTCCAGGTCTATATCAGTGTCCTCGTCTGGCAAATGCTCGTAGGAGAACCCTTTCGGAAGACCCTGTCATGTGATCACGACTGTAAGATCGATACCAAGCAACCAAAATCTTCAAAATCTGATAGGCTTACCAGCCAAAATCCACCAGTAACATGTGAAGGTAGCATGAGTTTAATCATGGCAGGATAGTTTCTTGGTAAAAGAGATTCGATTTCCTGTGCTTTCCTCATTACGGCCTCTTCAACCTCACTATTAACGTACAGGCTCTCTAAAGTGGCCCTCTTTCCCCTTTGACTGAGAGAATACAAAAACTGATTATCAATAAATTTGCTTCACAGTTTGGAATGTCACTACTATACAACAGTGATGGCAGTTGAAACTTGAAAGAGTCGAATATGAAACCTGAGTGACCTAACAGTAGACATGATTTCAGGCAGGCTTCTACTTTCCTGTCAAAATTAGTAAAGAATTAGCCATTAAGGAAAGAGGTAAATGCCCCCTGAATCAAATCACTTGATTTCCATTTTGAAATCTGTTTCCTTTCCCGTTTACCACATTCTCCCCAAAGGCCTAAAACCCTAACAAGGATTCCTTTGGACAAAATGGGTGGGTATATCTTGTACATACAGCCAAAACCCAGATGAAATTCAGCTTTGTGTGACCTCATTTCACTATCAAACCGAACAAAAGTGATGATCTTTGTTTCTTTTTTGTTCACTCCTCAAAGTTGTGTTTATAGAAAGGGGAGAGAAAACAACAAGGGGAAGATTCTACTAGCCTGATTTGTGAAGGGCAAAACATGGTTGAGCGTCTCTTTCGATTTCTTTCCAGTAATATTCTGCAACAGAAACAGAACAAGAGTAGACATAAGCTCCAATGAGTTTGCAGTAAAGCAGAGAAAGAGAGTAGAAATGGGTTTGTTTGGCGGGTTAAAACCTGCTCTTTCTTCACTTGAAGAACCGTCATGGTGGTATGAACTGAAAGAGTTGCAATGAAGGTGGTGAAAATTAAATAATAACCAGCAGCACAGCAGAACAAGAAGAAGAAGAGAAGTCTGGAAGGAAGGAGTTTGATTAAATTTTCAAAAGAATGATTTGATGGAAGTGAAGTGACAGACAGGCGGCAAATGGGCAATGATTTTATTAATTAATAAATGAAATTTAAAAAAAAAAATGACAGAGAGAGATGGGTGGGTGGGAGATGAACAGACCGTTTCGTTTGAATTCTTTCTTGTGAAACGTGAAGTTGCCTACTTGGGTTGCCCTGTAAAATTCCTCTTATAGCCATGAGATTAATTTAACAATGAAGCGTAACGAAAACGGATAGGGGTATTTTAGGCAAATAAAATAGTAAGAATCTGACATTAAAAATTACTATAAACTGAGAAGTTATCGTTATTTCTCTCCATTTTCAAATTTCAAAATTCCCTCCATTTCACTCATTGTTTTCTCAAATTTTCATTAACAAAAAAGAAATTTTGTGTTCATTATGAAGAAATATCACATCACAGCTGGATCTTCGCATGAAAACATCGGAGTGTGCATACAAACCTCATAATGTGTATGAATCTCTTTATTTTTGTATTTTTTATGAATTTTTGTGTTCTTCGTGTTCTTATTTTGTATTTTTGGTTTTATTCGTACCAAAAGACTTGTTCATTCGTAGGAAATGACATCCATGAGAAATGGCTTGTTTATATGGTTCCTTGAAAGACTAATACGAATGGGGTGTTTATTCGTATCAATGAACAACTCCATTCGTATAACAGCTATTCACAGCGTACCATAGATCAGAACGACAATCCCTCCGGTCAGAATGAAGCCCCAAGAGTCCTGAATACGCCCACCAAATTTCACAACAAACCAACTGTGCGATTTTCAGACATGGCTAATTGAACAAGCTAACATGAATGTGGTGTATATTCATGCCAACGAACACCTTCATTCGTACAAAAGCTATTCACAACGAATCAGAAATTAGAACGACGATCCCTCTAGTCAGAATGAAGTCCCAAGAGTCCTGAACACGCCCACCAAATTTCACAGCAAACCAACTGTGCGATTTTCAGATATGGCTCCTTAAGAAGACTGACATGCTTTCTCGATTTCTTTTTTCCTCTAGAATTGTGATGACATTTCAAAATGTAAAAACTAAAAAGTTTATATGTTTAGTTTCTATATGAATGTACAAATTGTAATAATTTATGAATTAATAAAATTATTCTGTTATATGTTAGGAAACTTTCAATGGTGGAACACACGATTTGTTAATTAAAAATTCCGCCGACTGCCAGTAGTGAGTAGGCTGGCGGTGATCCCACGACGGGAACTTGAACATGACATCGGAGTTATTGAAGGAGGAGAGCCACCAGAAGAGATAATCGAGGCAAAGTCATGTTGGGCGCCACGGGGTCCGGTTTGGGATCAAGGAAAGTGACTTCCTTGATCCATCAAGGAAGGGCACTTTGGGGATTTTTAAAAAGTTGTCCAGCCCTCCTCCGCCGCCGCTGCCGGCAGTCCTCCGCCGCCCCGGCAGTCCTCGCTGCCACCGGCATCCTCCGCCGCCGCACTGTCACCTCCGCCATCCGCGCCGCCGCATCGGCATCCGCGCTGCACGTCAGTCTCCCGTCGCGCCGCCGGCGGATGCCGTCGGTCATCCTCCGTCGCCGCCGCCGTCCTCAATAAAATTATATATATTTTAAAAAAAAATTGTTGATGTGATTCGAAATCATGATCTCTTTTACCAAATACTAAACCCCTACCACTATGCTACCAAACACTTATTGATATTATATAATAATAAAACTATCTTATGGAATAGATGCACATGGTTTGTAAAAAAATGTGTACACAAGTACGAAATATGTTTACACTAGTATATAAAAATAGGTATGCACGTTTACGAATAGGCGTTCACATGTACACACATTATATTATTAAGTAGTGTGCACATGATTTATACAAAATATGTACACACGAGTATGAAGTATGTGTACACTAGTGTAAAAATAAGTGTGCACGTGTATGAATAGATATACACATTTATACATGTGTACAAGATAAGTCCACGAGTATAAAAAATGTAAGTATATAAATGTGTACGTGTATAAAACATGTACACATGTATAAAACGTGTACACATGATTTATACAAAATATGTGTACACTAGTGTAAAAAATAAGTAGTGCACGTGTACGAATAGGTGTACACATGTATAAAATGTGTGTACGCGTGTACATAAACAAAATGTAAGATATTGTGTGCACGTGTACAAAGAGTGTGTGCACGTGTGCAAAAATGTAAGTACATAAACGTGTGCGCGTATAAAACGTGTACAAAACATGTACACATGTATAGAAACATGTACACATGTATAACACGTGTACGAAAAATCTTTGCAAATGAGTACACAGTTTCTGTACAAAAATGTGTACGTACACATGTACAAAAATGTGTACACATATTAAAAACGAGTACGAAGCGTCACCGAAAAAATTTTTCTGAAAATCCGAGAGCTCCGATTCGTCGTGGAAAATTCATCGGAGAAGTCGTCGGAGCTCCGGCCGTCGGAGCTCCGGTCGTCAGAGCTCCGGTCGCCGGAGCTCCGGTCGCCGGAGTTCGATCGCCGGAGTTCGGTAATCGGCTGTTTGAATTTAATTAAAAAGAACTAAAAAAGAAATTAAATTAAATTAAATGGTGAAATGACCCTTTTACCCTTTTAATTTAAACCATTAGATCTGAAAAAATAAATCAATGGCTGAGATCCTTCCTTGACACTATCAAGAAGGGGATTTTGTTTGACAGCAAGCCGGAGTCGGCGCCACGTGACTTCATTACCTTAAATGGTAAAAAACATTAGCCGTCACTTATTTTTGGTTGTAATACTAAGGTCAACTAACTTTGTTTTGTAACTGAGCACTCATCTATGTTTGTGTCCGCTATTTTTGTAGGTATTGGTTTGGTTTTTGAGTTAGCACAATTTACATTGAGGGTTCAACCGAGTTGATAGGGATATTAAAAAACATCGTGTTTGATTATGTTGCATGCTTAGTTGTCAGTTTGGTCGGAATTGTCATCAAAAGTGACCGAAATAATTGCTTCGGTTACCTTGTTTAAACATAGATGGGTGCTCTGTTACAAAATGAAGTTAGGTGACCACAGTGTTACAACCTCCAAACTTAGGTGACTGCCAATGTTTTTTACCCTTACCTTAAATAATTGGTTTGATCATTTCTTTATGGCCTAATCTTCTCGTACAACACGACCTTTTGGCTTATTACGCGAGTAACCATCACCTATTAAGAATTACAATATCGGCACGATCTACCTGTGTCATTTACCTAAATAGCATTCCGTTAGTTTTTGCTTAAAATCATCCTACGTGGCATGACGGAGTTAGTTAACTGTGACTGAATTCCTACATGGCGTGTGACATGGCTGCCACGTCATATTAACTGAAAATATTTTCTTTTAATTCTAAATTAATTCTATCCCTATCTTCTAAAATAATTAGTAAAAAAAAATTAATTGATATATGCACAAGCTCCTTCGCTACCTCCACCATCCCTATCTTCCACACTGCGGCTTTCCCTCCGCTTCCGCCGAACAACAAGCACCTCGTCGTCAGATCTGCCACCACTTCCATCTGCTCCCTCCGGAATCTCGGCTGCTCGTGGTAGTACAGCCTCGGATCCACGATCTCCTCCACTTTCCCCTTCCTCGTCTTCTGAATCGCCACCGCCGCCGGGACCGGAGATCCTCCAATCATCTCCATGAGCAAGACTCTGAACTCGTACATCTCGTCCACCTCCTCCGATGATTTCGCATCCGATGTGGAGCCTGAATCCGCCGCCGAGGAATAGGCAGTCGGATCTGAAATTGTGGACAACTCCAATTAGAATCGGCGAGATTGGATCTGGGTAGCGAGTTGTCAGGCGTCATCTAACTCGGAGAAATAACACCCGGGGCCGATCCCGTAACTCTAGAGGCGGTAGCTACAAATCTGACCCAAGTTTGTTTTATTTAAACACTCTGAAAATGGGATCTTGTGAGTGGCCACCTGGGTTTGTACACTATTGCTACTGCAACTACTCCTTACTCCTTCCCTTCCATGATCAAACTAAGCCAAAATCATTCCCATTTGTAATCCTGCTTCATGGGATAATCAGCGGAAGAATTAGTGAGAATGGGATCTAGCAGAGTAGAAGAAAAAGAAGAAGAACAATAGTTTTTTACTGTTGCTGTTGTAGATAGAATGAGCTGCTCTGTTGGAGAGGCCGAATGTGTCGATGGACGAGTTGAGGGTGCGGGTGAGGGAGAGGCGGGAGGTGGAGACGGGGACGGAGGAGCTGAGGTAGAGTTTGTCGGCGTTGTAGAATTTGTTGGTGTTGACGATGGTGTTGACACTGTCGTCGAAGTAGAGGTAGGAGGAGGAGAAGAAGATAAGGGAAATTAAAAATTAAAAATAAATAGTTAATATGACATGGCACGAAATCTTTTGGGAAATCCCAATCGGCTGACTCAGCCAACTCATTCGAATCCACGTTAGCAAATTTGTCACGTCCGCTTAACGATTCCAAACGGAATCTAACGGAAGGTAAATGACATTGGTAGATCGTGTTGATATTGTAATTCTTAATAGGTGATGGTTACTCACGTAATAAGCCAAAAGGTCGTGTTGTACGAGGAGATTAGGCCTTTCTTTATTATGTCATGTAAGACTGACTCCAACCGAGAGACTAAATGTTAAAGTCTCATTTTGAAATATGGCCTCCTAATCTTCTCAAAAACTGCAATTGCTCCAACCCATGACAAGAGCTAAAATGAGCCAGACTTAGAATTTTCTGTTGTCATTTTAATAAATCTAACTTATGAAGAATCAAATTAATATTTTTTACTTTATTTTTTTAGTTGTTTATGATAATTCAAGATGAACATTTTGATAATATTTGAGTAAGTTTTTAGATACTTTTTTTTCTTCGTAAAATATTTTGTGATGTCGGTATTGGTTTAGTGATGGCATCACATTCAAATTATGTGCCCATTTGTGTTTGTCAACTTGCTCAAGTGATGTTCACATCACATTTGGAAATTGCAGTATAGTGATGTAGCAAAGAAGGAGGAAGTTTAACGATTGTCCATTGTTGAAGGGAGGAAGTTTCGATTGATGATGGTGTGGCAAAGAAGGTAAGAGATCAATTACTGGAACCTCAATGCTTCAAGGGCTGTTGGAAGAAGATTGTAGGTTCCATTTTTCTTGTGCTGGTTTAATGGTTACACTCTTCTTCTGCTGTTGTCCTGCACTTTCATATACACTTTATTTTGTTGGTTACTTAAATGATCACTAAACTTTGACCAAATAACCGGTGGTCACTGTTCTTCAAAAAAATTCCTAGCACTCACACAACTTTGGCCGATTATCCTAGCAGTCACTACCGTCTACGGACATCCAATTTTCCATCCATCTGCATATGTGCGATGCCATAAGGCAGACACATCATCTAAATTGCCACATCATCTAAACCAAACCCCAAACCCAAACCTAAACACCCACCCTAATAACCAAACCAAATCAACCCAAATCAACTCTTTCTTCTTCCCTCCTCCTTCCTCTTCCTCTTCCTCTCCTCCATCACACACCTCCAGAATCCACCGCCACCCTCACTCCCTACCGCCGCCACCGCCACCGCCGTCGTCGCCGCCACCATCATCGACGCCGCCATCTGAATCCAATCGCTTGTCGGTTATTCAGTCTTCACCACCATCATCTTTGTATTAACAACCTCCCTTTTACTCCCTCTCTCTACTTTTGAAACAGAGAGACAAAGGGAGAGACCAAAATAATGGAGGACCTTCTTAATCTCAACAATGGCTTTCTTGCGGCGACGGATGTACTCGCCAGATCTAAAGAACGAGAGGAGAGAGAAGAAGAGGATATGAAGAATGGATCCCAGTGTTAGTGGGGAGCGAGTGTGGTGGTGGAATCGTTGGTGGTTGTGGTGGAGAGGAGGAGGAAGAGGAAAGAGAAGGAGGAGGGATGTGGAGATGGCGTTCGGATCTGGTTGTTGAAGTGGGTTGGATTCAGATGATGAGGAGGAAGAAGAAGGAAGGAAGAAGAATGGGGTTGTGGGTATGTGGGTATATGAGAGAAAATGATAGTTGAGAGAAGAGGAAGGCATCTGGCTGAGGCGGACAATCGGCGGCGGCATCCCGCAGCAGCATCTCGGCGGCGGCATCCTGGCGGCGGTGGCAAGTGAAGGAGGTGGTGGTTGTGGTGAAGGAGAGGAGGAGAGAAAGAGGAAGGAGGAAAGAGAAGAGGAAAGGGGTTAGGTTTGGTTTGGTAGTTGGGTGGGTGTTTGGGATTTAGGTTGGTTACTTTGGTTGGGTGATTGGGCACATTTGGTTTGAAAAAATGTGACATGGCAGACTTGTCTTATGTGGCAGTCCATGTGGTGAGTCCACATAGGCAAACTAACGGAATCATGGATGTCCGTAGCTAACAGTGACCTCTAGGATAATCGGCCAAAGTTGTGTGAGTGATAGAAAATTTTTTGACCACCGGTTATTTGGTCAAAGTTTAGTGATCATTTAAGTAACCAACCAACTTTATTTTTGTTGTTTGTTGTAGCTGAGGGGCTTTGTTTGCCCCTTGTTTGTTGCCTTTTATTTTGACTCTCATGTATCGTGTCCATTTGGATGATTTATGGAATCAATCATCATTAGTGAAAAAAAGTAATAGTAATGTAGAGTCACACCACTCATAATTGGAGCAACTCAAACCACTCAATTATTGGATTAAGTCAAACCACTCATTGGTTAACTACATCCAACTTAATTGACTATATAATATAAGGTTTCTATCGGGATGCCATTTTGGGCACTGTGAGAGAATGTTTCATCCTTGAATGCTTTTTCGTTCGTCTCCAGCTTGTAGATCAACTTCTCCATCATATATATTCTACAAACACAATATTCGTACTATTAACTTTATAACCAAAGTCCAAGACTTCAAAATAAATACTGAGATGAGTACTTACCACATTGTTCTCGGTTTGACCACTTGAACGTTGGGCGTACCTTCCTCAAAACCCCCTTCCATTTGTTACATGCCTTTCCTATCAACTTGTAGCGTGACTCCATTGATTGTCCAGTGTGAGTAGGCCCCGACATAATAGCTTTAAACGCCGCTTCAATCCTCCCCCAAAACGTCAAAGTGTCTTGCTCATTACCTATGTTACCATCACACGAAATTTTGCACCACGCTCAGCAAAGTGCTTGGTCTTTTTCTATGGACCAATTGGGACTTCACTTGCTCATGGTAAAGCTGGAGAAGTAGAGAAGAAAACAAAGCTTAGTATAGAATAATTCTAGTGATGAAAGATGAGAAGTGGTGTGTGAAATGTGAAGCGAAGTGGAAGTATTTATAGATTTTTTTATAATCGTTATTCCAATATTCATGTTTACAGCCGTTGCCCATATTTAAATACGATTGTCGAAATAGGAGCCGATGAAAAAAAGTTTGAAATGACACAAAATCAAATAGGAATCAACAAAAAGAAAAATGGGGTGACAGAAAAAAGGCCACCCCACCCCCTGCGTATGGTGCACGCGGCAGCCTATTGACTGTGCACTGTGCATACTGCCCACACAGGGGTGGGGCCGCTTTTTTCCTGTCACCCACCCTTTTTTGTCGTCCACTATTTAATACCTCTATTGCGATGGTAAAAATGACCCTTTAGACCATCTCCAATAAGAAGGGTTAAATTGCCAAATTGTCAAATTTAGCTTAAAAATGTACTCCAATAGCAAATGTCAAATTGTCAAATTGCTAAAATTGAATGACTTGGGTGCCAAATTTATATGGACAAAGTGCCAAAGTGCTATTTTTTCTTGAATGATACGGACCCACCCAAATCCACTCACCAATTAGTGGAGGTTGAGATGGCTTCCACCAATTGGCCACACTTGTCATATTAAAAACTAAGAAAATTAAATGTTTCACCTAGAAATGAAATGGAAAAGCAAAGGATTTATTTTAATCCCAACAAACTAATAGCTAGTTGTAATTTTTTTATTCATTTAATTCAATTGTTTATATATACTATATTTCATTCATACACAATTTGTACCTCTCACATGTTTCAAATACTACTTCTTCTACTTCTAAAAATCTCTCATCAAATTCTTAAACAATGACAAGTCGAGGGCCAAATTAGACTAGAGCTTGAAGTCTTAGCCAAAACTTGTGTCGAAGTGTCTGAGGATGAGATCGTCGGCAACGGCCAACCCGGACGTGAAAACTCATTCTTTCAAACATGTGAAGAATCTATGACCACTTGACCAAATAATTGATTTGTTGTCATTGATGATGTCATAGTTAACATGGAAAAAATTTAAAAAAATTACATCGAAATGCTCGTTGTAATTAATGAATAATATCTACATATAAATAATGAACAAATTATGAGAAAAAAATAACAAAATCAACAATATATAAATACTAATGAGAAATTTAAAGTGCAGTCTTATATATAAGACTGTCACTATTGGAGCAAAACACCTTTTCGAAGTCTTATAAATTGCACTTTGGCAATTTGAGATAGCAATTTGGCACTTCTTATTGGAGATGGTCTTAGTCCAGCCCATTAAACTTGGTTGGAGACGGCCTAAGTTAACGAAAAGGTTATCCTATAATCAAAATTAGTGTGTTTATTTATTTGAGTTGGGCCTTTCTTGTTGATGTAATTTGAGTTGGGCCTTAGTTGTGTAAAAGGAAAGAAGTCAGTGGACTCATTCCAACTTCGGCCCAGACAACAGTCCGACTACCGGAGTTTAGGATTCGCCGAAGAAATATAGACGACGAACTGAGTTGCCTGCTGCACAGACTCTTCTAAAACTTCAAAGCTTAGGGCTTCCGTGTTCCGATTCCCTAACTCGCTCTCCGACCTCCGTACACTCTTCACTGCTTCCGGCGGCGTATTATTATCGTCTTCGTTTTCCCCACCAAACGTTTGCGGGAGAGTGGGTAACATGTCATCTATATTGTTTTCCTTTTTATTATTGTTGTTTCTTGTTTGCTTGTTGGATGTGCTGATTTTCACTCGGCTTTTTGTGGGTCAGGAATCTAATCTTTTGAATTCCAAAGCTGGTCGTGAGAGTAGGTCATCAAACAGATTGAAGAGCAAAAAGAAGAAGCAGACACAAGAGGTTGAATTCATGGAAGAAGAGAAACATTTTCATGGTGACAACATAGGAGAAGAAGTTGACGTTGAAGGGAGCCGTTCGAGGATGAAATCTGGCAATAAGAAGAAAAAACAACTCAGATTATTACAAGAAACTGAAGGGAATGACAAGGAGGAGAATGTTGTTGATGGAGAACCAACGGCTGAGCCTGCCAGAGAATTATTAGAGGAAAGTAATCCAGAACCCATTAGAGATGTTACTACTGATTCTATGAGCAATGAGAAAAAGAAGAGGAAGAGGAAGGAGCGTTTATTAGAGGGAGCTGCTAAGGCTGGCAGACTTGGTATTTGCTATTTAAGCAGAATTCCTCCTCACATGGATCATGTCAGTCTTCGTCATATTCTCTCTCAGTATGGTGAAATCCAAAGGATCTATCTTGTACCAGAAGGTTGTTCAATTGTTCTGCAGTTCTCTCTATTTGTGTTCATTTCATTCTTATGTATTTGAATGGTGTTAATTCTTCCTATTTGCTTTCAGACTCGAATCCTATGGCAGCTCAGAGAAAAGCAGCTAAACATAAGAGGCAATCCTTCTCGGAAGGGTACATGTCAATTCATCTTGAGAACCATTTAAATTATGCTTACTATTGAATTACCAACATCTACATATTAGACTTCCCTATCTTATAATTAGTCTTCCCTTCCTCCTTTTACCTTGCAGGTGGGTTGAGTTTTCTGATAAAAGTGTGGCAAAAAGAGTTGCTAATATGTTAAATGGCCAACAAATGGGTAGGTGATTTAAGTTTAATGTTCTCTACCTTCACTTCAGAAATTAGGGATTGCATCAGTATTGTACGATCTTCACTTGCGGTGTTTTGGTGTCTGTTAACAAGGCTTTGTGTTTTGTTCCAAGCTAGATGTAAGTATGTAAGAATTCAAACTTTAATGTTAAAACAGTAGATAATTGTGTAAGAACTGTGCTTATTTAATTTCCGGTACATTATTTAACTTGTTCAAGCTGACCAGTATAGTGTTATTTTACATATCAATCTTTCTTAATATTTTGTGTGTAACCCGGTTGTATACCGAAGTCCGGTTTAATCTGTCCTCTTTATCTTGACATCAGAACATTACAGTATGATTTCAATAGCTACATCTTACTTTATACATTTGAAGATTTACCTCATCAATTTGCAGTTTCCTTACTGGTATTTGTCCTCTGCAGGCGGGAAGAAAAGATCAAAGTACTATTTCGACATGTGGAACATCAAGTACTTGAGCAAATTCAAGTGGGATGATCTGACGGAGGAAACTGGTACAGAACTCAATTTTCCATTGATGAGCTTCCTTTCAGAAAGCTGAATTCCCTCGTGTATCTTCTTTAGGGCCTTGACCATTTTGCAAATGCAGCTATAAAGAGAGCCACCAGAGAACAGAAGGTAGCCTTAGAACTTCATGCTGCTAAGAGGGAACGAGATTTCTACCTCAAAAAAGTTGAGAGTTCAATTGCGCAAAGTAATATAGAAGAACGGTTGAAGAAGGTAAAAAAAAGCGACTGTTATGGGCGATAATTATCTTCAAATTAGGAACTTTTCTACCTAATAAGTTAGGACGTTTTGTTCCTGATACATGTTCCATTCTTTCTGTCTGCAGAAGCAAAAGGTACTTGACCCACCGAAGAACATCCGTCGATTCCAACAGAAAAAGCCAGTGGCTGATAAAACAAAGGAAAACAAATCTAATATCTCTAGAGATTTCCTCACTGAGGTGAGTGGTTTTATTACTACTATCCAAACACTATATGACTTTCTGGTAAATGTTTGCTAATAAGCTCATCATCATGACCTGGTCTGTTTTCTCCAGGTATTTGCTGGGTGACTTCGACAGAATCCATGCAGTGAGGAGACTGGTGTAAACAAACATCAAGAGCGTTGCTAAGCTAGCTTGAATACTTGTTGATTTAGTTTTTCGCATTTCTTATGGTAGTGTTATACAGCGAACATTCGGAACATGGCATCTACATCTGAATTTTGAGGTACATGGTGTTGGAGACGATCGGATGAAGGGTGATCATAAACATAATTTCATATTGACGAGCATGCTCTAATTTGCTTTTTTTCTCTTGTGAATGGTCGTATCAAAGCGTTAACTAGCGAACGGTTGATTGGATCGACATGAAACTTGTATGATAACATAAATTAACAGGTGCTCCTTGTTACTGTTATCTTGCTTCCTTGTTGTTTACGTATCGTTAGATTGGATCATTCTCATAGAGATTGACACTACTACACTTTATCTCTGCTACATTTGGCAGCAGCTCAAAAAAAAAAAATAACAAACAATGGTGTTCTCATCAATGGTTACAAGACACCCATTTTCTCTACTCGTATACTTCTGATCAAAATTGGAAGCAACACAAGGAAGAAACGTGGTTTCCAGTGAGCTTTTCTATCTTGCATCGTAACAGCTAAAAACCTATAATGTAAAACTGTTCAGCCAAGAAGTTCCTTTATCTTTGATTTCTGTTGCTGTGTGAATGAGTTGGGGAAGAGAACCTCAAACGTCACGTAAAGGTCTCCTTTCTTCGTGCTCGAGTACATTGGCATTCCTTCCCCCTTCAACTTCCTCACTTCTTTAGGCTTTGTCACTACCTGTAACCATAATAGGATTATGCCGATTTGATCTCTGATAGTTCAATTAGTATGAGTGTCCGTGCACAGAACAGACAGCAAGAGGAATATTTATTGGATGTATGTGTTGCTGGTTACCTGTGTGCTAATGTCAACTAGATGCTGATCAAGGTGTTTAATTTTCTTCTCAAAACCAACAAGCGCTTCAACCTGAAGGAACAAAGTGAAGGGTCATTGTCTAAACCCAGAAGACACTTGAGATAGAGGAAATAAGGGACAAAGCGTGGCTCTGTTTCATGTGCAGACTTTACCAATGTGATGGTCACTGTTGTGTGCAAGTCATCACCTTTCCTTGTGAAAACGTCATGGGATGATGTGCGAATCCGGAACTGCCAAAGCATGCGAGGTAAGGATTCAGAATTCTGAAAGCTGGGAACAAGTGAATGTTGCACAGTAAGAAGCTTCGAAAAACTTACCCTCAAGTCTCCCGGTTCTCCGTCAATCTTGGGTTCACCATCTTCGTAGAAAACTACTTCCTGCCCACAAATTCAAAATCCATTAGACAGCCAATTTGGTAGCACTAGGATAAGCAGAAGTTTTATCATTTCAGGGGCAAATTTATAGTAATGACCTTCTAGGCTTCTAGCTTTGATCAACATTACATATGAAGCAACTCAACCTAGGGGAAGAATCAAGGAGGCTTTTAAATTCTACCAAAGTTCTCCAAGTTTAGGACATTCTGTTAGCAAGTAAATAACAATTCGGTTTATGCACAACATATGATATTCTTACTGCATTTGACTAGTTACAAATGCATTCTAGGCAAGAACTTTCCCGTAAATTCAGTAATCTCCGAAATAGGATATGTTAGGGAAGACAACGGTTGAAATTGTACGATGCCAAAGAGGGCAAAACCTAAAAGTTATGCCACAGTAGAATAGTATGTGATTGCTCCTAAACCATACATTCAGGGGAGAGCTATTCAGATCGTGGAACTTACTTGTCCATCTTCCATTCCTTTCTCGATATCAATTGTGAGAGAATAACCTTCCCGTTCAAGCTTGACATTCTGGCATTTATCACAAGTCTACAAGAAAGCAATTACAGATGCATATGAAACGTTAAATAGTATACAGAAAAAAAGAAAAGAAAATCATCAAATTGATGATATTATTCTTCAGCTATCGCGGAGCTAGAATGAACGAGGGTAAGAACTGTGCACAACTTTAGAAATCTGGAATTAGTTGCTATTTAAATCGCTTAAGAACTAATGCAGCAATAGAACCTCCAGCAGTCTAGTCATTCGAATACCTGCTCTGTTATCTGCTGGAACATCCCTGGACCAATTTGCCTATGATACATCTCATTTCTGCAGTTACAGAGTCTTTTTCCTGGGGCTGGCTTTATAACATTTTTCTCTCTCCATACCTGATGAATAATAGACAGCATGAGAAGCATAATCAGCAAACTACAGCCCCCCATCCCCCCAAAAAAACACCATTCTTCTGTAGCAGGAAAGAATAACATTCAGAAAATGCATGATACTTAAGAAATAAAAGGATTCTTTATCTGCCACTGCTGTCTAATTTATGAATTAAAAGCTTGATGTTGAATTTCAGAACCTTGGTAACCAGGGAATTTCAGAAGCTACCCCAGTTGTCATTGACAGAAACAGCAGATCAATGTGTCTATTCATACTGGTAACATATCTATAAGGTGACCCTAAAATTATCCAGTAGGAGGGTTGCTTTGAAAAAGGGCTAATCAAGTAGTTTGACACAGGAAAATATGTAGGGAGAATTTCAAATACAGCAGCAGAATCCAGCATACATGACACAGAAGCATGCATTCTCACAGTGGTCTGGTTGCACAGTTTCAAATAATCGTTCACTACATTAGAATTTAACTACTGATTAGACGAATCGATACTAATGTCTAACCCACATCTGAAAGTATTGTCTTACATTGACTGAACCACCCATGTATAAATACTCCAGCGTTGCTTCCAAATCGACAATAACATCATCGCCTTTAGGTATCCTCTCTTCCTCCTCTTCAGAAGAGCCTCCTCTGCCAAAGAATCTAGACAAGAACACACATGCAGGTACAGGAGTGATCTTAAGCATCAAATGAACCTATCAATTACTAGTATGACATTGTAAAATGAAGAGCAAAACAAAAGAAGAAGAAGAAAACGTACTGTTCAAAAATGTTCTGAATGTTCATTCCTCCACCGCCACCTCCACTTGCTGTATGCTGCCTAATCCCTTCCTCTCCATAAGCATCGTAAATTTTCCTCTTCTCGGCATCGGACAACACCTCATACGCTAAAATTCAAACGAACCAATGTCAGTCAAACAGCATACGATAGGGAGGGAATAAGGTTAATTCATCAAATACCGTTGCTAATCTCGGTGAAGCGCTTATTAGCTTCCTCGTTCCCTTGGTTCTTATCGGGATGATACTTCAATGCCAGCTTCCTGTAAGCTCGCTTGATCTGATCGTCCGATGCACCTTTCGTAACTTGCAATACATCGTAATAACTCTTACTGCAGCCAGAACAAATAATTTCCAGACGTCGATAATGATTTAGATATCGGAACAAGCACGAACGAACGTAAAGAGATAGGTGAGAAGGGAGAGAACCGCATACCCGGCAATGGAGAAGAGAGTGTAGTGCGAGAGAGCACATAGTAAGAATAAGAGTTTCGCTCCTCGTTGCGCCATGTGGAGGAGGGGGACGAGGAAGGAGAGCGTTTAGATGGATCTCTCCGACCGACAACGACGGCGAGGAAAAGGCGGGAGTGTTTCGTCGGAGTCCTGAGTCCTGAGTTCTGACGACGGCTAATTGAAAGCTTTTCTGGTGATGGGTAGTTAATCGGACTAGAATTAGAAGTACAAAAGGGACTGAAACGAATATTTGTCAAGGCGAACCAATGAGAAGGAGTCTTTTTAGTGTTTCACCTATGGCAGGCCGCCACGTCAGAATAGTTTGTACACCAGTATTTTGAGTTGGAATAAAATAGGAAGAGATGATTGAGATTTGTAGAAACTTTCACTAAAATAATTAAAAAAAATTAACTATTAACTTAAATAAATATGGTTCAAAACTATTGATTTTTATAAATAAAATCGCCCCAGGCCTAGGCGATATCGCCCAAGGCACAGGCGATATCGCCCCAGCACCAAGGATTTCTGATCAAACCGATTCTAAACTGCCAACCAACCGAGTAAATGCTGTCTGGCTGGACACATGGCGATCTCGCCCCAGCCACAGGCGATGTCGCCCCAGACACAGACGATATCGCCCGGGCTACAGGCGATCTCGCCCGAGGGTTAGACACCGGGCAAACTCGCCCCAACCCCTATAAATACCCCATTTTCAACCCCACCATTCCCCCACACCACTCTTTAACCCCTAAGGCAAAGGTAAGTCTCCTTTCTCCTTTTTTTTTAAATTACATTATTTAGTAGGTTTTAGGTTAGAGAATTAGTTTAGGGTTTTAGGTTAGAGAATTAGTTTAAGGGTTTTAGGTTAGAAATTAATTAGGGTTTTAGGTAGTATTTTTAGTTTAGGTTAGATAATTTTTTCCAAAGTGATTTATTAACACTGTCATATTGACGTTGTAGGATTTTTATAAAACAGAGAGGACCTTTTCTCGCACCATTACACAAGGTACGTATACATATATTATTTATTGTTCTTATGTCATTGTGAACCATGTCATTATTTATGGATAGCTTAGAGAATTAGTATGATGTTGAGGTTAGCGAATTAGTATAATATTGAGGTTAGACAATTAGTATAATATTGAGGTTAGACAATTAGTATAATTTTGAGGTTAGAGAACTAGTATACTTTTGAGAAAGAGAATTAGTATAAAATAGTTTTCCTAACAATTTACTATACAATAGATGTCGAACTATGGATGGGATGAACCGTTGGTTGATCAGACTCCTGAGGGCGTTAAGCCTCAACCTGGTGATTGTTCTCTATTGTGGGGGGAGAACAAGCATAGGGCTACTTTAGTGTGGCGTGACCCACATGCGTGCAAGGCGCTGAAGTTGCGACAGCGTAGTTCTTGCTTAGAGTGGAGTTCAGAGTACGAGGCATTCTTGCGAGAGTGTCGACTCCTCCCTGTTGTTCGTTTACTCGGTTTCACACCGTGTAAGGAGCTCGTCACAGCATTGATTGAGAGGTGGCGGCCAGAGACTAACACATTCCACCTGATACCGGGCGAGGCGACGATCACTTTGGAGGATGTTGAGGTACTTACGGGTCTTCCTATCGATGGAGTTCCTGTTACCGTAGCGGTGGACAGACGTGATCCGGGTGTCATATGTGAGGAGTTGTTGGGTGCCCAACCCCCAGCTGGGAGTTGTACGGGACAGTCAGTGAAGATATCGTGGGTGAAGGGAATGTTTGATCGTCTACCGGCTGGAGCTCCAGCAGATGTTGTTCTCCGCTATGCACGAGCCTACACTTGGGTTCTTCTTGGCGCCATTCTACTAGCTGACCGGACTAGAGACTTGATACCGGTTCATCTACTCCGGCTTATTGGGGACTCTGCGGTTGCATCCACGTTCAGTTGGGGTAGTGCGGTACTAGCATGGCTGTATAAGGCCATGGGGAGGGCGGCCTTCTTCACGGCTGGGAGTCAGAGGGGTACAGGTGACTTGGGAGGCTTCACCTTGCTGGTCCAGCTCTGGGCCTTGGAGAGATTCCCGATCATAGCCGAGCGCTACGTAGCAGGTGGTGACCCACCAGATGCTGACACCGTTCCTCGTGGTGTGCGCTGGATGTCTGTCATCCGGCGCCACCAACATCGCGTGGCTATGAAGCTGGAGGAAATACGCTACGCACTTGATCGGAACACGGAGTTCGTGGTTAGGAATCTTAACCTCATGTACATACTCTTTCATGATTTTCTTAATTCTCCCTTACACATATTTATTAATTCTCCAGTGGATGCCGTACGCCTTTCGAGAGGAGGACTATCAGTTGGAGGCCGATGTGTTCTGGCGAGCTGTTTGCCCCATGCTGTGCATAGACTGTGTCTCATGGCACCATCCTGATCGTTGCATGCGTCAGTTCGGACATGGTCAGCGTATCCCACAGGACGCCGAGCCTGCTGCTCGCGTCGAGGAGTTGCTGGGGCGATATCGCCCAAGGCCCAGGCGATATCGCCTAATCCTTGGCTATTTTCACACCCGTGACTCAACCGAATCTAATCACGGACCCGTTTTAGAGTCACGGGTGACAATCCTGGTGCTGGGGCGATATCGCCTGGGACTTGGGCGATATCGCCTAGGCCTGGGGCGATTTTATCTATAAAAATCAATAGTTTTGAAACGTATTTATTTAGGTTAATAGTTAATTTTATTTATTTATTTTAGTGAAATGACCGAGATTTGTAAGTTTACAGCTGGGTAGCTGTAACTCAAATTCGAGCTTGGAAATTGGAGCTCATATCGATCAATCTCGAATCAACTCGAGTTTTTTTTTCATTATTTTTTTCATGAGCTACACGTGTGCCTAATTCAAATTAGGCTAAAAAATCCTCAGAGTTTAATTTGAGCTCAGTTTAAAGCTTGTACATAAAAAATATCAATAAATCAAGTTAAAACATAGATTATCTTAAAATTTACATAAAACATATATTACTTGCGGATAAAATAGCACAATCATAAGTAATACATAATTATTACTCCATGTTAATTGAGGTAAAACACATGTGACGTTATTGAGTTTACTAACGAGCCATATAGTATTGTAACTTTTAGGATAATTCACAATCTATGGTCTTTCTTCCCAAGCCAAGTAGTTGCCACAACAAATAAATAAAAAATAAGCCATATAGTCAAACCAGTATTCAAGTTGGCTACCCAACTATTGCGCGAGTCAACTCGCGAGCCTATCAGTATACTTTGGCTCAAATTTGGTTCATTTAAAATCAAGCCAAATCACAAACTAAGTTTTTTCTATCCAAACGACATTGCTCGTCAATTGCCTTATTTACAGCTCTTCCACAAGGTTAGCGACATAAAATAAAAAATAAATGATTTAGACCATCTCCAATGCATTAGCTAAAACTACTATTTTTTAGGCTACTTTTTCAATTTTTATTCATACAAAAATGAATATACTCCAATGCTTTTTGGCTAAATTTAACTTTGGCTATTTACATAAATCTAAATTAGTGTTAACCATAACATTTTTTAATAATTGGTTAATCATATGTACGAATATATTGTTAATTAATTACAACGAACATTTCGATGTATTTTTTCCATTCGGGTGAACTTTTCTTTAACAAGGGTACAATACAAAAAAATCTTAAAATAGACATGACAAGCATGAATCCATTCGGAGTTGTATATGGATCAACATGTTATCACATGGATCTCATTATTGCTAATTTCCCCTCACCTTTCTCTAAATATACATACAAAAATACACATTTTAAACAATTTTCATTTTTAGCCAATGCATTAGAAGACACTTTTGCTAAATATATCCACATTTTACCCATCCATTATGCACCAGCATTGGAGATGGTCTAATAGTTGAAAGTGTCCAAGAACAAGGCTCAGCAATATATCAAAATATATTCACCCACAGGCCACAGCTCAATATTACCGTTAAAAATCTTGGAAACTAGCAGGGGAAGAACATATTTCTGCAAAGTCAGAATCAACATCATCAAACTAAGTACTTTTTTCCATCACTCAACTGCCCATGTAAATGCTACATTGTAATAACATAAAACAGTCTCAACTTGTCCCGACCCAGATTGACATTCAGATAAAGCAACAACATAAGTGGGTGCAATTCATTTAGTTCTCGTAATGCCCAAATGATCTGCTGAAACAAAGCTTCTCACTCCGTGGATGGTTTTCACTCTTCCATTTCATCACCACCCTCAGCCACTGCCGCTTTCACCTTCAAAGGGGTAATCTTTGTTGACAGGACCTCTGCACCCACATCAAACAAATACCAATATCAATCATCACAACTAGTTTCACATCAGCTAAGACACTCTGTTTCGCTCAACCAGGCCATGTAAAGCATCAACAATGTAGAATTCACGGGAATGAACTAATGGCTCTCCTATGAAATGAACTAAAACACGTATTCAGACGACTCCAATCCATCCGTCCATACTTGCACCAAGTTATACAAACTTTGCTTGCGCATCCTTGCAATACAACCTAAACCCATGTTACTTCCATCACAATAGGTCAATAGCATGCTATCTCTAATTTCCAAAATTCGCGCAAGGGGGAAGTTAAGGAATGGTGACAAGTGGTCGCAAACTTGAGGAATGAGGATCAACTAGGCAACAAATAAGAAATAAGAAACAAATTGGAACTGGCTTAATACGCCAAGACCCATGAAGTTCAGGTTAGCTATTAAAGTACCATAACACTATCCAGATCCTTAAATTAAAGTTGAAATCTCGCATATAGCACATTAGAGAAATATAAAGACCAGACTAGCATGCAGATAAGTTGTTATAGACAAGGCAAAATATCATCATCTGTTTAGATTGTTTGGAAAAAGAACTAAACAAGAACTCTAATAAAATTGAAGTAGGGATAATTATACTAACCTATCTTCTTAGGGAAAGTGTATCCTTGTGCACTGAGGTATGTTCGTGGATTTGGTTGCAAGTGGTTTCTCATGTATTCCTTGTGCCCCTGTTCCATAGCCATTTGAGATTAATGTTAAGTTTCACCTAACTGAAGAAACTTCCTACATATACAAAACTAACTGGATGATAATTACACACCTTTGTAATGACACAAACATCAACATTGCTTCCACTTCCCAAGTCATTGAATATACCAGAACATATGGCCTTCGTCACCAAATTGACTCCTTCCTCTCTCTGATAAGACCGGAATTAACTCTTGAGTAAGAGGACATAAACGTCAAGATAACAGGAAACATGTATGTTATTGTTGCCAAAATTTGCTAGCAAAATCAATATTCTATCAACATCAAACAGTAAAACACAATTCATACTAAAACAATCAGTATTGAACTTTAAAGCAGTGGTAACTGATAATAATAAGTAATAGCTAATGATTAGGGACATTTTACAGTAACATAACTTACAGTCAGGCCTTCCTTGTACCCCGACTCAAACACAGACATGGCAGCTAGAGAACCAGAACCCATTGTGGCAAATGGCAAAGTGTCTGTTGATCCATGAGGATATATCTGCAACGGATATAAGTAACACATCAAGCTAAAATGCAAAGTATCTCACACCAGTAGTTTGAAAGAGAATATCATGCACATTCCTACAAACAAAAGAAAACTCACGGTGTGCAAGTGTGGACCAGTGCAATCAACACCACCAAGCACCAAAGCAGCTGAGATGTGTCCTTGGTAACTGAGGAACAATATGCCATCAGTAGAAGGAACAAACTTATAAAAAATGAAATTATCGCAATACAGAAGAAATATTACTTGAAAAGATGCTTCTTGAGAAGGGTGAGTGCTGTAATCACCCTCGACTCTCGGCCAGTATGATACCGATGCAACTGCAGCTGTGAACTTACCATGTCTGCGCGGAATTCAATCCACAGCCACACGTTAAAGACCGGAAGTTTCAAGGAAAAAGTAATGCATAAACTTAAGCCATATAGAGGATCCATGCATCTGGCATAAAAAACTCCAAAAACATAAGCTAACCTGTCACTGCCTCAGTATCGGCAGCAGTTCCTGCTCCACAGCAGTAGATGTTAGGAGCCATATAGTGAATCTTCTCGCAATTCTTATCGCAGACAATGGGTCCTGAAGTAGCTCGAGTATCTGCCCCCAGAATGACACCATCCTGTATTGATAAATACACGAAAGCAAAGAATTAACAAGCAATCTCTCAGTCACATTAGATAAGAAGCTCAAAGGTTCCATAAACCACAAGTAGATCGACTGACTTGAAAGGGCAACCCACTAACCCAATTAAATCGGTTAACAAGCAATCTAGACTATCTGTTATTTTCTACCAGCTGAGGTTCAAATTCAAGATTCAAAACCCAACTAAACGAGTAAGGGGGAACGAAAAAAACAAAACCTGGTAAATCAAGCCGACGATGGTAGTCCCGGTCTTCCTGTAAGAAGGAGGCTTGGCGCCCTTCGCCGAAAGCATGTCGTTTCTTTTGCAGAGATCGAAACTGAACCCACCCTTAGGAGGCGCCTCCATTTTCAAAGAGCTCGGCATTCTGAAAGTCTTTAATCGGACAACTATGGAGCTGGAAAAAAAGGGAGAATGGAAAATTAGGGTTTGTATATAAGCAAAGGAAGGCAAGTAAATGAAAATCTGAAGGGATATAACTCACCGCGGAGAATGGAACTGATGTAGGGATGATCGAAGAACTCAGAGAAGAATGATGTCTGAGAATGAGAAGGAAAGATCGAGCTCTTTAGGTTTTTTGTTTTATGAGACCTGGATTGGCAAAGAAGAAAAGTGATGGCAATCGTCCGATTAAGACCCTTAATTTTCCTTAAACTACACTATTGGTCACTATATTTACGGGTTTATTTCAATAGAGTCCAAAAGAGATGAAAGGAGTGAGCTTTATAAAGGTATATGTAGAAGCCCATGGGCCGTGTCTAATTGCAGCTGCTGGGCTGTTAAATCTTGTATCAAATGGGTTATCAAAGTCCAATGGCCCATGGGCCGATATCCATGTTTGGAAGGACAAATGGGTGGGAGAATCAAAACTTGAGGATATCATTACGAATATACCAACTGATTTGGAGAATATGTCAATTGCAGAGCTTCTTTCCGACGAAGGAAGGTGGGACTCTCGGCTTGTTCAAGGGGTTATACCTGAAGAGTTATAGATGAAAATCTCTGTCTTGCCGACTCGTAGAAGTGGAGAACTTAAGGATCATAGAATTTGGGGTGATACCTCTTCCGGGATTTACTCTGTCAAATCAGGATATTGGTTCGTTCATACAAGTCTGCATCCACCATCCCAGACGACAAAGTTGGTAGGTTGTTGGGAGGAGATATGGAAGCTCAAAGCTCCCCAAAGAATTAAATGGTTCATTTGGACACTTCAACATAAGTCTCTCACTTCAACATAAGTCTCTCCCAACGCGAGAAATGCTATAGAGGAGACATGTGACTGTTGTAAACAGGTGTGATAGATGTCTCAACCCATCTGAATCAGCTATACATGTTCTTAGAGATTGCAGAGAAGTTAAAGAGACGTTGGCTACAGATTTCTCTCCATTTTTTTAGCTTGGCAGCTTAGCCTGGCTTTGGTTTAATTTGAAGGAGAAAGGTAATATGGCTTGGATGGATTTAAATTGGAGAGATTGGTTTCTTGCTACCATTTGGTTCTGTTGGAAACAAAGAAATCGATTGGTTCATGATAAAAATGTTTGGCCTCCAGTTGTGTTATGGCAGATGATACGAGGCCTCGCAGGAGAGCTCCACTCCCTCGCTACACGATCAACTCAATCCGCAAGAGCTGTTCAACTCGTAAAATGGGAAAAAACCCGAAAAAATTGGATTAAGGTCAATGTTGATGGAAGTTTAAGATCCAATCCTTGTTCGGCAGCTTACGAAGGTGTGCTAAGAGAAGAAAATGGAATTTGGATTGCAGGCTTTACTACCAAATCGCCCTCGCAGGATATTCTGCATCTAGAGCTGCTTGCCATCAAAGATGGTATCACACTTGCTAGGATGTTGGAATATCAACAAATCGCTCTTGAATCAGATTGCCTTACAGCGATCAGACTTTTGGAGGAAGAAGATGTGACTTCGCATCCTCTCGCGGCTGTTATTTTAGACATTAAACATGAGATGACAGGGTTGCAGCACTGTATGGTAAGACATATTCCGCGAGAAGCAAATAGGGTTGCTGACAGTATTGCAAAACTTGGACACGGGTATAATGGTTTCAACGAGAACCTCTTGTCTAATCCTCTTCCTGAGACGATGCGGTGGTATGAAGCGGATAGGGTCGGTACTTCCTATCCGAGAGGGTAGTGACGTTTAGTTTATTTTTGTTTTGTTTAGTTTTTGAGTTTCCTTGTTTCACAAAAAAAAAGTCCAGTGGTCAATACATTTTTATAAGGACTTAAATGTACGGAATGTCACTAAACTTTTTAAAACTAGTCATCTTGATCATTTAACTTTTTCTTCGTTCGTTAGGTGCCACTTAACTCAATGTTAATGGAATACCATTTCCATGAAAAAATGATGTGGACTTAATTGATGTATCCTAATCAACATATATAGTTGATGTGGACGCCATCTGTACAAAAGCTTCATTTAGGTCAAACACGACATTTTTTGTGAAGATGGGAAATAGCTAAATAGACAGAAAACGTTGTCTCTTTCGAAGAATCCAAGGATAGGATTATTATCTTTTTTTCATTAAGGAAAAAAACTCTAGTATAACACAAACTATAACGAAATTACTCGTTTATACACGAACATTTTCAATATACCCATTTGAAATCAACTATAAGGTCCAATGTTACTTATGGCATACCATCAAATTCTGTTCAAAACCGTGATAAGTTGGTCCAACAGAGTTAGAAAATTGTTGCCTCATGTTGAGATGGAAAGCCACGTGACTTTCCACTCATCACTTTTGAAAAACGTAATTACGATCTACTCTACAACGATCTACGGAGAGGCAATGCAAAGATAGTGCAGAAACGAAAGAACACACGATCTGTTAACGCAGTTCAGGCAAAGCCCTAATCTGCGGAGCCCCAGGACGGGAGACTCAACCCAGAAGAATGCACTAAGAACGAGGAACACACAGTCGGTTACAAGAGAGCCTAGACACAGCCAAGAACCCCTATTGACTAACACTAACACAGACTGCAAGAACAAGAAGAAATCAAGGAAACCGGAAAGGGATTCGGCCCCCTTTCAAGGCTGGGAAACGACGGAGGGTTTCCAGGAACTGATGAGCGAAGCTGCGACGCGATCCTCCTCGATCGATACCAGCTATCACCAGTGCTTACTCCTTAGGATTCTTCTGTTCGTTCAGCAACCACGAGATTAGGGTTTGTAGCAGTAGGTTGAAGTGAAAGCGCCACTGAATTAAGGCAACAGGGCTGCCTTAAATACCCGGGCAAGAAAAACAAAACGCATCACTTTACAAGACTCACTTAACCAACCTATCAAACCACAGAACCGACTCAGGGTGGTTGAACCTAGACTCTGACTCGTCGTCCGGACTGAACAATCTGAGTTGCGAGCATGGTTTATTAGTACAACAACTTTCTTCTTCCTCCCTCTACCAGTTGGCTCGACGAGAACGTTCTATCACCGCCGTCATGAAGAACATTGGATTGGTCATAGGCTTCGAATTCGCAGAATAGAATCTGAATCGTGACACCCGTTTACTCCACTCGAACGTTGATCCCCTGCTGGATCTCTATGACGAAACATCTGTGTTTCCCAACATCTGTGTTTCCAATTTGGTGAATAAGAATGTTTCCAAAGTTGCTCTGCCAAATAGCAAAAGTTTATATAACCAAAACGGAAGAAAGTACATAGTAAGAGCAATGGAATCAAGCAAGGAAGCCAATTAACATAAGATACATCTCTCTCTTAGCTTACTTGCTTCTTTCTTAAACTTCCATTTTTCTATACCCTTCAAAAATTCTATGTATGTCCTATGAGAATCCACACTATGCATGATGGTAATAACTGTTCGTCGTTTTATTCTATAATAATTAATACATTTTCTAATACAAGGCATTTTGTTTCTTCGTGGCTCAAAATAAATATTGTTGTTACCGTTTACAACTACTATTATGGCTCAATTTAGTTGGTTCAATAGAACTCTGTTAATTACATTGCTCTTTAGATTGATCGCCTCATTTTACACATCCCCGACACGTTTAATTTTTAGATTTTGTTTGTTTGTGAAGCGTTCTAATTTGTCAAGTTCTTCGACGCATGTGCCTTTAACGTTCATTGTCTCTTCCTCCCTATACATCAAATGTGACATAATTTTTCTATGAACACGAAAGCTCGTCTCTTACTCCGCGTCTTACTTATTTTACTATTAACCCTTGAGGTTAATAAAGCTACCCATTAGTAACCCGACAGACTCCAAATTCGTTGTTTGCAATAATATTGTCTTCTTAACCAAGTGTCCAAACTTGAAGTAGAGCTCTTGAACTAAACTGTAAAGCCCAAAAAGAAGTAATTTGATGACCGCATATGTAAACAGCAAAAGTAAAACAACTCTTTCTTTCTTTTTGGGAAAAATATCACTTTGCTCCCTCTACTTTGCCAATTTAACAAATTACCCGTTATACTATAATTTTTTTTTTTCATATCCTCCTACTTCGACTACTTTGCCATTTGGGTTTTTCCGTTCCAACTTTCGTCTTCTTAACTTTAAATCTGGATACATTCATACACTGATGGAGAGAGATATATATTAGAGGTAGCAGGAGATGAAAATCGAGTTGATCAAGGAGGTATCATGAAAAATATGATGAAATACAAAGATTTTTAAAACCACACATTTCATTCGTCTATTTCATCCTATCTAATTATATATAGTTATATTCCCAATTAAAAAATACTTAGTAAGCTAATACATGGCTATTGCAGCTAACATGGTGTACTGAATGCACATCAATTAAGACGAAAGTTGGAACGAAAGGACCCAAATGACAAAGTGGTCAAAGTAGGAGGGGGTAAAAAGAAAAATTTATAATGTAGGGAGCTATATGCTAAGTTGGCAAAGTATAAGGGACCAAAGTGCTATTTTCCATTTCTTTAATATTACGAAGATGGAAGATTATTTAATTCTAATGGAAGCAAGGAAGTTGATTCAATTCAGCTTTATTCCTTGTCAAATTTCTGTTGCCATCTCTATATATATATATATAAGCCCATATTTGTATTAGAGAAGCACACCATATCTCCTCACCCCTGAGAAACCCTTCTCAGCATACTTAGTTTCTGAAGCCATGGCTTTCAGAGGACTTTCACCAATGACAAGTTCCTCAATAGTTCCTAGCAGACAACTAGTCAGAGGTGGTGGTGAACACCAAGGACATGGTAACATGTTGATGATGAGCGATGATAACGTAATGATGAAGCAAATCACGGCCACTCATACCCCAGATGGACGCGAGGTTGATGTCCATCCTCTGCTTGTCCTCGTCGAGGACATCCTCAACCGTGCAACCTTGCAAGTTGATACGACTCTCAGGGTAGTACTTCATTTATCTTTGCATTATGTTATGTTCTCGTGTTATATATGTTGTCTGATTATGTGGTTTGTGATTTCGGTTGTAGCCGACCAAAGCAGTGACTGAAATTGAGGACAAGGCCAACCAGATCAATCAAGTTTCTATGTTGGATGCACTTTCCTATGTTATCGATCGTGTTTCCAAGGAGGTTGGTTCATAGATTGCTTGTATAACAAGTCTCACTTCTGTTTTTTGTGCATATTTGCATGCATAGTACGAATACAACTCGACTCAACCTGACATATATCTCGATTAAGCAAAAATCCATTTTGCTCAATCGACTCCCAGCTGGTCCAAATCATATCTCAATTGACCCTCAACTCGATTGTTCTTCAACCATATACCAGCTCGGAATTCGATTAACTCAACTTAACCCTTTAATGTGACACCTCGGTTTTGGTACAACTTCAACATGTGATTGCAGATTGCGTACAAGGCACTAGGCGGATCAGATGCACACTCGACAACAGTGACGATATTCGAAACACTATCAAGCTATCCATGGGATGCCAAGTTGGTGCTGACATTAGCAGCTTTTGCATTGAACTATGGAGAGTTCTGGCTCCTTGCTCAGATATACTCATCAAACCCACTAGCAAAGGCAATGGCCACTCTGAGGCAGGTTCCTATGATCATGGAGAATTCCGGACCATTGAAGCCCCGGTTCGATGCCCTGAACAAGCTCATAAGGGCAATGGTGGAGGTGACTAGGTGCGTGGTTCAGTTCAAGGAGCTCCCACAAAGTTACATCTCACAGGATGTGCCAGCTTTGTCCACAGCCTTAGCCCATGTCCCAACTGCTGTTTACTGGACAATCAGGAGCGTCGTGGCTTGCGCCAATCAGATCACTCTCATCACCACCATGGGACATGAGTAATGTTTCTATCTATCTGAATTCTGAATTTCAATATCAATTTGTTTATCAGAGATGTGTGAATCAAAGTTTCTGGGTTTCTTGATGCAGATATGCACTTTCAACCACAGAGGCATGGGAGCTGTCTTCCCTTGAGCACAAACTGAACAACATTTATGAACATTTGAGGAACCAATTGGGAAGCTGCTACCAACATATAGGTATGTGATTCCCTTGTAGTGAATTTATATGAACAAAAGAGAACTGCTTGATTAATCATGAGGAGCAATGATGATGTTGCAGATGACAGAAAGAATGTGGAAGCATTCAAAATGCTAGTGGACCTGTTTGAAACGACACACATAGACAATATGAAGATTCTCAAGGCATTGATTCATGCAAGAGGTGACCCCATGCCAATTGTTGATGGATCAACCAAGAGAAAGGTTAGCCTCGAGGTGCTAAGGAGGAGGAATGTCCTGCTGCTTATCACAGACCTCAACATTTCAAACGACGAGCTCTCGATCCTCGAACAGATATACACAGAGTCTAGGCAGCACACGGGGAGGATGGAGCACCAGTACGAGGTGATCTGGATTCCGGTTGTTGATCCATCTATCCAGTGGAACGATGCGATGCAGAATAAGTTTGAGAACCTGCAATCAACAATGCCTTGGTACACAGTTGCACACCCTTCCTTTATCGAAAAGGCGGTCATCAGGTTCATCAGGGAGAAGTGGCACTTCAGGAACAAAGCTATACTGGTGGTGCTTGATCCACAAGGCAGGGTGGTTTCCCCTAATGCAATCCACATGATGTGGATTTGGGGAAGCAATGCATTCCCTTTCACAAGCTTGAGGGAAGAATCTCTGTGGAGAGAAGAGACATGGAGGCTTGAGCTTCTGGTTGATGGAATTGACCCCATGATCCTAAACTGGATAAAAGATGACAAGTACATTTTCTTGTATGGAGGAGATGATGTTGAATGGGCAAGGAAGTTCACAAACACAGCAAGAGCAGTAGCAGTTGCATCCAGAATTCCACTTGAGATGGCCTATGTTGGGAAGAGCACCAAAAAGGAACTAGTCAGGAGAGTCATAGCTACAATCACTGTTGAGAAACTCAGTTACTTCTGGCAAGATCCAACCATGATATGGTTCTTCTGGACAAGGCTAGAGAGCATGCTCTTCTCCAAGATTCAGCTCGGGACCATCGACGATCACGATCCCATGATGCTGGAGATCAAGAAGCTGCTGAGCTACGACAAGGAAGGTGGGTGGGCTGTTCTCAGCAAAGGCTCAAAGATCATCTCAAATGGACATGGAAACACAGTGTTGACCACTCTGGTTGAGTATGACCTCTGGAAGGAACACATTCCTGTCAAAGGGTTTGATCTGGCTTATGATGACCATCACAAGAAAGTCCATGGGGTTACTTACCCTTGTTGCAGGTTTGAGTTCCCTAACACAGCTGGTAGGATCCCTGAGACGATGAAATGCCCCGAGTGCCATCGTCGCATGGAGAAGTATTCGACTTTCCTCTGCTGCCACGATCATGAAGGCCATTAAAGCTCATCATCAGCCATTTTGAGAGAAACTTGCATCCTTCTCCAACTACTACTGCTACTAATACTAAATAAAAGAGAATGTCTGTGTAGGTTCATTGTTGATGAATCTTTCATCTTCCCATTTAAGTTCAATGTATTAAGTTTGATTTGCTTAAGATGATGTAATATGCTTAATGTTGTGTTTCCTATGATCTGTTGGCTACTAAATCTCTTAGAATCAATAAATGATCCTTGTTCTTCAGATGAAATGATCAAAACTTACATTCTGCACTAGAAAAGAGAGACTACTACATATAACCCTCTGGTTGTTCTTCTAGTTGAAGGAAGAGAAAGGTAACAGCTACATATAAAACAGACAACCATGAGAATACACCATAGCATAGCCAATCATTCATGGTTCCAAGCTATTATGGACGTGTCTTCGTCTGTGAGGGGATGAATAGTCCTCGGACCACCACCGAGCTGCCACCTCAGGTTTGTCTACGACAGTTCTCTTTATCTGCTGCTGATCACCTGGAAACTAACCAGAACGATCTCAAGCTGAAAGGAACTCATGGATACATAATAAAGAGAGAAACTCAATTACTTGGTACCTGATGAGAAATGTTGCCTGGAAGCTGATGATATGGAGAACTGACCCAGCAAGAAGAGACAGAACATCATCCTGATCAGCAGCAACGCAGCCGCCATCTTCATGTCAAATCTTCTCCAAACCCTTTTCTGTATCCAACTCAACTCTTTCAAAAACTGTCAGTTTTCTGTCAACTCTGCTGCAAAAAAGGACATGCAATTATGAGTTCTTGGTTCTCTTTTCTACATTTCGAGATACCAAGTAGATAAAGACTATTGGAGGACCCCACCATTGGAAGAAACTCGATCAAACGTTTGATATAACAAAAGAAAGAGATTCATTCATTCAAAGGTGAACCTAGGTAGGCAGGCAGCACAGCACATGTTTGCTTACAAGTAAGAAGTGGACATGCTTGGGTTCTCTTTTTGTTCTTTCTAAGCTTCTTCTAAAGTTACCTAGTTTCTATAAAAAAGGGTAAAGTTCTGCTGATGGCTATCACATGCTTCATGGTCTCCAAATCAACCTTTTGTCTTCAATCCCAACTTTGTACTGTACATCAGTGGAAATCAGGATTCGGATCAGACCTTAGACTGAACCTAACGCCACTTTGCATCTATTAACAAACTAGACAAAAATGTTATCAGTACAATTGAAGTACACAACTGAAGAAACATTTGCAGATGTCAAAAGTGGTTTGAAACAGTACCGTATCAACTGATCAAATTTCATCTAAGGAACAGGGTGAAACTAAGACAAGGTTTTAATTTATTATACAATCTCGTTTTCCAGAACTGGTATGGAATCTGCATTCCCTTTGAACCTCAAAATAGGGAATGTCATCATCTAAGCACAAGAAAAACTATGTTCTTGTTCAACAAATCTCATTTCCTAACTAACCGCTTCAAACAAAAAATGTTCTCCGCGCTTTAACATAGGCAGTTGCCTGTAACTGTATTCTTTCAAGGTGCTCTGTCAAAAGGTTGTGTATCATTATAGCAGACATCCCAGATGGCTTCCATGGCATCCTTTCCAGCAGCCTCTGAGCAGTATGGGTTGCCCATGAGTGATTTCATGACCCTTCTTCGTACGCATTCCTTCAAATTTCACAAGTATAAGTTAGATTAGATTTTGAAGTTCCTGATGAATATTAAATCAAAGTTCAAACATGGTGACCATAGTAACAAGTATAGCCTAAAATGAGTTTTTGTAATATGTTATTGGTTAGGTGAACTCATTATGGCCTCTGCTTAACCAAGCTACAAGAGCTACATTATTTAGACAATTGACAAACAAATTCCAACTCTTTCACATGTAAGCTTTTATGATTCTACTATCCAATGTTACAATTAAGATTTGAAAAATGTTCCGCTTTATGAAGATTCAACAGTTTGTTATAGTAGTAATCCAGAATATTTAACCTTTCAAAAGAAACAATCAGAAAATTAAGGTATCAATGGTATCAGTTATATCATATATGTCAACACATAATAAATCCTAAAGGAATTTGGTGAAACATACTTGTTCATGACCTCTAATTTTCATGAAGCCACGTAGCAACTCCCGCTTGTAGTTGCAATCACCACTCAAGTGACCAGCACGAATCTGTATGTCAGAAGAGTAACCAACAAAGAAGCATGAACACGAGTCACTAACAGCAAAGAGAAACAAAATCATACACAAAGACTTGACATAGCTAGCAAGCAAATCAAATATCAACTTGAACAAAGAGACCTCACTGCAAGCATGATGAGCACAATTGGTCCAGTCCAAGTTTGCAGCACGACACTCATCAAAAGCATGGATCAGTTCATGGATGACAACTTGATTGACCTCATCTTGAATATTCATATGATTACTGCACACTTGAATCTGTAAAACCCACAGACAGCCAGACACAGATAAGCAGCTGATGTCCCCAAAAGATAATGCCATTCAAGGTATCACCGCCAGATTCAACAGCAATAAAACTTAAAGGTGCACCTAATCAGTACAGTTTCAAATTCTGTTTTCCAACTCCAACAAATTCGGCAGCCGTGGAACAAATCATGACTCACTTGCCATTTTAGTTTTCTTTTCAGAATTAGATTTTGACACTGATGTCAAACACAAGTTAGTAACTATACATCACTACTGAAGCAATTCGGGTTCGATTTATCTTTGATTTCATTAACAGTATTTTGTTGAAATTCTCTTCTTTTTCATTCTCTTCATATTCTAGCTAGCACTTGACTTGTCGTCTCAAATGTTGTCCAGCTAAAACCAGCTCTGATTGCTAGTCTCAGAGGTTCAGCATGTTTCCAAATTTCAACCTTTAGAGAAATCTCTAAACAGCCAAGTGTACTACTAAGTTAAGTGCCGCAAGCTTGCATTTTGAATGACCGCAACAGTCAAGGAGATTGCGAAAATGGGTTTTAGTAACACTACGTTAATAAGAGCATAATACATCATGAAGCAAAAGAATGTTACTTACTCCTTTACCGGGAGTAAAGCCGCCGCTATAATTGCCATCACAATGAACAGCCCTGATGAATTTGTCCCCAATCCCACACCCTGCTTTCTCCAAATGCTCCCTCAGAAACTTCACCATTGGAGCTGATAACAATACACACAAGTTCCAATTGAGGAAAAGAAAGTCATCAAGACACGACCATTTTCATATATATATAATTTAAAGGACAATCCAAGTTAAAAAAAGAGCATAAACCCTAAGGGCTGAATTGAAAAGTAAATGGAAGTGGAACCAGAATGAAATTATACTGCGGAGGCTCTTTCGAATCATGTCTTGGCATTCTTCCGTCGTCCGGCCATCGGAACCTGGAAAGGAGGAGGCTTCCCCTGCCATTGCTGCGGTCAATTAGGAACTTGTGAGCTATTGAGGGCGGGGGGATATTACAAAGGTTTTGGAGCTGAGAAGTAAAGTATGGTCCAAGTCCATCGGGTCGCTAGATTTTGGTACTCAAAAAATATTATTACAGTTACATTACATGGGTAAAGTACTTAGAAACTCCTGAAACTATAAACAAGTTACAAATATATTCTAAAATTTTAATTCTTTATAGAGTAGTCATACATACTGTTATGAAACGAGTTACAATTCATGTACTTTTTCAGTAATTTTGTCACGTCGTCGTTGACATGTCATCAAAAATATAATTTAAAATTCAACAATCTGATTCAAATCTATATCTAAACTCATCTAAGTCATAAATTTTGATTCAAAACTAAACTTATTGAGTTAAATTGAGTTAATTTTAGACTTGAATCAGTTTAAGCTGAATTTTAAATTATATTTTTGATGGCATGTAAAGAATGATGTGCCAAAAGTACATTGATGATGTCATTAGGATTACTATGTGACTCATTGCATAGTAAACACAACTCTATAATGGATTAAAATTTTAAAACGAGTTTGTAACCCGACTTATAGTTTCGAAACGTATTAAGTATTTGACCATATTTGGTGGAAAATGAGATTCGTAGAACTATTAATTACACAAATAGAAATATTTTGATATGGAAGGCTAAGTTATCAACTATATATTATACGAAGAATTTAAGAATATGTATAAGTTTCAAAATTGGATATGTTGGACATTTTCTAGGGTTGTTAATCAAATCCATTCATACTAGCTTTGTACCTAGCGCCCTAGCCTGTTGACTGGATAAAAATGTTAATTTCTTAAAATTTTTTATTATTTCAAACCTATAATAAGATGAGCTCATAATATGACTAACATCCACTTCTATTTAACATAACTTAAATTCAATCAAGTAATGCTGCACAACATTTCTAAATACATACAAACTATGACAAAATCAACTACACTTTTATTACATGCAAACACTACAAGAAAACAGCACATTAGTCACGGTTTTTACCGTGACAAAAAAAATTAGTGACTAAATCGATCATTTTTTGTCACGGTTTCCATAGGAACCGTGACTAAATATTTTTGTCACGGTTTCCTTAGGAAACCGTGACTAGTCCAGTGACCAAATTGTTCTTACAAACTTTCCAGTGACCCAAAATGTTATTTTCGTTATACAAACGGATCCTCAACTCCTTCCATTATGCAAATTGGTCCATAAAATTAAAATGTTAACAAAAGGGCCCAGATAACACCATGTGCTTCATTTGTAGCAAACTCACAGTTAGTGACTGCAAATGTAAAATTTGAAAATTACTAGTCACTCTATTTAATTTATTATTGTTCAGTGTAATAAAATAACAAAATTACATTTAATTTATTACAGTTTTAATTACGAACTAGTCACCGTCGCTTCACCGTCGCCTCACCAACACCTTCGATTAGAGCCAACAGGACTCCGCCAAAGGCAGCGGATCGAGCCGAAGCACCAAAACATTGGATCTGTGGCGGCGTCGGCGAAGATCGAGTTCCATGGATCCTCCTTCTGGCTTCGGATCTGGATCTAGATTCAGAGGACAAGAGTAGAGGAGAAGAGGAAAGAAAGCCGGAGATGACTCCAGGTCGTCGTCGACGGCGATGTTTGGCCGATCGAGAGATAGAGGGGAGGAATCGGAGAACTGCGGCGGTGTTTGGCTTTGGGTAATCGACGGAGAGGGGGGAGGCTGATGGTTTATTTAGTACAGAGGATAAGAGAAGAGGAAGAAGATTGAGGAAGAGAAGAGGAAGAAGATTGAAGAAGAGAAGAGGAAGAAGACTGAGGGAGAAGATTGAAGAAGAGAAGAGGAAGACGATTGAAGAAGAGAAGAGTGGTATGTACAATTGAAGAAGAGAAGGATTGCCAGCCTGTACAATTTTGTCACGGTTCCTTAAAGAACCGTGACAAACCAGTCACAGTTCTTCTGAAACTGTGACAAACCAGTCACGGTTCCATATGAATCGTGACAAATTAGTCATGGTTCTTAAGAACCGTGACAATCGTGACTAATTTGTCACGGTTTCAAAAACTGTGACTAAATAACCGTGACTAAATTGGTATTTTCTTGTAGTGAAATGACCTTTAAACCAATGAACATACAACATATATAACTTGTGGTCGAGTGAATTATACTATATGCAAACTAAAATACTCTAATGCTATAAAAATTGGAATATAGTTATCTTTTCTAAATAATCCAAAAAGAAATAATAAATTTATGCAACATGACCCAACTTGATCAATGACTTAAGTTAATTCAATTTCAACTAAAAAAATCTCATAAATATGAAATATGATGAACCTGCAATTGGAATGGTATATAACTTCACTAATCTATAACTTACATAATATAATTTCAAAATATATCAAATTTTCCACACTAACACCTCTAAAAATAATTTATGTTGGATTTTTTTATAAAACATTTTGATACTTATTTATTCTTATTGTCATCATCTCATATTAGTTTAATTATATTTAAAAAGATAAATTTGTTACTATTTAATTTGAAGTACTTAATACATGATCATTTAATAATAGGAAGAGAAAATAATTAAATTTTAATTTAAAAATTGTGTGATGATGTGGAATTGTGTAAGGATGGTTCTATCCTATGTGTCAAAACCAAATCTACCATACCACCATTAAGATTATTAAGATTTGGAGTGTTTGGACTTGAGTGTTTTGACAATTATAGCTCAATTATGGTAATATCGAGATTAGCTAATTCGTTTGTCTCTGTTACTTTTTTCGTTTGTAGAGTTAACGAGATGTTAAGTGAGGAGGATAAAACGTCATCGTAAGTGACATGGTGCATGACACGACTCGTACTTAGATGTTGGACCAAGACAGTTGGGAATTCCTATCATTAGGACACCTATTAGTGTCCTCATAGGATTAAATCTTAGAGATCCTAAGGTCAATATTAAATGGATATAAATGTAATTTCATTTTTTTAGATATTGCAGATTTTTAATTCTGATTTTTTTTCATAATGATAATTATTACATTAATTTCGAATTTTCATTTATTATACAGATTCTTTAAGTGCAATTAATTTTTTTTATTTAAAATTTCCTTTTCTGCTTCATTTTTTTAGTAAATAATTAATTTCGTTTTTTATGATAAGAATTTCTATTTTTTAATCACTTTCCCTAATATTTATTCAAAAATACTAATCTTTATTTGATAATCAATTTTCATAATTAATTCAACAATATCCTACAATTTCTTCTCAAACTTTACTCCCACTTTCTGTTTTTTGAAAATTGTTTACTAGTTGTCAATTTATCGCTGTGATTTTATGAAGATTACAACAACACTTTTTTATGGAAATTGTTTCAGAACAATTCCTCTTTTATTATTTCGGAACAGTTTCTCTTTTATTATTTCAGAACAGTTCCTCTTTTTATATTTCGGAACAGTTCCTCTTTTATTGTTTCGAACAGTGATCTATTTTAAAAGTAATGGAACTTGTTGAAAATCGATTAAAATTATGGAACACACATTGTCAAAATCATGTTCAAATATAGTCAACCAGGTTATATGAAACCTTGTACCAATACAAACAACTTGGAACATCAAACTGAGCCATGTTCCTAATTAGAAAAATGGAACAACCCAAAATAAAAAGAAAGAAAAAGAAGAATACAATCCGGAAAGCAACGCCGATTCCAAGTAAATAGATCCCACATCATCTCAATAACAAACAGAACCTCCCTGTTTATATAAGCAAAAGCCAATTTTAATTCTCTTGTGGTGTTGTTCCTGCATTGTGAAGATGGGCTCAAAGTGGTTGCCTGAAATCAAATAAGACAAATGTCAACATAGGATTTCGGATAAAACAAAGATTATACTATAAATTAAAATAGCTAATGAGTGAGTTAGTGGGGGCATGTTAATTTTGTGTAGACGAGGATAAAACAAAGATGATAATACAAATAAAATAAGACAAGTGGTAGCCTTCAGCGGCAGGGGATGGAGACGAAGACAGCGGGGATGGAGCAAGCGGCAGTGACGAATAGGGCAGGATGGAGAAAAAGCAGCGGCGGTTGGGGCGGGATGGAGTCAGCGGCAATGGTGACTGGGGCGGGATGGAGCAAGCGGTGGTGGCTGGGCGGGATGGAGCATGCGGCAGCGGCAGCGGCAGATGGGGTGGGATGGAATACACGGAGGCAGCTGGGGCGGGATGGAGCAAGCGGCAGTTGAGAGAGCGTTTTTTGTGACTGATTATAAAAAGAATTAGGGTTTGTGATGAAACCATAATATTATTTACTATATATACTAGTTCCAAATGACTATTTTGTCCATTTTAATTTAGTCATTAGATCTATTCTCTAATCCTACGGCTCTAAGGGGTGTCCTAATATGAGGACACTAAGGGATGTCCTAACGGTAGTAGATGACATGTCAACTAAGGTAAATATTTTACCAAAAATAGAGGAATTTTAGGCACTTATTCACCTTTGTTCTCTCACTTTGCCAGCCTCTTCATGTGCCCTCCTCCTTCGCGCATGTTCTTCGTACGTAATCGAAAAAGAGGAACCCTAAATTGAATCGAAATCTCGTCGCTATGCTGCAAAAGTTCTTCACCTTGTCCTTCCAGATCGACAAAGAGGAGTTATTGACTTAGATCGACAAAACAATTCGAGTTCCCAGGTCCGATTGTTGAAGACAACGAACATTACGTACCCAGAAGATGATCGCTCCGGCTCGTCAGTGGTGTAGGTAAGTTGTACAGAAGTCTCGTCTAGGGCTTCCGTTGTATAGTTTGTCTTCCTTCCACTTAGTACAAGTCAGATTTTTGAAATTGTTTGCAACGGACACCCATTTGTGATAGCAAAGAATGGGAACACCGGTTCTAGATCTGTTTTATTTACTTATGATTGGGTGTGAATTTGAACCCATGACCTCCTTCATGGAGGTGTAGTTACTTTACCAGTAGACTACAAGGTTTTTCACAAGGGTTCTAGCTCCGTTACTTGCACTACAAGAAAAAGGGCTAACAGTCACGGAATTTCTCATTCTTACAGCAAAATTTCCATGACTTATTCTAATAACTCGTGACTAATTCCAATAGTCATGGGTTTTTCCATGACTAAATGACGAGTGTCTATTTGCTTTTAGTCATGGGTTTGACCCGTGATTAAGTAATAGTCATCAGATTACCCATGACTAAAAGGAGACAATAGTAATTAGAATTAATACCATTACTCACTAGATTGTAACTTTTATTCAGTTTGATCTATTCAATAACTGAGATCGTCATCTATTCGAGACTAAAATTGAATAGATCAAATTGAGTGAACGGAGTGGTTAACAGTGTTAAATTAATTTGAATTGAGATGTTAGTGTAATATAAAATAAAATCATGTATTAATAGGATAACTTTTTGAATGAATAATATGAACCAATAATATGATATTGATACCACATAGAAGCGTAATCGATTATGCCACGTCACGCAACAATCACTTTATAAATATATAATCATAAAAATCATAACAATCAGATTACCCATTATATTAACCTCGGTCAAAACCCACCTAAAGAATAGTTAAATTTCTACCAAACATTGCTAACATCCACAAAAACCGAATTTTAGTTAATTGAAACTGAATTAACGAACTTATTGCAAAATTAATAAAGATAACTTAAAATAAAAATCAAAATTTCATTAACCACTAATTACAAAATTAGTAATGTTTAATAACAAAACACCGAAAAAGATTCCCATCCATAAACCTAACAAACACAAACCCTATAAATTGCTTCATCATCTCCCCATTTTAAAACTCATTCTATAACATCTGCAGTGTCTTCTTCTTCTCCACGGGAATCTGCCACTGCGAATCTTATAGAATCACTTCCGCCCAATAAAACCAAGACACGTGTCAGCTTACCCAAATACTTAAAAGGAAAAAAAAAATGGCACGACAACTCCTAGTCATCGCCCTCATTTTCGTGGCCGTAGTTGGCGCACTCGCTGCTGACTCCCCCAAGAGCTCCCCGTCACCAAATAGCTCCAAGTCACCCTCCACCTCACCATCCAAGTCACCCGCCAAATCACCCAAATCCTCCGCCAGCTCACCCAAGGCTTCACCTCCTACCAAGAGTGAATCGTCATCCCCTAAGTCCTCAGCAGCCCAATCTCCTAGTGGAGGCAATGACAGCTCAGCAGCTCCTTCCAGTGACGATTCAGCTTCTTCTCCATCTGGTGAGAGCACTGAAGCACCATCTTCTGAAGAATCCGGAAGTGCTCCTGTGGCTGACGTGTCTTCCCCACCTGCCCCAATCACCGAGTCCCCAACTGAGGGCCCCGCTGCTGACGCGGCGGCTGCTGACGCGGCTCCTGCTCCATCGGCTAGCAATGCTGACTGTTTGAAGGTCTCTGTTGTTGGATTTGCCACTGCCGTTGTTGGGTTTTTCTTCGTGTCGTTTTAAATTAAAAACAAAGTTGATGTCGTTTTAATTAAAAACAAAAGTTGGGAAGATTTTATTTTGAATTTGTGTTGCAAAAAAATTCAATTCGTGTTTATTATAATTGGTTTCTTGAATTTGTGTATTAAACATTTGGCTTATCATAATGGATAAGAACATTTAAATCGATTATTCCACATGTAACAAATGTTCTTTTATAATGAAAATTTTATATGTTGGGATTCAAGAGGGCAAGGGGGGAATCTCTCTTCTATTCTCAATGTTCTATAATTTATGTTCCTCAAATTTGTTTTGTGTTGGCTAAGTTAGAATATTCATAAAAAATTTCAAATTCAAGTAATTTATATTTGGTGATTGCAATTTATTATAATTAAAATTCATGAAATTGAAATTTTTGTGTTGAAAAGAATGATGCTGGATGGAATGCTGAGTTTAGTTATGATAATGATTTTGGCAAGATTTGGCTACACTGGAAGCCAAATATCTCTCTTACTGTGCTGGATATATCTGCTCACTATATTTATGTTAGAATTGACCATACTTAGGCTTTCTAATGTACGTTTGTCTATGCTTCTACTGTATTTTTTTGGTGGGAATGCGGCGCAAAGCGCCTAATCATTGATTGAAATCAAGCGAGGCTCGGCGATGCCAAAACAATCAAGCCGTAAAAAATAACCAAGTCTACTATTTGAATTTGAAATAGTGTGACTCCCAAATGGGTAGCCATAATCCAAACTTGCCAGGAAGTCTGTAGATCTGTTGCCAGGAAGTATGCTTCTACTGTATAGTTTGAGAGAAGGTACTTTATTCTGATTTGAGATCTCATGTGTAATTTTTCTTTGGCTGATTTAGTGGGAGATTTTAATGTTTTTTTTTCTCCTTGAGGAAGCTTCAAATACTCCTTCTAATTTTACTAGAACGGAGGATTTTAATCAATTTGCTCATGTTTGTGAAGTGATGGAACATAGTGCTCAAGGTCCAATGTTTTCTTGGATTAATAATAGAGTGGGGGGTCTTTATTTTAAGAACACTGGATCATGCTTTTGTTAATATATCTTGGCATCACAGATTTTCTGGGAATAAAGGTAACTATCTTGCCTCATTGTGGTGTTATGATTGATATGAGGGATACCTAGCAGTGGCGGAGCCTGAAAATTGACAATGGGATTCAAATTTTGTAATATTTATAAAGTCAACTAAATAATAGAAAAGTCAATCCTGAACGAAACTAAAAGTCAACAATACAATACGTAATATTCATACCATCACCGAGTAAGAGCCAAGTGAGAAATGTTGTTGATTTCATGATTAAGTAAGATGTTACAAAATATTTCCTATAATTTTAGTAATTTTGGTAAAACGCCTAGCCTCCACCTAGACAAAATTAGGTGCTAGGTAGAGGCTCACCGCCCGTCTTCCTCTTAGCACCTTCTTAAACATTGATAAAAAAAAAACTAAATTTACCACGCAATGAAGGACTACATTAGCTAAAAACCGAACAACATGCACATGAAATTCGAGGGAGTCGAACTAAGAAATACAAACAAGATATGGAGGATTATGAGCTCGTTTGTGCTAGAGAATTGAGGGGTGAGAATTGCCTAGAATTGGGCCTCATCCTAGAATTCAATTAATTCTATCGTTTGTTTCGCAAAAAAATGATGAGAATTGTCTAGAATTGAATTCTGGAAGTGGGCCCATCCTAGAATTCGGACCCCCTCCGAATTCTCTGATGACAAGGTGAGAATTCACATTCTAGGGTGAATTCAAAGTAAGATGACAAAAATGTCCTCATTATAGGGGATGCAGTGATTAAAGTTGGGACATTTTGGTATTTGTCATATTATTTTGTTTTATTTTATTTATTTATTATTATTTTCTTAGTCCAAGAATCTTACATATTCACTTATCCAAACGATTGATTCTCGAAATAGCCTAGAATGCCCAAATCTTAGGGAAACACCCCCTATATATCTATATAATTAATAGCCAAGTGTTGAACATCAAAAAGGGCATTTGGTCTAGTGGTATGATTCTCGCTTAGGGTGCGAGAGGTCCCGAGTTCAATTCTCGGAATGCCCCCTTCCTTTTCATTTTATTCATCTTTTCTTATGCACACTGTCACTGACCAAGTCCAGAAGGAAGGTATCTCTGTTCAGTCCAAACCCAGAAGCCACAGACAGTACATGGTAATGGTGAACAAACAATGGGAAAAAATAGTAAGAATGTTCATACAACAACAACTTTTATTAATATTATCATTAAGTTTGGGGTGGTTGGATTTGCCTCGAGATTTTGAAAGGACTTGGGTTGGCACAATCTTTCAGATGACAAGCAGTCCATTCCTCTTTAGCTCTTTCAAAAACAAAACCCCTCCAATTCCAGCAAGCTAGTACATCAGCATCAACCACCCTTTTCCTCTTCTGGTAACTCAGATTGTGACCTTCTTCCTTTCCTTCATTGCTTCTAGGTGAATTCCTAATCAATGTCAAAGCATCCATCACATTTTATAAGCACTTTGCTGTTGAATGATGTTTGACATTTCTTAAGATTCTTGGTCTTTTCAACAACTAATCAAACCTCTCCATTCATCCATCTATATATCTATCTATCAGATCTGCTCCATAGCTCTGGTATCATGGTATATCCCTGCCCTCCTTCCTTCATTACTTCAATGTTAATTTTCTAGTCAACAAGCAACTTTCAATGCAGTAGTACTATGAGCAAGGACAAGTTCATACAGTGATATATCCATAGACCATAGGAATGTAGACACATCACACATGTAAAGTAAGTTTCATCTGTCAAATAAGAAAACTAATAACTTATGATGTATCAGAAGTAGGCCACATTGCCAATGATTGAAGTCAAATATTTTGAAGCACAAATAAACAACAACAACAACAACCAGTACACATTTACAGTAGTAGGACATGGACACGCCAACAACTTATCAACCATGTAATTCCATCCAACTACAAAATTATGTGCAAAGACTCTATCTTTAGCCTTACCTCCCACAGAATCAAACACCCACCATGGATGGTTGCTGAGATTCATCTCCATTGAACATTGTAGCAGAGTAGTTGTACGTCAACCCTATAAACATCCTGCCAAAGGGGGAAGAGGAATCCAGACAGATATAAAGAGTGTTAGTGTTATTGACAGAAGAAAAAGAGAGCACAAGAAGCTGAAGAAACACAGGATCTTTCCCTGGGAATGTTCAGTTGTGCTCTCTTTCTTCTGTCAATACATAAAAGAGGAAGAACACATGAGGATTAAGATCAGTTCTTTGGCTTTAGCATCATCAACTTCATGAGTTTTTTAGGGGAAGATGTAGTGTTGTGGATGGAGATAGCTAGAGAGTCTTTTTAGTGGGAAGAAACAACAATAGACGCTATGAGAGGGAAAGGCAGAGAGAGCTTTGACACAAGTGGTCTGTCATTTATATACACGTTACAATTTTCCAACGCTGATAATTAAATTGGCCAGTTGGTTGGTTAGAGATGGTTTCTACCAAGTTGGCTAATATCTGTCATCTCATGCCATGTATAAACTTGTAACTCAACTCATTGCTCAGAAAAGGCTTTTATTTCATGGACCAGATAAAATTTCCCATTTTATAGGCCATTTTTTAGGGTAATATCATCAATTTATATCATCAAACGATCAATGAGTCTCATCCAAACAAGTGTTACAAAGAACGTTGTCGAGCCCTCTCTCCTGAGGCGTTTCCCAAGGTGGGTGACGCACAAAAGAAAGAATGTTTAGTTAAGACATGAGCATTCTCGTTCTTATATCTCCAAACAAAACAAATACGATGGGAAGGGTGAAGGATATTTCGATGATTGTCACTCCAAACTCGGTCACACTAGCTCGGTCCCATTGATCGCCTTTGCCACCAGCTGTGAATCTGTGTGTGTTCCTCCTGTTAAGCCACTCCAACGCTGCCTTCATAGCTAGTGCTTCACAATCTCTCACTGGAGGACATCATGGTTCTGTGAGCATCTAGTACTCACGTCAGTAGTGTGGTCTCTGATTATCATTCCTGCTCCTCGTGTGTTTTACTTTTCGAACCGAGCGCACAGTCCACATTACACTTAACAAACCCTGGCTGAGGGGGGGTGCCATTTGGGGCAGGTCGATTGCACAGAGGTTACATGGCTCTCTAATTCATTCTAGCTCTCTACCACTCGTCAAGGTTTTCCAGTGCTAGCCTAGTGACCACAAATGCATGTTTCTTTTCATCACTCCAAAACCGAGCGTTTCACCCCGCCATAAGTTCTATAACAGCGCTAAATTTTTCTCAACTTGACTCGTTGTTCCGGTGTTTAGGGGAGCTTCCATCCAACCCATGAAATCTGTGTGGTTTCTCATCGAACTTGACACTATCAAGCTGAGTCTCGCCTTCTCCCAACAAGCTTTTTCAAATCTGCATTCTAAAAAGAGATGCCATAGAGATTCCAAATGTTGATCATACAGTCCAGACACACCTGAAACCATTATGTGGCGTTGCCAAAGTCTTTCTCTCGTTGGGACAATATTGCGTAAAAGTCTCAATTGCCATGATTTTTAATTTTGGCAGCGCCTGGGTGTTCCAAAGCACTTCCCATAGACGATCTACATGGTAGGTTGTGATATGGCTCATGCGGTCATACCAAATCCTGTACGTCGAGCGGACATTAAATTGTCCCGCTTTGCTGTATTGCCAAATAGGCTGATCTTGGCCTTCCTCATCATTTAAAGGTATCTTTGTAATAGCCATGACATCTTGCTCATTATATAATTCCCCAATCAGTTCTACGTCCCATTGGCGTGTACCCGAAATCCACATGTTATTGACTCGTAAGTCAGCCATCTCGAAGCTCGGCTGGGTGCTAATATGACGTGTTTCATCATCAATCAGCCAAGGTTCATCCCAAACTCGGATCTTGCTTCCATCGCCAATGCGCCACTACGTCCCACTTTTCACAATCTCTTCTGCTTGTCAGATGCTTTGCTAACCCAAACTCCGTTTTGCTCCTCGAACTGTCGAAAGAAATCTCCTCGAGGGTAGTATTTTTTTTATAGATTTTTTAGACAGGTGCATCAGGATTTGTTAGGAGATTCCATCCTTGTTTGTCAAGCAAGACATTATTAAAGGCAAGCAAATCCTTAAAACCCATACCTCCATGTTCTTTTCGGACGCAAATCTTTTCCCACTTCATCTTGTTCAAACTTCTCTGCCCACTCCTTTTCATATCCCACTAGCTAGTATGAGTTTATCACCATCTCCAGTTCTCTAGCGAGCGTTGAGGGGATCATAAAAATGTTCATGGAATACATTGGTAGAGACTAGGCCACTGCTTTGACCAAAATTATCTCCCTCCCTTCGAGGTACTCCTCCCTAACCATGCTCCGATACGTTGCCAAATTCTCTCTCGGATGAAGGCAAAAGTGTGCCTTTTATTCGCACTCATCAATTGGGCGTCATTTATCCTCAAGATGGCACAATTGGTAGTTGAGCATATGCTTTCTCCCTAAAGATCAGGGTTCAAATTTCATAACTAGCAATTTTAAACAAGAACATATTGGTTTTGACATGAACCGTATACTGGCCAGTTCAATCATATTTAGTGGTTTAACCAGTTAAGCCGATCAGTATGCAAAATTGACTGGTGTTTAGTTCCATATAGGACTGGACAAACCACTGGTTCACGATTTAACCGATTCAACCAACTTGTCCGATATTCAAGACACTGCTCAAATCTTTCTACTTTACCATAAATTTTCCTCACTATAAAACATAATCATACTCTTTTTTTTGTTAGTGACAATTAAGGGGTGTTGGGAGAACACAATCGTACTCTTTAAATTGGAGATGACAAAAAAATAACCATATGATATTTATTATTAATTTATTTCGAGTGCACTTCAACATGATGATTTGCATCTAGTATTTGGACTTGATAATTCAAATTTGTGAATATCAAATCACTAAATTTAAGAAGAAATTTTAAAACACAATCATTTATACACAAAAAAGGTATTTATTTTTTAATCCAAATTCACATACATTATCAACTTTCTAATCAAATAAGAAAATATCAAATATCAAATGCAAATTAACATATATATTAAGACACACATAAGCTTTTCTAAAGCAATTAGTATTTACCTAAAATCGAAAAAACATATATTGTATATTATTATGGGGGCAATGCCCTCAAGAGTTTACATCAAACCATACAGAGAATAAACACACGACTGTGGACTGCATGCATTACTCAATAATCATCCTCATAATAATTTCCAACATATAATTAATTAATTATTGAACATGAAAATCAAAATCCTTAAGGAAAGAAAGGATTATTAGTAGGCCAGAAGGAATTAGTACTAATATTGTTATTATTACCATTCCCAACCCAATTTGCACTAGTACTAGTCTCCCCAAATCCTCCCGTCATCATCATCGTCATGTCTTCCCCCATAAATCCGCCTGTTGTCGCCCCGATATGTTGCTCATTCGCCAGCATCGGAGTCTGAGTGGGCACCGCCGCCGGATTCATCATTTCCATGAACCATTGCTGCCTTTGAAAACTCTCCATGTTATTCTCCACGTACTCCTCCTTTGGCCCCATCATCATCTGGGGCCTTACCTCACCCGAATCCAATTCCACATTAACCCCGGACGAAGACCCACCTCCTCCCTGAACCCCTTTACCATCACCACGACGTCCAATCTCCGCCACACGACGGTCAATGTCCTTGATCTGCTGGTCAACTGCCCTAGAAATGGTGTCAAGGTCACCAAGGGTCAGCTCATGAAGTGGTATCTTCTCGCTAAGACACTCGTACACTGCGTTCGTCACCATCTTCTCCTCGTTTTCGCGCTTCTGCTTACGCAACTGCTCCATGGCCTTCTTGATCCGCTCCCCTAGGAACTTCTCCTGGTTCACCATCTTCTTGCTTTGCTCCATCTGGGGAACCTTCTTGAACCTCGAAAGCACTTGGTGGACCCCACCCGTGGTCGGTGGCCATATCTCGGGCTGTGTATCATACGGGCTATAGATGATAGCACACGCTTGGATGTCGCAGAGCGTGCTCAGCTCGCTCACCTTCTTGATCAAACCCTTCTTCCTCTTCTTGTAGGTGGCCTTTCTTGCTGAATCGTTTGTTATGTATGCTAGCTTCACTTTTTTCCTAGTCATGATTCAAAGTTCTTGCTAGAGGAATATTTGTGTGGTGTACAAGATTTGTTGTGTGACAAATTTGATTATATAGGTGAGGAAATTAATCTTTTGAGTTAGGACATTTTGGTTATAAATGGGAAAATTTTTGCAATTATGGGTTTTTTTTCAACCTATCAAATACAATCATGTTTTGATTGCTAATTCTTTATATGGGATTTTTGGATATTAAGAAGGGAAATTGTGTAATCAAATGGGAATTGATATATGAGGATTATGGAAATGATTTTAGTTTGGTTCATAACATGTGTACCAAATACATGTTTTCGTTTTTTTCATATCAACCCCAAATCTAATTACAGATTATAGCATATATGGAATGTAATTATAAATTAATAGCAAGATTTTCAGTTAATTTTGTTCTCATATTTTACCTACTAACTTGATTAATTTATAGTAATCTTAGAACTATCAGTTTTCAGCAAAATGCATCGAAGCTATTCATATTTAGTATTCGGTGTATACTAATCACTTATACTATTTTTAGTAGCCCCGTGGTTGGGACAATAATAATTTAAACTCGATTTGTATGATTTAATTTAACTTGCCTTGTTTGGGGTAGATATACTCATTGGTTTAAGACAATAATAATACCCCTTCATAATGGTATATACATGTTCGACTTTGTACCCCGTAAAATAATACATTTCTCGGACGCGACCTTCCATGAAATGAACTTTGAGTATTGAGATGCCTACCTTGGTCTGGACTCATTGTCATTCCTAGACTATATGAAATTTATTAAATGTTAAAAAATATGAAAAGTAAAATATTATATGAAGTATAACTTAATATCATATTATATTTATATATTTAATAATAAATTTAGAGAAACCAAAATGATAATAAAAATAGAAAGATCACTTAAAACAATAGAACAAAAAATTTAGTTAATTTTCCCAAATATGGCATTGAACCCTGGACCATTTAGAACTAAACAATGAGCTAAGCCATTAGACCATGACTACATTTACGTTTATCTTTTGGAAGCATTTATTTATAATATATATGCTACGTATTTCTAATTAACCCGAAAATTTTGAGGCCCCAAAATTTTGAGGTCTTGTGCTGTAGGACTACCACACCCTCAAATTCGTCCCTGTGCAAGGGTATTTTCTTGGCATATTTAATTCATGGAGCCAAGTATTGCCCTTACTTGAATATAAATTATGAATTATCTCAACTTACCCGAGGAGATTTGAACATACAAAGTTTTCATCTTGTAGCTCAGAATTTAAGGAAATTACAAGATTTACTTTCCATGTTGCGACCAAATTTTTTTCCATAGCATGACAATGTAGAAATTCAATTATCAAAACAAGTTACTACTTAGTCAATTCCAAATCTATGACTGGACTCGTATGTCGTCGACCTGACAAGTGATCTCCATATGTCGCCAAAGGAATAAGAAATCTTGGTTAGATGTTGGACGGCAAACACAGACAATCCAAGATGGTGGCTCATCAACAATATGCCGCATATGGCTTAGGCGATTTGGTGTTGCCAAAGTTAGTCTGCGTACGAATCTTAATGTCAAAGAAGCAATAGTAGTCTGAAAAAAAGGGTATAAAAGTATGTGACTTAAATCGCCTAACGTCTGGTTTAGGTGATATAGTGATGACCTACCCCCCTCCCGTTGTTGCGAATTGGGATAAGGGTGAAATCTCAACCAAAGTGGATGAGATTGAATTTATTTTACCTTAATTCTAAAAAATCTTAGTTCACCTACCACTCTATTCATCTACTATAAAAGCTCATTCACCCCTTCCTTATTTCCTATCTGAGAATCTCCTTAGTTTCATGTACTTTTCATGTAGACTCAAGCAATATGAAAGGTAAGTGTTTTTTAGTCTAATTTATAGCATAATTTCTTGTCTCATATGTCTCAAACGCGTGGGTTTGTATGATGTTCAACGTCTTCTAAAAATGTAGTTAGATCATGATCTAATTATTGTATTAGTGGAGAGATGAAGGTCGGAGACACATATTTTTCACTTGTCAGAAGGGGAGTGCATAATGACTCTCATAGATGTCTCCATCATTATTGGATTATTGATAAATGGTTGAGATTTTACTAGATGGGTTGTAACAAATGCATGAAAATAATTCATTCATGGTATTTTAGGGCATTAACTCGAACCAAGTAGCCGTGAAATCAAAGGTTCACAACTGAAGTTATGGGGGTTGACATCGATTTTTCATGACCTTCCCACCCAACACACCCCCTCGAGGTAGAACATTTTTCTCATGCTTACATGCATGTTACGTCCTATTGGGTGATTTTTATTCTCCAATAAGTATACATGATACTAGCATTGTTTCGGCCCGTTGGCCGATATGTTATATTTTTTTTAAGTATAATTAGTAAAAAATATTATTTTATAATGATAGATTTAATATTATTTTTAATAAATTGTAAATTAACAAAAAAATTGAATTGAATGATTAAAATAATAGGAACACTCAGTGGGTCAAATAGTTAACATATTACATAGTGAGAAATTAAACAATTTAAAGTAGAAAATATAGAAATAAACTAAAATTAAAAAGTGAGTCACACATTTTAATTTAAAATATACTTTAATAATTTCAATTAAACTAATTAAAATGAAGAATTTTACTTTTTTCCTAAACTTTATTATGTTTAAAAACTATTTGGAATTTTATTTATTAATAATTTAATTTGTTGAATAATTTAAAATAATAAGAAACAAAATAATATGATACGTTAATATCCTATTATTAAAGAGAGAGTTTTAAATTATATCTTCCTAATTTTAAATACTCATATATTAGCTAGATGATTCTTTATACACACCCAAAAAATATACTATTTAATTTGAATATTGTGATTAATCATAGGATATTTTAGGCAGTAATTAATTTTAATTACATACTAAAATAAAATAGGTTCATTTATGACATTGAAATGGAAAAAATACATTAAAATTTTACTTTTTATTTAAACAAACTTTTCGAATTAATGAAGTCCTCTAAACCAAATATTAATTCAAATGCTCTCCCAACATAAGTCTATTTAAGACAAATGGAAAAAAATGCAATTTTCTCAAAATATTCGCAAACAATAGTTGAGGCTAAAGAAATCATCACTATAAAATTTTTTGAGAAATAGTTAAACATAAAACAAAATTGGAACCTTAATTGGCCTGTTAAAACTTAAAATAATTTGGAAATAAGGATCATGTAGGTTTAATGAATATGTCTAATTCAAACTAATCAACTCGATCAATACTTTAAATTTGTTAATAACTAATGACATGTAACCCATTTTACTTACGATCTCATGATTCATACTCTTTCATCATGATCTCACTCACCATTGATCTTACTAAGATACAACCTTTTTCTTCAGTTTTCTTTATATAATTAAATATATTAATTGAAAAAAATTCTCTTAAATGTTCATGATTTTTTATGTTTTATGAAGCTTGATCCCTGATCAAATTAATTAACGACTTTCCAAATTTCGAGTACTTCAAAATAATTTGCCAAAAAAATTCAATTCAATAAAAATTAAAAACAAAATTGCAACTCTCGCGAAACATTTGCAAACAAAAATTTATTTGCAATATTTGCAAACAAAAAGTCGATACTAAAGAATCAATCATCGTAACGAAAATTTATTTTTTGGAATAGTTGAACATAATGAAAAATGAAACATCAATTGGCCAGTTAGATAATAAAGAATTTTAAAATATGAATCATGTTATATGAATGTATTTAAGTTTAATGAATATGCCCAATTTAAACTGACTCAACTCGATCAATACTCTCAATTTTTTAATAGTTAATGTCATGTAACCCATTTACTTACGATCTCATGACTCATACTCTTATACACTCATGACCTCACTCACCATTGATCTTACTAAGGTAGAATCTTATTTCCTTAGTTTTCTCTATATTATAAATATATTAATTAAAAAATAATTCTTTTAAATATCCATTAATTATAATAATTTATGCAGCTTAATCAAATTAATTAATGACTTACCAAACTTGGAGTCCTTCAAATAATTTACCAACAAAGGTCATTTCAAGACAAATGAAAATAAAATTGTAACTTTCTCGAAGCATTTCAAACAAATAAAGTCGAGATTAAATAAACCATCACTGTTAAAAAATTATTTTGAGGAATTGTTAAACATAATAAAAAATGAAACCTCGATTATATTGGCCCGTTAAAACTTTAAAAAAAATGAAAATAAATATCATGTTATATGAATGTATTTAGGTTTAATACATATGCCAGTTCAAACTAACTCAACTCGATCAATACTCTTCATTCGTTAATAGTTAATGACAATTTTACTTACGGTACACTCATGAACTCTGTACCATTGATCTTACTAACGTACAAACTTTATTTGTAAAATTTTGTCTAGCCTAATAAATATATTAATTGAAAATAATTCTCTTTAATATTCATAAATTTTTAAGATTTATGCAGCTTGATCCTTGATCAAATTAATTAATGACTTACCAAACTTGGAATTATTCAAAAATTTATCAACAAAATTTAGTTCAAGACAAATGGAAAAAAATTACAACTTTCTTGATCCATTTGCAAACAAATAAATTTGAGACTAAATAAACCATTACTGTAAAAAAAATATTTTAAGGAATAGTTAAACGTAATAAAAATGAAACATCAATTTGCCTGTTATAACTTAAAATAATTAAAAAATAATGATAATGTTATATGAATGAATTTAAGTTTAATGAATATGCCTAATTCAAACTAAGTCAACTCAATCAATAATCCAAATTTGTTAATAGTTGATGACATGTATCCGCTTTACTTACGATCTCATGACTCATACTCTTATACACTTATGGCCTCACTCACCATTGATCTTACTAAGGTATGACCTTATTTCTTTAGTTTTCTCTTGATCAATAAATATTTTAAATCACAAATAATTCTCTTAAATATTCGTAAATTTTAAAATTTTTGCAGTTTGATCCTTGATCAAATGAAATTATGACTTACCAAACTCGGAGTCCTTCAAATAATTTACCAACAAAATTCAGTTCAAAACAAATGGAAGATAAAATTGCAATTCTCTCAAAGCATATGCAAACAAATAAAGTGGAGACTAAAGAAACTATCACTATAAAAAACTGAGGAATAGTTAAATATAATGAAAAATGAAAGTTCAATTGACCCTTTAAAACTTAAAACAATTTGAAAATAAGGATCATATTATATGAATGCATGTATGTTTAATGAATACGCCCAATTCAAACTGAACACAACTCGATCGATACTCTGAATTTGTTAATACTTAATGGCATGTAACCCGTTTCACTTACGATCTCATAACTCATACTAGTATACACTCATAACTGCACTCACCATTGATGTTACTGAGGTACAACTTTATTTCTTCAGTTTTTTGTAGCTCAATAGATATATTAACTGAAAAATACTTCTCTTAAATATTCATAAATTTTTAAGCTTTATGCAAATCAATCATTGACCAATAATCAATGACTTTTTAAAAGGGAATTAATCAATGGCTTAGTTATCCTGAATGTCTATTAAAAATTCATGTGAGCAAATACATTATCCAATATAATGATTTAATTATTCTACACAGAGCGTCGAGCCTGATTATTAAACAACACAGAGCCCATTTAAAAAAGTATCATCATCTCAGAATAAACTATATAAATAAATTATTATCATAATTTCATTCACTCTACTATCTATTCAACTTGGTAGTGTATTTCTACAATAAACTATTGGTTATCATAAACTAATGAATGACATTGGTGGAAAATGGGTGAAATGTGCTTCAATTTGTACAGTAAAATACATATGAGCAATGTGCTTTAATATTTAATGTAATTATAAATTAATTTATCTAGCTTAGTTGGTAAAAACATACTTTATCCTTGAGGTTGTGGGTTCGAATCTCGTAGTTACTGAAAAATTATCACCTTTGTTAAAAAATATATATTTTAATAAATTTAAATTATATAAATTCATTGATTGGCCAATTTCCTCAATTAAGGAGAGGCATGGAGAATCCTAGGTGGCAATAGGAAAAAGGCTAAAATGCTTATATATATTTGTAGATTTGTAGATGTATACTTGATGTGGCTAACATTGCTGACCAACTTCGATAATGTGGCAACCTTAGTTAGGGATTTTCTTGCATGGCTTGGTTATATTAGGAAATGTATAGGGAGACTCATGTCTAGTTAGAGCAACTTAGTGGAGCATCGATCATTCATGCTTCTAATATGGGCTTGAGAGCACTTTCTAGTCATTTCTCGCAACTCAAAAAATGAAATCATGTGGGAACTTGATGAAAATATCGACAAATACTGTACAAGAATTAGTAAGTTGTGCATCAACTATCTAACAATTATATAGTTTATATTAATTTTATTTTCTTATGATATTATGGTTGAAAATGTTACTAGTAAGCTAAACATACCTTGGAGGTCTACCATTACCAATTTGATCGTCTAGCCCAAATGAGGTATTATTGAAAGATGCATAAGTTTTTCTAATTCATTCAACTCAATTGTTTTTCAGTTACAGCAATACTAAACTCCTATCAACATCCCAGCACACACGTTGCTTGATTGTTGAGACTTGACTCCTACTTTCTAGCAACTACTTCAACAACTATTGACTTAATCAAACTCTAATTAACCAACTACTTGACCGGTCTGACCCAACTCACTAATAGACTGACTCAATTAATTAACCAAGATCAATGACATCTAACATACCCTCCCTTAAACTGACCAAGCAAAGCTGCCAGTTTAATAATGTCTAATTCCCATGAAATGGAATCACTGCAACTCCAAGCCTCTCACGCAGAGTGATGAAAGTATCAAACTTGACAGGTTTTGTCATTATATCAGCTACTTGTTCTTCGCTGCTACAGTAGTCCAAAGCAACAATTCCATCCTTTACCAAGTCACAGATAAAATGGTAGCGAACATCAATGTGCTTGCTTTGACCATGTAGAACTGGATTTTTAGAGAGCTTGATTGTCGAACTATTATCACACATTATCGTAGTGCCTTTCCCCTGCTGCTGCCAGCCCATTTGATCAAGCAAACGCCGCAGCCATATGCATTGTGATGTACACGCAGCAGCAGCCACAAATTCAGCTTCAGTTGTAGAAAGAGTGACTATTGGCTGCTTCTTAGAGGACTAGGAAATTGCCCCACTGCCAAGAAAGAAAACATACCCTCCCGTGCTCTTCCGATCATCTGGATCACCCGCATAATCACTGTCCGTGTAGCCAATTAAATCACCTTGTTGTTTCCTCCAGTAACACAACCCCAAGTTCACAGTTCCATTTAGGTATCTCAGTACTTTCTTAGCTGCCAGCATGTGTGCATTGGTAGGACTATCCATGAAACGACTAAGAAGGCACACAGTACATAAGATCTGGTCGTGTAACCGTAACATATAATAAACTCCCAATCAGCTGCTTATACCTTCGACCATCAGCCTGTATCCATCTCCTGCTGCAGTTAGTTTCTCTCCTGGAACAATAGGATTTCTCACTGAATTGCTATTCGTCATCTGAAACTTGTCTAGCAGTTCAGTTGCATACTTTCTTTGGGATAAGAAAATACCCTCAGAATTCTGAATCACCTCAACACCAAGAAAATACTTCATTCTTCCCCAATCTGTCATATCGAATTCATTCTTCATCGAACACTTAAATTTTTCAAACATAGCTTTATCATTGCCAGTATATAGTAGATCATCCACATAGAGACTAACGATGAGCATATTTGTACCTTGACGTTTAACGAACAAAGTGTGCTCATAAGGACATCTACAGAATCCAGCACCAAGAAAATAACCTTCAATTCTGTTATACCAAGCTTTCGGAGCCTGCTTCAAACCATAGAGTGTTTTGTTCAGTTTGTAGACTTTTTCCTCCTCCCCATCAACCACAAACCCTTGTGGTTGCATAACATAAACATCTTCGTGCAAGTCACCATGAAGAAATGTGCTCTTAACATCGAGTTGATATACATGCCATCCGAGTTGAGCTGCCATGGCAAGTACTGTCCAAATTGTATCCCACCGAGCAACAGGAGCGAACACTTCTTGATAATCTATTCCATGTTGTTGATAATAACCTTTAGCCACCAATCTTGATTTGTATTTGTCCACTGTTCCATCTTCCTTGAGTTTCGTTTTGAAAATCCATTTAACCCCAATCGGTGTAAACCCTGAAGGCAAAGTGGTAAGCTGCCACGTAGAATTCTTTTCAATAGATTGAATCTTAGCTTGCATAGCTGCAATCCATTTGGGATCCTTTGCTGCGTCTTCATAGTTCTGCGGATCAGCTGCATTCACCAAAAGAGCATAATGCAGCAGATTGTTGGGTGTATCATGTTCAATGCTACCAAGCTCGAAATCCTCCAAATAGCGCGGAGGTCATCTTGTTCTCGATGGCATAATTGCAGAATCTGAAGTTGGGGATTATGGAGTGTCAGTAGCCATTGGTGACTAAACTGCAGATTCCTCTACAGGTTCAGATATATCAGCAGCAAGTGGAGGGATTTCGATATCTGGATCCTCATCTAGTATCTCTTCACCTCCTTCCCAATATAAGTCTTCTTGCATTGTAGTTGGTGCACTCCAAGCCAGCCATTTGCTTCATCAAAATGAACATCACTACTAATGACCACAGTGTTCGTTGTAGGATTATAAAGTCGATATGCCTTTGATTCATCTGAAACTCCCAGGAATACATACATGCTGCTCTTATTATCAATTTCTTCCTCTTTTGATCTGGTACATGAACGTAAGCCATACAACCAAAGACCTTAAAGTGTTCAACATTAGGTTTGAGACCACTCCAAAGTTCCTGAGGAGTTTTTCCTTTGACACAGGTTGTAGGACATCTATTAATTATATGCGTCCCCCATTTTACTGCTTCTGGCCAGAATTTTTTAGGCATCTGTCTGTCATTAAGTAGACAACGAACCATGTTCATCAACGTGCGATTCCTCCTTTCAGCCACGCCATTTTGTTGAGGAGTGAAAGCTGTGGTAAGTTGTCTTAGAATCCCATGATCTTGACAGAATGCTATGAATTCAGTGGACAAGAATTCCCCTCCTCTATCAGTTCGTAGACACTTAATTGACATGGAGACCTCAGTTTCAACTTTGACTTTGAACTGCTTGAAAGCTCCAAATGCATCTGACTTTGCATCTAGAAAGTAAATCCAAAATTTCCTAGTGAAATCATCAATGATGGTGAAAATGTACCTCTTACCGCTGGTAGAAATCGGTGTAATTGGACCACACAAATCAGCATGCAACAATTGTAACTTATCACTGGCACGCCATGAACTTTTCTTAGGAATTGAAGTTCTATGTTGCTTTCCCATCAAACAACCCGTACACATGAAGTCAGCAGGTTTGATTATCTGTGGAAGACTGATAACCATGTTTTCCCTTTGCAGCTCCATCAATCTAGGATAACTTGTATGGCCAAATCGACAATGCCACAAGTGATTAGCTTCAACAGAAGCTTCGACCACTTGGAAACAGTTCCTTAAAGGAGCAATATCAACAGTGAGAATAAACATTCTGTTAGTGGTCATTGAAGTATGAATGATAAGCCCTTTATCCGGATGAAACGCCTTACACTCTTCATGCTTAAATAAGAATGCTAACCCCTTCTCTTGCATTTGGCCAATACTCAATAAATTATTCCACAAGCTAGGTATGTAAAAAACATCTTGAATCAGCAATGGCATTTGGTTAATCTTGATTCTAATATTACCTTTCCCTTCAACCTGCAGCTTAGCACCATTGCCAAGTTTCACTGTGCAAGCAAATGTAGTGTCAATGTGTGTAAACCACTCTTTTTGTCCACTCATGTGGTTGTTGCACCCAGAATCAAGGAACCATACTGAATTTGTCTCAAGTCTGTTAGCATCAAGATATGCCATCATCATTTTGGCTTCATCATCTTCTTCAAATTCTCCTGATTCTAAACAGGCCATCAACAACATGTCTTCTTCCCCTTGTTCAGTTGTAGTATAGTTAACAGCTCCTTGATAGCGTGTTGAACCTTGATAGCGTGCTGTACTTTGATACCATTCAGGACACTCATTTCGATAGTGTCCCATTCGATGACATTTGTAGCATTCTACTGTATCCCTGCTCCAACCTCTGCCATAGTTTTCTCGACCAAAGCCTCGACCTCTTCCTCTATACATTCCACGACTTGGACCTCTGCCACCTCCTCGTGTGTCATAAGAAACTTTGAGTGCCTGCTCTTCTTCATGAATCTTAGGGGATTCCTTATGAAATTTTTGCTCATGAACCAAGAGAGAGCTTTGCAGAGCATCGACAAAAAGTGTATCAATATCCTTCGATTCTTCGATTGTGCAAACAATATAGTTAAATTTCTCAGTCAATGTTCTGAGAATTTTCTCAACGATCTTCACATTGGGCATCTCATCACCGCAGTTCCTAATGTCGTTAGCTATCAACATCACTCTTCCAAAGTACTCTGTCACTGTTTCTCCTGACTTCATCTCCAACAGCTCAAAACTCCTTCTCAGTGACTGCAAGTGTGCTCTCTGTACACGTGCATTTCCCTGAAATTTAGTTTTCATGGAATCCCATAGTTGTTTTGCTGTTGTCTTCTTGGTTATTTTCTTCAATGTTGTTTTGTCGATCGAGCTAAACAGGTAGTTTTTGGCCTTCAAGTCTTTCAGTTTAAGCTCGTCCAAAATTTTTGTTTGCTATGCGGTGACCTTTTCTCCAGGACCTGGTTCTGCATATCCTTCACTGACGACTCTCCAGTACTCCTTGGATCTGAGAAGATTTTCCATAAGAAGACTCCAATGATCGTAGTCTCCATCGAACCTCGGTATGCACACCTGTGCAAAACTGCTCGATTCCGCCATTGTTGAAACAATGAACTCACTCACTTTCTCTCGTGTTTTCACTCTCTTGTTAAACTCTCAATCTCACTCACTCTAACAAATATTAACCACGCTCTGATACCACAATGAAAGATGCAGAAGTTTTTCTAATTCATTCAACTCAATTGTTTTTCAGTTACAACAATACTAAACTCCTATCAACATCCCAACACACACGTTGCTTGATTCTTGAGACTTGACTCCTACTTTTTAGCAACTACTTCAACAACTATTGACTTAATCAAACTCTAATTAACCAACTACTTGACCGGTCTGACCCAACTCACTAATAGACTGACTCAATTAATTAACCAAGATCAATGACATCTAACAATTATTATGTTGATTAAAACTATAAATACACCATACCTAGTTGCAACATTTTCATTCATGTACTACGTGCATGCATGTCCAGATTATTTAACAGCCATAACCAAAGGAGATAGTGTTTCATGCAATCCACAATCTCTAGGATCACTGAAATATCTCACTATCATATTATTTTATATTGTTCTGTGGTTGTCTAGTTTTCAACAACGAATTCCAAATGCATTTGCCATCAAGTATGGTCGAGTTGCACATAACAAATCTTAAGCAATTGGGTTACATATCATTAACACTAGATAGATTACTGGAGTGGTTGAATCACGCTCTGCGTTAACGATACCCCAATTGGAGGCTTTCAAACAAGGATACCATACACGACGAGTACATATATGCAATGGTGTTTACTTATTTTTCAACTCGTTTGTTTTTGTTAATAAGTGGAATTTATAGCACCTCTGTCTTGGTCATCCATTTTTGGAAAGACTTAATTTCATGATCTCACCTAACTTATTACATGTATGTTTGGATTTAATGGATATTGGAGTTTCCTCTCATTCTTTTTTTTTTTTTGATAATTGAAGAGTATATATATATATGGTACACCGAAAGCAGGGCAACAACAAAAGACAGTAACCCCAAAAGACTGCATCAAAACTCAGCCAGGATCAATGTTAACCCTCCACAGCGAAAGCCACCGTCTCAATTCCACCTTAGACACACTATCTGATGCACTAAGCCACCTGCCAACAGTAAACGCCACTTTCCACACAACTTGATTCCAGCTCAATTCTTTATCCAAAAAAATCCTAGAATTTCTCTCTAACCAAATTGTCCAGAAAAAGGCATGGACTAACTTCTCCCTATAAATATGGTGGACGCTTTGGGAGTTCCTAGGATGCCATTCCCGAATAAACTCCCTAACATCAAAATGGTTCGACCCCAAATGGCAAGTTTGGAACTAAAAGTAAGCCACACCTGAGAAGAAAAAGAACAATATAAAAACAAATGCGACACCGACTCAAGGCCGGCTCTGCATAACATACAAACATTCGGACCAACGAAACCTCTTTTCTGCAAGTTATTAAAAGTAGATATGCTTTTGTGAAACACCTGCCACATAAAACCTGCAACTTTGGTTGGAACCTTGACCAACCAAATCGAGTCATAAGGAAAGTCATCCAAACCTGGAGCTCTAAGATCCGCAAGGATCCTGAAGAAGGATTTCACTGAGAAAACCCCGGAGACTGTGAACTCCCAACGTGGCGCCGGTGGTCCCTCCGTAATCCATCCTGGAGCAATATCGTCCAGCAACATCATTAATCTACGCCTTTCCAGCTCAGCCCCACCTCGCAGCTCCGTCGTCAACACAACATTCCAAGTAAGCCTGTCAGTGTATACCAAATAATCATACACAAAACTATCCCTGGATTGTGCTACCGACACAATCCTGGGAAACCTGTTAGCCAAACACTCACCTGGAACCCAAGAATCAAACCAAAAAGACACCCCCCACCCCCAGGATCGACGAAAGTGTAATCCCAAAGCCTAGGACAGACTTTCACAATGTCTTTCCAAACTGACCACCCAGCATTTTGGAGATTCCAACATGGTTTCCACTCCGATCTCCCAACACCGCATTTTTGTACAATCATTTTGCGCCACCATGAATTTCTTTCTACGGCATACCTCCACCCCCACTTGCCGAGAAGGGCCAAATTCATACTCTTAAGATCTAAAATACCCAGGCCACCCCTATTCAAAGGTGCCTTAACGAGCTCCCAACGAACCAAGTGAGGCCTACGAACATCTCCACATCCTTCCCAGAGAAACATATTTTGAATCTTCTCTAGCTCTTTAACAATGGACATCGGCGCCTGAAAAAGAGACATATAATAGATAGGGAGTTGAGACAGAACGCTCTTCAGGAGGGTGATCCTTCCCCCAAAGGATAGGTGTTTGGCTTTCCAAGTCTCTAACCTCCTCCTGATAGTGGTCACAACTGGCTCCCAAATATGTCTAGATGGGGTGTTTCCTCCCAGGGGAAGACCAAGATAAGAAGCTGGAAAAACCCCTAGCGAACAACCCAAAATGTTGGCCAACTCCTCACCATTCTCAACCTCACCAATGGTATACATAGTCGACTTATGAACATTGATCTTGAGCCCAGAAACAGCTTCAAAACAAATGAGTATAGCCATTATCTGTTGCACCTGCTCCACACAAGCCTCACAGAAAAGAACTGTATCATCTGCGTACAGAATGTGATGAATCTCTCCAACTCTCTTAGTCTCGTTCATATAGAAGCCTTCAAAAAGATTTGCATCCATAGCTTTGCAAAGGAATCGAGACAAAACCTCCATTACCATTGTGAAGAGAAAAGGTGACAAAGAATCTCCTTGCCTCAAGCCTCAGGAACTCGGAAAATAGCCTTTTGCTTCCCCATTCACAAGCACTGAGAAGGAAGCGGAAGAAATGCAAGTGTTAACCCAACGAATCCACCTATCTGGGAAGCCCATAGTCCTCATCACATCCAACAAACAACTCCAACTCACGTGATCATAGGCCTTTTCAATATCGAGCTTAATCACCAACCCCGACCTCCCCGACCTCCTTCTAGAGTCAATCAACTCATTTGCAAGGAGAGACGCATCAAGAATTTGTTGTCCTCAATAAAAGCACATTGGTTGACCGAAATACACATAGGCATCACCACTCTAAGTCTCGTCGCAAGGGTCTTGGAGAGCAACTTATAGAAGGAACTTACCAAACTTATAGGGCGAAGGTTTTTTATGTCCTCAATTGACTCAGTCTTCGGGATCAAACACAAGAAAGTGCTATTCACAGAGCGGTAGGGTAATTCCAGTCTCACAAAATCTTCCAAGGCCATTAAAATATCATATTTGACAACTTCCCAATGCACCTTCAGAAAAGCCATGGAGAAACCATCCGGACCAGGAGCTTTGTCTCCTGCACACTTCCTCAGCACCTCCCAAATTTCACCCTCTGAGAACGGTTTGACAAGATCTTCAGCCGCCTCCTCTGAAATACGTCTGAAGCCCTCAAACTGAGGAAAAGGCCGACTCACCTCCTGTTCGAGATACAAGTTCGAGTAAAAGTGGACAATAGCAGAAGCTAAAACGTCATACTCTTCAAACAACACGCCATCAATCTTAAGCGACAAAATGTAGTTGCGACGCCTATTGTGATTAGCTATCTTATGAAAATACTTTGTGTTTTTATCCCCGTCCTGAGAGTAAATGGACTAAGGACGGGGAGTTTCCTCTCATTCTTGTGAGTCGTGTATATATTGAGGCCTAAGCAAGTAATCTGTTTCATTCTTGTGAGTCATGTATTGAATATCTCATTAATCGTCAAATTAATTTTACTCTAAATGTAACACCCATTCCGAATCAACCCGAGTAAACCCGTGGTTGAGCCGGTCCCAGGTACTACCGAGTAAAAACAAGGGTAAAACAGGGAAATTGGCGGTGATCAAAAGACAGTAAAAACATGGAAGGCCTCCATAGAAACGCGAAACTGAAATCCGAGTACAATCCAAACCATCATAAATCCTCCAATCCAACATAAATCAGAAAGTACATAAAAAAGAACCCCAAAATCCCATAGTCAACTGAAATGAACAGAAAAGTCAACTCCGCGTAATCCCAATCTTCACCTCATGGCTTCCGTCCAGAACTTCACGAAATCAACCTCGAACTCAAACTCCTCAGCTACCTCTACTAGCCACGAGATCCTGAAAGGGGAAAAGGGATCAATTTCCTATTGAAATTGAGTGAACCCACTGGGCCTACCTACACGTTGTCCTACTCTATGGAGCGGTCCCAACTCCGCACAAGACATCCAACAATGGAACCAAACCCAACCCCCTTTCCATATTTTAATTCCCTAAAAGCAGTCTAGGTGATCACGTTGGTCAGTTCTTGTTCTCAAGCACAATTCATAACAATAGAATCACACAGAATTAATACATCAATCCACGGCACACACAGCATCATCACATCACATCCATCAACCAAGTCACTACCACAACCACAAGCACACAAACATTCACATTCATATTATCTAGGTGAGTTATTAGGCGCCAAGGAGTTATCCACACCACCACCGGCCGGCCGACGCACTTCCCTACCGCATGGGAAGTCCTCGCGCTCCCCTACCGCATAGGGAACGCGTTCTCATTAACCATCATCATCATCATCAATCTCATCACTCCCTTGACACCCATGTCAAGGGGATCCACCCCAATGGATCAGACTCAACAACCAGTACCTCGGGTGGGGTAGTGTGGGCTCCTTCCGGTTCTATTTCCAACATACAATTCTCAACATCACATTCTCAACTCATACATCACATCTACTACCAACATACAACACAAATCAGCCACATCTCATTCATAGTCCATAGTTCACAACACATCTCGTCCTCCATGCCCCTGTCATGTTCACACCACAACATCACAATCAATAGGATAACCGGCTAGCTCACCGGCCTCCCCCACTTGCAAGTACAGGGGAAACCATGTCATGAGTCTAGGGGTCACCCACCTGTTCCTCTTATTCAGAGCGACCCCACATTGGCAGGGCAACTCTCCTGCATCCACAACCAGCGATTCATAATATCATAGCACCCGCACTCATTTCCCAACCATCCTAATTCTCATTTCTATGTCAATTCATTACTTAATTCGCTTCAGTTCACACCCAACCCCAAACCATAGCAATCAACAACAACAATCAACCACGGCAATCATCAATAGCAATCAAGTACATTCACAGAACAATTTATCCCCTTTTACGCTCATCATTTTCATGCATAACCTAGGTTTTGTTCTAAGTCCAATTGAAACTCCTCACGCTGTCCAAACTACTTACACAACGCTAAGCCCTCACCTGAAATAGAAGACGAGGCTCTAATCGTCTTCTAGTTCCCCAGAAACTCGATTCCCAACCACCAAACTCGTAGCTCTACCCTTCCTTACTGCTCACTACCTACACCCAGAAACCCAAAATGGAGGTTAGCGATCTCTTCTCCTCGTCGCTACGAATCCATAGCAACAAACGGAACTCAATTCCGACCTCTACAGCTCCCGGAATCACCCTTCGAAGATTGCTCGCACTAGGTTCGTCAATGGCTTTTCGGGGAGAGAGAAAGGGGAAAGAAGTTATGAATTTCCGTGCAAATCCGTCCTTTTATGCACGAAAAGTGCGCCTGGTATGTCAAAAAGTGCGCCGGCGCACATCTTGAATATTCCGCCGAAAGTTTGCTGAATTAATTGAAAAGTGCGCCTGGCACTTCTAAAAGTGCGCCTGCGCACTTCAGGGCCCAAAATCGGCACTTTTTGGTGCATCACCGCTCCCCTCTTTGCAACTTCGACCCAACTTAAACCCGAATGACCTAAAACTCAAGGGGAGCTTAAGAGCACTGATTCCAGTACCCTAGTCTACCGATCTTGAGTTCCAAACCGTTTGGTTGAGCGGGGATGTTACAAGTCTCCACAACTTCAAGGATTTCGTCCCCGAAATCATCCCTAACTCATCATAGCAATATGATACCGACACACAGCTAAAAATCGCAGCAATCCAAGTATCCTATTGACTTCCGAAATTCCTAACGACGAACCACCAGCCTTCCTTTAACTACTCATCAGCCCTACACCCACTCCCAACACTCTACTTTCACCGAGCACACCCCAGACCTTCTTGGAACCAACACCACAACAAGCAAACACAAAAGCATACATCAAGGGGAATTAATACCTGAATCATACACTTCCACTAACTCCGGGTACCGCCGCCTCATACTCTCCTCAGTCTCCCAAGTAGCCGACTCGCTCTCATGGTTCCTCCATACCACCTTGAGCTGCGGAATCTGCTTATTCCTCAAGACCCGGACTTGCCTATCCACGATCGCGACTGGCTTCTCCTTATAAGTCAAGTCTTGCTCAATCTCCACCTCCTCCGGCTGAATTACATGAGAAGGGTCCCCATGATACCGCCTAAGCACGCTCACATGAAACACATTGTGTATCCTTTCCAACTCCCTCGGCAAAGCCAACACATAAGCCACCGGACCCGACTTAGCGAGGATCTCATAAGGACCGATGTACCGAGGCGCCAACTTCCCTTTTCTACCGAAACGCATCAGCCCTTTCCACGGCGACACCTTCAAAAATACCTTCTCCCCAACATTGAAACTCAGCTCTCTAGCACGACCGTCGGCATACGCTTTTTGCCTATCTTGAGCCGCTGTCAATCTCTCCTTGATAATCTTAACCCGATCAGCCGTCTCTTGCACAACTTGAGGACCCGACAACACCCTCGCACCTTCCTCATCCCAACACAAAGGCGTCCTACACTTCCTCCCATACAAGGCCTCAAAAGGAGCGGACTTCAAACTACTATGATACGAGTTATTATAGGCGAACTCAATCAAAGGTAGCAATTCAGTCCAAGGGGTTTGAAACTCCATAGCACAGCTTCTCAACAACTCCTCCAAAGTAAGGATCGTTCTCTCCGATTGTCCATCCGTCTGAGGATGATACGCCGTCGAGAACTTGAGCTTAGTTCCCAATGCTGTATGCAGCCCCTCCCAAAAATGAGACGTGAAACTCGGATCCCGATCAGAGACGATGGATTGAGGAACCCCATGCAACCTTACCACCTCTTCTATATATAACTTTGCCAACACCTCCACACTAGGCTTAAACCGAATGGGTATGAAATGCGCAACTTTCGTCAAACGATCGCGACTATTACCCACACGGTATCCTTCCCCTCTCTAGTCGGGGAAAAACCCGATACAAAGTCCATGGTGATGTCCGCAAACTTCCACTCTGGAATAGGTAGGGACTGAAGTAACCCACCCGGAGCTCTATGCTCCGCCTTAGCCTTCTGACAAACCAAACAAGTCGCCACATAACGAGCCACATCCTTCTTCATTCTTGGCCACCAAAAACTTAACTTCAGGTCATTGTACATCTTTGTCATCCCGGGATGCATAGCATACATCGAGGAATGAGCCTCCTCCAAAATCCCCTTCCTCAATTCCTCTACTTCCGGTACGCACACTCGACCCTTGCATTTCAACAATCCGCCAACTACCTCAAATCCATTATCCATGCCTTTTTCAACTTCCCCTCGAATAGCCACCAGAGTAGCATCCTTGAGCTGCTCCTCACCAATCCTATCATTCAGCATAGGCCTAATGTTGAGCTTGGCAAACAAACTTCCCACATCATCTAACTGCATCTCTACCCTTAAAGCTCTAAGATCCACCAACTCCTTTCGACTTAAAGCATCCGCAACCACATTCGCTTTACCAGGATGGTAGTCAATGGTACAGTCATAATCCTTTAAGAGCTCCACCCAACGCCGTTGCCTACCATTCAGCTCCTTTTGATCCATAAGGTGCTTAAGACTCTTGTGATCGGTCATGATCTTAAACGTCTCACCATACAAATAATGCCTCCACAACTTCAAGGCGAACACCACTGCAGCTAACTCCAAATCATGGGTTGGGTAGTTCACCTCATGCACCCTAAGCTGTCGGGAGGCATAAGCGACAACCTTCCCATTCTGCATCAACACACAGCCCAATCCTTGCAAAGACGCATCACTAAACACCACATACTCTCCACCTTCTACTGGCAAAGTCAACACCGGAGCTGAAGTCAACTTCTTCTTCAACTCCTCAAAGCTCCTCTGACATTCCTCGCTCCACTCATACTTCGACTCCTTCCTCAACAACTTATGTAGAGGAGACGCTGTGGTAGAGAACCCCTCTACAAACCTTCGGTAGTAACCAGCTAACCCCAAGAAGCTCCTCAGTTGCGACACATCCTTAGGTGGGGACCAATTAACCACCGCTTCAATCTTCTTTGGGTCAACCTCCACGCCTCTTTTAGAAACCACATGCCCAAGAAACAATACTTCTTCCAACCAAAAGGCACACTTCGAGAACTTGGCAAATAGTTGTTGCTCCCTCAACCTATGAAAAACAATCCTCAAGTGCTCCTCATGCTCCTTCCTAGTCTTAGAATAAATGAGGATATCATCGACGAACACTATCACGAACTTATCCAAATATTCGTGGAAGACCTTGTTCATGAGAGCCACGAACGCGGCGGGAGCATTGGTGAGACCAAACGGCATCACCAGAAACTCATAGTGTCCATAGCGGGTCCTAAAGGCTGTCATTGGCACCGATCCTTCCTCCACCTTCAACTGGTGATAACCCGACCTCAAGTCTATCTTCGAGAACACTTCAGCCCCTTGCAATTGATCGAAGAGATCGTCTATCCTTGGAAGTGGGTAACGATTCTTGATCGTCGCCTTATTCAACCGCCTATAGTCAATACACATCCGCATCGACCCATCCTTCTTCTTCACAAACAACACCGGTGCCCCCCACGGTGATACACTTGGGCGGATGAACCCCTTATCCAAGAGCTCCTGCAATTGCTCCTTCAACTCCTTTAACTCCGCCGGTGCCATGCGATAAGGTGGAATAGAGATTGGAGCAGTTCCAGGGACCAACTCTATATTGAACTCCACCTCACGCTCGATCGGTGCCCCAGGTAGTTCCTCAAACACATCCGCGAACTCCCGAGCTACAGGTACCTTCTCCAACTCCTCATTCCGTTGAATTGACACTTGCACCAACAAAGCCTCACACCCTTCTTGAATCAGAGAAAAAGCTTGCATTGCTGAAATTACTCCCATAGGTGCGGACTCCCTCTTCCTAACACCCTTGAACACCACCTGGCCGACACCTCCCACCTGAAGCAACACCTCCTTCTTCTGACAATCAAGCAAAGCCCCATGCCTAGCCAACCAATCCATGCCGAGGATAACGTCGAATTCATTGAAAGGAAGCACCACCAAATCAGCCAAGAACTCTACACCTCCCACTAACACTTTACACCCTCTACACACTCTATCCACCCGAACAGAAGTCCCCAAAGGAGTTCTGACGCCCCAACTAACACCCAAACTACTCAAACATTTCTCAGATACAAAGGAATGGGTTGACCCCGAATCAAACAAGGCATAAACTGAAAGGCCCAAGATCGAGATCATACCAGTCACCACGTCGTTCGCATTCTCTGCCGCACCCCTGGTAAGAGCATAAAGCCTCCCTTGCTCTCCTCCAGCTCCAACAGGTGTGGCATTAGCTCCCGTCCCTCGTCCAGCACCCCTACCAAAGCTGCCTCCTCCTCTCCCTCCGTAACTCCCAGACGGAGCTCTAGGGCCCTGCACCGATCCCACAGACTGAGTTGGGGTAGCTCTCTTGGTTGGACAGTTCAGACTCCTGTGTCCGCGCTGCCCACAAGTGTAACAGGTCACACCTGCCAACAGATGGCAAACTCCGAAGTGACGCTTCCCACATTTGTCACATAGTGGTAACCCGGACGGTGCTCCTCCCGAACGGACTGTGCCACTAGTACGAGCAGGGCAAGCCACACTCTTATGACCTGGTCGGCCACAAGTGAAACAAGTCATCGTACCCCTCGTTGGCATCGACTGGCTGCCCCTGAACCCAGAAAAGGAAGTCTGAGTTCTCTTCGCCGGGTAACTGTGAATGGCAGACTGAGTAGGCGGGGCAGTTGCCTTCCTCTTCTTCTCTTCCCTCTTTCGCTTCTCCAACCTCTCCCTCTCTAGTGCCGCCGCCTTAACCGACACTAAACTCCCCATATCAGCGGTGGTGACTCCCTCCTGAATCTCCACTCTCAACCCATTCTTGAACTTGTTAATGAGCTTCCTCTCCCGGTTGGCCCGTTCATCATACCACTTAGAGAGAGAAGTGAACTCTATGTAATATGCCAGAAAGGACTTCTCCCCTTGCTCCAAACTCATGAACTCCTTGGCTTTCTCCTCACGCCAAAGGTCCGGGCAAAACTGATCACGAAACACCTCCACAAACTCATCCAACTCCATCTCTGGCGGAACCACTCGACTCTGTGGCATCGACCTCCACCAATTCAGTGCATGCCCCTTAAGCAGAAAAGTCATTGCTTGCACCTTCAACCCATCCTCAAGTTCCATTTGCAGGAACTTGTACTCACATTCCTGGAGCCACTACTCTGCCACCTCAGGATCAGCTGCTTCCCCAATGAACTCCCCAGAATTCCATCCCTTCAACAGACTCGGCTGAAACCTAGGTGCTCCTCCCCCAAAACCCGAGTTCCCAGTGGACCTACTTCCCCTTGCTTGACTGGATTCACTACAGGAGGACATTAAACATTTCAGTTGACCGCTCAAGAAACTTCAAACAACTCAATTCACCACTTGATTTCAAAACATCCCACCCATTTAAAACAGTTTGACAAAAACCCTTGGAATGTCGGTCCCGTACCGATGTCTCATCCTCCCTCCCAAAGAGGTTAATTACTCCCCAAAGAGAGAAGATAATCAACCGGTACAGCAGCGACAAACCAGGCTCTGATACCATTTGTAACACCCGTTCTGAATCAACCCGAGTAAACCCGTGGTTGAGCCGGTCCCAGGTACTACCGAGTAAAAACAAGGGTAAAACAGGGAAATTGGTGGTGATCAAAAGACAGTAAAAACATGGAAGGCCTCCATAGAAACGCGAAACTGAAATCCGAGTACAATCCAAACCATCATAAATCCTCCAATCCAACATAAATCAGAAAGTACATAAAAAAAGAACCCCAAAATCCCATAGTCAACTGAAATGAACAGAAAAGTCAACTCCGCGTAATCCCAGTCTTCACCTCATGGCTTCCGTCCAGAACTTCACGAAATCAACCTCGAACTCAAACTCCTCAGCTACCTCTACTAGCCACGAGATCCTGAAAGGGGAAAAGGGATCAATTTCCTATTGAAATTGAGTGAACCCACTGGGCCTACCTACACGTTGTCCTACTCTATGGAGCGGTCCCAACTCCGCACAAGACATCCAACAATGGAACCAAACCCAACCCCCTTTCCATATTTTAATTCCCTAAAAGCAGTCTAGGTGATCACGTTGGTCAGTTCTTGTTCTCAAGCACAATTCATAACAATAGAATCACACAGAATTAATACATCAATCCACGGCACACACAGCATCATCACATCACATCCATCAACCAAGTCACTACCACAACCACAAGCACACAAACATTCACATTCATATTATCTAGGTGAGTTATTAGGCGCCAAGGAGTTATCCACACCACCACCGGCCGGCCGACGCACTTCCCTACCGCATGGGAAGTCCTCGCGCTCCCCTACCGCATGGGGAACGCGTTCTCATTAACCATCATCATCATCATCAATCTCATCACTCCCTTGACACCCATGTCAAGGGGATCCACCCCAATGGATCAGACTCAACAACCAGTACCTCGGGTGGGGTAGTGTGGGCTCCTTCCGGTTCTATTTCCAACATACAATTCTCAACATCACATTCTCAACTCATACATCACATCTACTACCAACATACAACACAAATCAGCCACATCTCATTCATAGTCCATAGTTCACAACAAATCTCGTCCTCCATGCCCCTGTCATGTTCACAGCACACACATCACAATCAATAGGATAATCGGCTAGGTCACCGGCCTCCCCCACCTGCAAGTACAGGGGAAACCATGTCATGAGTCTAGGGGTCACCCACCTGTTCCTCTTATTCAGAGCGACCCCACATTGGCAGGGCAACTCTCCTGCATCCACAACCAGCGATTCATAATATCATAGCACCCGCACTCATTTCCCAACCATCCTAATTCTCATTTCTATGTCAATTCATTACTTAATTCGCTTCAGTTCACACCCAACCCCAAACCATAGCAATCAACAACAACAATCAACCACGGCAATCATCAATAGCAATCAAGTACATTCACAGAACAATTTATCCCCTTTTACGCTCATCATTTTCATGCATAACCTAGGTTTTGTTCTAAGTCCAATTGAAACTCCTCACGCTGTCCAAACTACTTACACAACGCTAAGCCCTCACCTGAAATAGAAGACGAGGCTCTAATCGTCTTCTAGTTCCCCAGAAACTCGATTCCCAACCACCAAACTCGTAGCTCTACCCTTCCTTACTGCTCACGACCTACACCCAGAAACCCAAAATGGAGGTTAGCGATCTCTTCTCCTCGTCGCTACGAATCCATAGCAACAAACGGAACTCAATTCCGACCTCTACAGCTCCCGGAATCACCCTTCGAAGATTGCTCGCACTAGGTTCGTCAATGGCTTTTCGGGGAGAGAGAAAGGGGAAAGAAGTTATGAATTTCCGTGCAAATCCGTCCTTTTATGCACGAAAAGTGCGCATGGTATGTCAAAAAGTGCGCCGGCGCACATCTTGAATATTCCGCCGAAAGTTTGCTGAATTAATTGAAAAGTGCGCCTGGCACTTCTAAAAGTGCGCCTGCGCACTTCAGGGCCCAAAATCGGCACTTTTTGGTGCATCACCGCTCCCCTCTTTGCAACTTCGACCCAACTTAAACCCGAATGACCCAAAACTCAAGGGGAGCTTAAGAGCACTGATTCAGTACCCTAGTCTACCGATCTTGAATTCCAAACCATTTGGTTGAGCGGGGATGTTACACTAAACATAATCCGTTTCTTTCTTGTGAGTCATATATTGAATATCTCATTAATGCGTCAAATTAATTTTACTCTCGATTATCATACACCCTATTCTTCATTATTTGGCCACACATCATCATATTCCATGATTTGATTGTTTGATTGTTTTTGTTTTATGCTTCATCCTCGTACTGAATGCACATAATTCACATCCAAAACTTATCATTTTGGATCTTCATGGGCTATTTTGATAATCATAAGGGATATTGTGCTAATCATCATTGGCTAATCCACTAACTCATATAACGACTAAGACCATAGGGCTTAGTTGTAATAGTGCTAGTAGCCCACTCATGGAACTCGTGTAATGGGTCCATGTTGACCCTGAAACACTCATGGGTCTATAAATAGGTCTAGACCATGCAATTCTCACGGGCCTTCAAGGTCGTCATGGTTTTAGTAGAGGTTGCAATACTTCTAACACATTATAGTAATGTCGTAGGTTATTTTTCTAGTGACATGGTCACACTGTGGCATGACCTTGTGGTAGAACATGTTCTATATTGCAAGTTTTAACGGTGTTAGGGCATGTTGAGGAGAATACTCCTGATGAGACATTGACAGGTCTGTAACAGTACTATTTGAGTGATAGATGATTGATTGATAGGGTGGGCATCCTTCTGTTGAGATGACCTAAAGTGAAGGGTCCCTACCTGCTTTGTCAAGTCAGGTATAGGCGAGGGCGAAGGAATGATAGAGGTAGACGAGCCGCCCGCCCAAATATAAAATATTGTCAAACTTGTTGAGTAAAAATTTCTTGTTAGTTCTAAGTGCTTTCTTGGCCTCATTACTAGAGCAAAAAAGGGTACTTCAGTGGGAGGCTAAGCCTTCATAATCCATGTAAATTTTGGAGATGATTATTAGCCACTATGGGGCCGTTTGGTTGATGGAATTGGGTTCGGGAATTGAGACCCAATTCCCGGTCTATTGGGAATTGACTCAAATAATTGCACTACAATTCTCATTGGGCCGGGAATTGAAATCCAATTCCCGGACCTAATTCCATCAACCAAACCACCCCTATATTTTGTTGGAAACAATTAGAGTGAATCATATGATATGCATATCTAAATCTAACCTTTTAAAACACATGAGGAAGAAGGCATCCATGCCCAACTATCCTCATAAGTGGAAGCTCAACTTATTGGTGATAAAACAAATTAACCAAACTTTAAATAAAAGTAGAAATTTAAATTAATTTTCTAAACAACTATACAAAAAAAGAACCGCATGTTAAAAAATAAAGATAAGGAAGTGATTTGTACATAACCCAAACTTAAATGACCTTTGTGTCTCTTCTCTCAATTATGAGGTGGTTAGAAGAGATAATCGATGCTACTTATTTTATATTATTAAGTAATATAGTAAATTGGTACCTTATATATTGGCCACCCAAATGAAGAGACCTCAACGCCTACCTCTACCTAACTAACCGATTTCTGTTTATTCAAAATCAAAATGGACTAAAGTCAACAGAATTTTGCTTCTTTCTCAATTAATCAAACCACCTAAAATATCACTTGCCTAGAATCTAGATGTAAATAAAGTTGATATGCCATAAACCCAATCATAACCAGTTGGTCTGACCTAAAATAACCGGTTGGTCAGACCTAGATGTAATATTTTCATAGGCGGCAGTCGAATGCTTAGAGTAACGTCGAGAATGATCCTAGTCTTTCTTTTGGTAATGGTCAGGATCTCAGTATAGTTGGGTCATCAATCAGTGGACAAGTGGTGACAGACACTACTACAACAAAATCTATAGAGTTTTACAGGCAGATAGCATATTTGTCACTAACGCAGACAAATACAGTGACACATAATAAACTTTAAACAACTACCATTCTGTCATCTTAGCCACCTTTAGAGACACATATATGCTTTAAAAATTAATTTAATCATGTGAGGATATTTTTTCTCTAATGGACTCTTTCACTATTTGCGGTCATCATTTTCTACTCTTTTTCTATTTAGAGGGTTTGAACCATGGTGGTTGAAGTAAATGTGTTAAGCTCTTTCCACTTAGTTCAAGAGAACTTATTGATTTTTTCTATGCAGTTTTTAAATATGAATTACAAAACTCAAGCATACGCAGAAACTATGTCAAGAAAAAAATATCAAAATTTTTTAATGTAAAAATTTCTCTTTATTTTTAGAAAAGAAAATCATCATCGTTTATTATATATACATATATTTTACCTTTTTAAAAATATATATATCATCTAACACTTAACTATACAAAATCCTACATAGTTTACAAGTTATTTACCTCTACAAATTTTAAGCAATCAACATATAGTGACAGATAAATTATCTGCCTCTAGAAAGGCTAATCATACAACCTATAGAGGCAATTGTAAATTATCTGCCTCTAAAAAATTTAATCGTATAACATATAAAGGCAAATGTAAATTATATGCATCTACAAGAGTTTTTTGTATAAATTATAAAGACAGTTATAAATTATCTGCCTCTAAAAGATTTAACCGTATAACTTATAAAGGAAATCACAAATTATTTGCCTCCAAAATATAAAAAGTATTTATTAATATTAAAATAAAATATTATTTTATAAATAGATGCAAATACTCATATCTATAAAGGCAAATTAAGATTTTGTTCTCTATAAGTACATATTTACTATTCAGATATTATATCCGTCTCAATGATTCTGCCTCTAAAGCTAGATTGTATTGTAGTGAGATTCAGACTTTGAGACACTATATAAATGACAATTGGTCTCAATATTGATGAGACATATGCTACATATGTCTATTCTATATGAATTTACGAGCATTATGCTTTGAGTTGTACTTAATTTTCCTACGAGCAACCTCGGTAGTTTTCTTTTCTGTCTCTCATTCATGCTCATACTGCTTAACCCTTATTAGAAGTGTTTGCTGTCTATATGGTTTGTGGTCAAACGTATTGTAAGGTGCACCCAACAACACAAAGGACACTTGTTGTTTTAGTTTTAAAACCCAAAGGGATTAAAGTTGTCCCCTAAAAGAACCTATAAGTAAGTTTCTTTTAACTATCCAATGCCAGTAAAGTATTAAGTAATAAACAAACAAGTCATAAATAATTGGTCGAAAAAAGATATCATTCATACGAGTTAGAGAAGAGAGAAAGAACAAGTGAGAAGTGAGTATTGTAGATTAGATAGATGGTTGAAATTATTACGGATGTGAAGACAGCATATGAAGCGCTCTCTCCGGAACCATAGTCTTTCCACTCCCGGGTGTCGGGTCACGTATGTTATTAAAATTATATATATGCACAAATCCAGAATGGTTGTGGTTCGAGCATATCCTTAATGGTGAATGGTTTGTGAGTTGTGCGTGCATTATAATATTTAGGTCAAAAAAGGACCCATTATGAAAAGTTGTCGCATGCAATAGTTTGAACTTTGAAAGACAAAGGTTAGGGCCAATTGGCCAAAGATCATTTATATATATAAATATAATTAATTAATTAATAAAGAAGTGGTGACCTATAATATTATATGTTGGTTGTTTATGTTCCCTTCCCTTTTACTAGAATTGAGGCATTAGTAGTATCACAAAATTTTAATTAAAAGGCCTTTCAATTGATCAATCACCTTCTTATTATTATTTTCTTTTTGGGAACAACAGACCAAACTACCCATCACATGCGCACTCCTTTAATCTATCATAATAATAATAACCAGCACAGAATACAAACCTTAATTAATTAATTAATTAATAAGTAACCATTGGCCTTATAGATAAGATAATCAAATTAATTAATAATTAAGCACAGTAAAGCGTGTTGTTAGGCTGTTAACACAATGGACAAAAATACAAAACAACAGCTACTTAAGCAATACATGCTGCTACAAAACAACCCCATGTGTCCCTTCTTAACAAACTACGGTTACAACTTACGAGTCAGTGGTGGAACCAGAAAATTGGTAAAGGGTTATTTTGTTCGTAACATGAAATTGATCAACGACGACGTATAATAGAAAAACAATCATAAATGAAACTAAATATCATATCTTAATCTAATTTTTCACATCAAAATCAAATTTAGTATATGACAAATCAATGAACAATCAATTTTGAACCATGAAAATTTACTAGTAAAACAGGAAACCTCACGATTCAATCAAAAAAACTATAATAAATAAATCAACATGTAAATAACAATCTTGCCTTATGTCGATGAGGGGGAGAAGACTAACTAAGAGCAATATTTCGATTAATGAAGAATATAAGACTGGAAAGTTCGAAGACAGTCAATGTTGAGTTCGCGAGATTCGAAGCGCTATTAATCGATATTCGGAAAGAAATTGCATTATTAGGATTCTTAAATTTGAAGTTTACCTACAAACAATGATATATAATTAACTAATTATCAAGTAGGTTCTGTATAATTGGTTAATTGGTTAGATGGCTATAAACAATTTTACGCTTGATTGCATGATCCTGGGATTGATATGTGTTACTGGATTTTCATGAACAAAATTGGGAAAGTTAAGGGGGTGCAACACACCCCGGATATAAACGTGGCTCCACCACCGGAGTCACCTGGATTTATTTTCTTACTAATTGACTAATTTATAATATTTTTTTTGATTCAATAAGAAATTTATTTGACCTCACATCATCCTGATTTTAATATAATACTATGAATAATTATAAGTGTTCATAAAGAACAATTTCACAAACATTCATAGTCTTAATACTTAGGGGTCGTTTGTGCCAGAGAATTGAGGGGTGAGAATTGCCTAGAATCCGGCCTCATCCTAGAATTTCGACCAATTTTATCGCTTGTGTCACAAAAAAATGTTGACAATTGCCTAGAATTGAATTCTAGGAGTGGACCCATCCTAGAATTCGGACCCCCTCCGAATTCTCTGATGACAAGGTGAGAATTCACACTACGGTGAATTCAAAGTAAGATGACAAAAATGTCCTCGTTATTGGGGATGTAGGGAATAAAGTTGGGGCATTTTGGTATTTGTCATATTCTTTTTTTTTTTTTTCCTTAGTCCAAGAATCTCACAAATCCACTCATCTAAACGATTGATTCTCGAAATAGTCTAGAATGTGCAATTCTCCAAAGAATTGAATTCTCTCCAAACCAATTCTTGGACACAAACGATCATTTATGGTTGAATTTAATTTGAACCAAACCATACCGATTCCAAAACTCCAGGTAATACTCTAATCAAAATATTAAATTTATAATTAGGAAGAATTATTTTGTGCTTGTCAAATCCTTTTTCTTTTGTTTGCAATCCTAATATCATATGATTTGATTCTATACATTTAAGTAAGAAGTTGAAAACTGTTGGTTCACGTATGTTCTTAAAACAAATATTTATAGGCATAGTTTAATAAGTAATTGAACATCTCTACTTATAAAGAAAGAGTTAGCTACTAATAGCTTCAATCCAATCCAGCCTTTAATAATGGTGATTGGTGGCTGGTGGGTGGTTCACATAAATAGATAATATAAACAGACTATATATCCAAATTTCTAAATAACCAACTATTTCTATTTCTTTCATTTTAATAATGGGTAATTTTGTTATTATGGAAAAATAGCACTTTGGCCCCTATATTATAAATCTCTCTTTTTACCCCTCCTACTTTGACCACTTTGCATTTTGGGTCCTTCCATTTCATCTAACGTCTTCATCACGTTAAATTTGGACACATCTGCACAGTGGTGAAGCCAGGGGATCGGAGTCTACCCCTGGCCCGAGCCTAGGGTCCCCTGGACCTAAATAGCTGAAATATGTGTAATTTCTTGTACGAAATATTTTTGGTTCATTGTATCTTATGCATCGGGCTAGGGTCTACTTGAATCCTGACTTCGCCACTGCATTTGCACACCGACGGAGAGAGATATCTAAAGAAGGACACTAAGAGTTGGCCAGGGAGATAAATTGAGGAGGTATCAAAGAGTATGTTGAAATACGAAAGGTTTTAGAATTATACATTTTATTCGTCCATTTCATCATGTGCATATCTAATACATAATTATTGGAGCTACGTGTTGTACTGAATGCACACCAATTAACATCTGGAAGACAGTATTATTTGGAATGGAAGGACCCAAAATGCAAAGTGGTCAAAGTATGACGGAGTAAAAGGAGCGATCTATAGTATACGAGACTATTTGTTAAGTTGGCAAAATAGAAAGGGCCAAAGTGCTATTTTCCCTTATGATTATTATATCATATCCAAACCAGTTGTTTGCTCTGGCATTATATAAGCAGCCTTAATTCCCTCCAAAGAAACCTCTCTACTGCACTCTTCCTTCTTTAAAAGATGTTGAAGCTAAGTTCTAAGAAGTTGTGCAGAGGGATCAGCTTCAAGCTGATTGGTGGAGCAAAGGGAGTAGTAATTCTAGCATCTGTGATCACAAAAAGGGATCATCTTCCTCTTCTTCTTATTCATCTTCTTCTTCATCTAATTCTTCATCATCAGCTTCTTATATGAATGGTGAAATCAAATGGGAGGTTAGGCCAGGTGGGATGCTGGTTCAGAAGAGGCAGAGTAATATCACTGATGATCATGATATCACAACTACTGGGGAGTTAATCACCCTCAGAGTTTCAACTGTTTCTCAATCCCATGATATCTCCATTGAAGCCACTTCCACCTTTGGTAAGTAGTTCATATAATTTGTCACTAATCATCAAAATTAGGCCCTCATCTCTAATTACTGTCATGAACCGTTGAATCTCAATAACTCGAGTTGTTGGGAGAGGGTTCTGAATGGATCTTGTAGTGTTTACTAACACACCCCCTCAAACGAAAGCCTATGAAAGGGGATTGAAGTTTGCAAAAGCCACTAAGCCTTATGCAAGATAAATTGTTATGTTGGGGGCTATCGAGATTGCTTGACCTCTCGGTAATAAAAAACTCTGATACCATGCCATGAATCGTTGCATCCCTCGAGTTATTGGGAGAGGATTCGGAATAGATCTCTTACTAACGATTAGCAACTAATGAAATGCAGGGGAGCTCAAAATGGTGTTGGAAATGGTGACAAAGCTTGAGCCAAGGGAGCAAAGAGTGTTGTTCAAAGGGAAAGAAAGGGAAGATAGTGAGTATCTACACATGGTTGGTGTTAGAGATAAAGATAAGCTTCTTGTTTTGGAAGATCCAGCTATCATGGAGGAGAAGAACCAGAACAAACTCAGAAGACTCCATGCTTTGTCTTCTTCTTCTTCTTCCTTTTGTACCATTACTGTATAGCTTTCTTTTATTAGTTAATTAATTATCATTAAGAAAATTAAGTATAATCTTGTTGTTCTTTTTTCCTATTGACTACTACTAATTAACCCTGTAACCATCCCCATGGAGAATTGGAAAATGGGGGGAAAACACCAAGCTTCTTTAATGGTAAATTTTTATCTTAATTTGTCACTTGATAATGGTTTGTTTTCAATTTTAGATACGTGTTCAATAGTTTGTAATTCGGGATATAACCAGACTGAATTATATTTTTTATAGTAAAATGCATATTGTATGTATAAGTGTCGTTTTTTAATAATTTTTCAATTGTTTTTGTTATGAACGATCATTGAAAAGAAAGTTAGATTTAAGTTTAAAAGATTCACATACTATATCATTTTTCAACTGCTCAAAATTTATAAATAATTAATAAACTATTATCAAATTAGATATTTTAAATATTTTATCATTAATAGTTAATAACTATGAAAATAAATTAATTAGCCATTCCAAATATATATAAAAAATCTCAATATAAAAATATTGTTTTTATAGGATTTTGAATCATTTTTTTATGTAGGGGTATGGGTTCAATTAAGTTTTCAGAAGGATACTTCAATATTCATCCATGACTTGTACTCTTACATTATGACTTTCGAGTTTACTCAGACCGAATCAGTTTTTTTTTTTTTTTTTTAAATGCAAAAGGTATTATTAATGCCTTAAACTGCAAACGTCACGTAAAGTGTTACAAAGCCAGTTCGGAGCCTCTGATCTGAGTACAAGATCAGCCGAGACTATCGATTGACGTGCTAGTGCATGAGCAACCGTATTCTCACCCCTCCGAACAAAATCCACTTTCAAATGTGGTTGATTAGCCAACAGCTCTCGACCCTTGGCAATGATTGATCCAAACTCCGTCGCATCGTACACTGCATCATCTAGAGCCTGTTTCACCGCTAAACAGTCGGTTTCGAATAGCACTCTATTCATTCCCAGCGTCCTCGTCCACTCCAACGCTGTTACGATCGCGATGGCCTCGCATTCCTTCGCTGGCGGGCAGCCGTGCAGCGCTTCCATTCTGTAACCCACGAGCTCCCCCTCCTCGTCTCGGATAACTACTCCCACCCCGAACTTATTGTGTTCCTGAAAGGTAGCCGCATCACAATTTACCTTCAAGAAGGTCGGAGGTGGTGTGTGCCATCTCTCACAACAGGTCTCCACGTCTCTCGATGCAGACCGAATCAATTTTTTTAACGTTTCCAACTTATAGATGGATGCGATTAACCAATTATATTGAAGTTGATAATTTTGTTATCTAATCTCCTGACAAAAAATTATGTCAAATTATGAAGGATGTTTGGTTGCGACATGAAATTAAGTGCAAATTTGGCTACATTATGAGTTCTTCTAGGGTTTCGTGTTCTACAAATGATTCTATATTTATCTCAATGAGAGTAAAAAAATCTCATTTCTTCTACAACTGCACCTGGTAAAGGATGAGAGCTCTAGGGCATTCAGTTAACTCTCCGTCCAAAATTTCGCTAATTAGTGTTGATATCAATATGCCAACTCAGCTATTTTTCCACGTCACCTCTTGTCATGTCACCTAGTTCACCCATAACTCAACCCAACTAACTGTGAATTTAAAATTTTGGATGTTTTGGGATTTGGGCAATGGTTTCCAACAATATTAGCATAGTAATCAAGTTTAATCATAGTGATTCGACTCATTGGATTGAAATTGCGACAAATCCAACTGATTGGTTTGGTTTATCTTCCTCGTGAAGCGAGACTACAACTTATTCGGCCTACTCGAAACCCATGCTGCTTGTGGCTCACTGCAACATAGGCACCATCCCGAAGAACGAAGGAGATATCGGCGGCGTCGAGTGAGACATGCCAACAGAGTCGAGGTTGGAGATGACGCAGCGGAGGATCCACCTCCGCCTCCACTGCACATGGTTTATATCATACGCATGAAATCAAGGGTTGGGTAGTGAGTTTGGGTTGGTTGGTTTAGATTGGGTTAGGTCGGGTTGAGTTAGGGGGTGTACTAGGTGACATGGTAGAGGTGACGTGAAAAAAATGGTTGAGTTGACATGATGATATCAGCCCTTAACAGAGATTTTGAATGAAGAGTTAAGGAAATGACCACAATGTTACAAATCCTATAGATTGATGATAAGTAGGTTGCAAATTAAAGGTTAATGACCAATCTGTTACAACTCCCATACATTAATAACCAAAATGGATATTAAGCCATCGAGATAGAATATCTATTCTTGGATTGATATATTGGGCTTGACAAATCCAACATTGTATCAGGGACTATGAAACCCATTAGCAATTCAACAACATCCGGCCCAGCATCAAGCTGAATGAAACACTGCATCGTATCAAATTCGTATATTACCCGAGAGCCACCATCACTGCCCAGAAAATTATCAGGAATCTATCCAAACCAACAGCCAAGCCAACACCAGCTACTTCTTTCAGGTACTAGTAATCCAAAGTTATCAACTTCCCGCTGCTGCAATCATATTATCACGTCAATCTTTGTTTCTTCCTTTCTTTCATTTGCTTCTACTGAGGCATGAGGTGGAGAGACTAGCATTCTGAAATTTTGGGTTGTGGGTTTTGCTATGAACTGCTGAATTCGATTCAAAGATGCAATCTTTGACTGTCTGGCCCCCAAATTCCTGCTTATGGACATTTCCCCAAGTAGAATTTGACTTGGGTTCATCCCTTTCGAGCTATAGAAGGAAAAGGGGATTCGTTGCTGCTGTTTCTTTGTTTCCTAGTTCTGGTCATTTTCTGGTTTGTAGTGGTTCAAGGTATGCTAGAAGAAGTGAGGGTTGTGATGGGTTCTTGTTTAGATATCCTAAGCTAGGGTTTGGCGTTTTTGTTGAGCAAAAGGAGGAGTGTAGTTCGCCAGTTGCATTGGCATCATGTGCATTGGAGCAACAAGAGACACAGAATCTGGTTCATAGTAGTACACAACAATCCATGCTCGAGGATGAGAGCTTCGATATAGTGGATGTCAGTAATGGGACTAGTAATGGCACGCAAAATCGCAAGGCTGCAAGGGTGGATGTTCTCGGGCTAGGTAAGCTTTTACATTCTGCTGAAACTGCAGATGATGTAGAGGAGATTCTTAAGGATAAGGAATTGTATCCAATTCAAGTGTATTCAACTTGCGTTAGGGGTTGTGGTTGGTGCAAGAAAATGAAGGCTGCATTGGCTATTGTCGATTGGCTCAGGCGAAAGAAAGAGGAAACTGATGGTGCTCTTGCTCCAAACCTTTTAGTATACAATAATCTGTTCAGTGTGGTGAATGATTGCAAGGAATATAAAGAAACAGATGGAATTTTGAATGAGATGGCTCAGGAAGGGATTGATCCCGATGTTGTGACTTATAACATTTTGATGGTTATCTATGTGGGGCAGGTTCAATACTCTAAGGCTCTTGATGTGCTTAAGGAGATTCGGCACAAGGGTCTTGAACCATCTTCTGCAACCTATTCGATTGCTATGACAATTCATCGGAAACTGGTAGATGGATTTGGATTGTTGAAGATTTTTGTGGAGTTTAAGGAGAGGCATCTCGTTAATGGTGAGTTAAGGAGAGATAGTAAGAAGCAGTTTGTTATGCTCAAGGACTACACACTCCGGATTTGCTACCAGGTGATTAGAACATGGCTATCAAGGCCTGAAGACATGAGCACAAATGTGCTGAAGCTTTTGACAGATATGGATAGTGCAGGTCTTCAACCAAGTCGAGCTGAGTATGATAGGCTTATCTGGGCATGTACTAGTGAACATCATTATCGGGTCGGCAAAGAGCTGTACACTAGGATAAGAGAAAAATACCGTACGATGCCCTTGTCTGTTTGCAACCACTTGATCTGGTTGATGGGAACAGCTAAGAAATGGTGGGCGGCTTTGGAAATCTACGAGGACATGTTAGAAAAGGGCCCAAAACCGAATAACGTTTCCTCTGAGTTGGTCATCTCTCACTTCGAAATCCTATTCGCTTCTGCTAAGAAAAGAGGGATATGGAGGTGGGGTGTTAGATTGTTGAACACGATGGAGGATAAAGGCCTTAAACCAGAGAGTAGCCATTGGGATGCAGTTCTTGTTGCCTGTGCCAAGGCTGCAGAAGCTTCTGCTGCAGTAGAGATATTCAAGAGAATGGTTGAGAAAGGTGAAAAACCGACGATCATCTCCTACAGTGCCCTTCTTAGCAGCCTCGAAAAGGCTGGACTTTACGAAGAGGCATTTCGTGTATGGAATCACATGCTTAAGATGGGAGTTAAACCCAACTTGTATACCTACACTACCTTTGTTTGTGTCTTGACTGGACTGGGGAAGTTCAGTACAATTGATGATATTCTGGTAGAGATGGATTCTAAAGGTATCCAACCAACAATCATCACATACAACGCAATCATTAGCGGGTGTGCACGTCATGGCATGAGCCAGGCAGCCTACGTATGGTTCCATCGTATGGAGGGCGAAAACATTTCTCCAAATGCGATATCATACCAGATGCTGATTGAAGCCCTTGTGAAAGATGGGAAACCGAGACATGCATACAAGCTGTATTTGAAGGCTCGAAAAGACAAGGGGCTTACCCTCTCATCAAAGGCGTACGATCAGTTGTAGAAGCTACCCGTGATTTAACAGCCACAGTTAACATAAGCCTGCTAGGACCTCGGCCACCGGAGATAGTAAAAGGAGGAGCAAAGGTGAGGAAAAGCTGGACCGAGTTTACAAAGTTGGCCGATATTCCCAGGAGAGGTAGCAAACCGTTCGACAGGAACGAAATCTACTACAGATGGGCAGAGAAAATTAGCTAAGCTTAGGGGTGACTATCTATATCTGTAAGTAATGTATCATCCTTTGCTGTGTTTGTATATCTTTCAGTGCAGACCATATTACAGAATCTTTGTTTAGAGATGTGATATTCAATCAGAGTTTCGATTTAGGCCCCAAGTAGTTTCTGATTCCTCCAGGTAATCATTTCCCAATCATGGAGTTGGGTACTCGAAAGTTGAAGCTAACAGTTCCAATTCATAATGAAGTAACCAAAGTTGTAACCTTTACTTTCTTTATACAACATGATTAGGTCTATCTTTACAACAGGATAACGAATTCGAACATTGGAGTTTCTTTTATATGAATAATCACATTGGAAAGGCACACTTTGAGGATAATTATCTGTATTTTCTATCCACAATTCTTTTAAAGTTTTTTAATAAATTAGATTTTATCTAGACATTCTCCTTATGCTCTTGTTTTTCTTTCTAGTTTTTTTTTTCTTTCTTAAAGATATCACTAAAAAGATGGGAAAATAACAACTACAAATGGAAGAACCGAAAGAGTCTTTCATGCTATGATGATGCTTATATGACGGATATTGTCTAATAGAAATTGAAGCATTTTTTGTGATTGTGATGCCATTGTCACGACAATAAGATTTTTGTCAATACAGTATGATGAGGAGAACTAAGACTTAGAAAAGCAAACTCGAGAAATTGGGGCGATGATGTCAAAAAAGTTTCCTACAACATGTCCCATCTTGACAATTAGATCATTGATTGCCATGTCATTGTCCAACGTCAAGACTTTTAAGCTCACATTTAGTGACCAATAATACGAGCAACTATGATACTGGAGGATCGAACACTAGTAAGAGGACCTCAAAACAATGAAAATAGCCAAAACTCGAGAAACATGTGGTCGATGATGGCATGAAAAAATGACGAGTTTCCGACCTTACAACATGTGCCCCACTATCTTGTAAAGACAGATTGCAGCTCAATGATTCACAAAACCGATATTGGACTAGACGTCAAATGCTATAATAACAAATAGAAGGGACCAAGAGATTTCTAGCGTCAAGAGGCACAACCATAACTTATCTAAATGTAAAAACAAACATGAGGTTGTATTGGACATGATAGAAATGACTGAATTTCGAGACTTTCATATTTGCCACAATAGGAACCCATGACAAAGATCGTAGCTATTGGGCGATGAATTAGGATATGACGAAATGTAGGACCATGGGCATCGACTTGGACTATGACTCAAAGTGACTAGCTAATGGGAAATGAAGAAAGAACGAGGATGATTTCATCTCCAAATGGCCAACCAAACGGGTAGTTGTTTGGCTCGAAAGAGGCTAGTAGTGTAGCATTTAAGGAAGGATATCCTCAAGTACGGAAGACCACCTCGATGGGATGCCACATTTAACCTATGATAGCTAGATTCTTTGGTGTATTCACTACCACCATGAAATGCTAGGCAATACATAAGAGACATTCGCAAGCTTCATGGAACAAGTATGAATCTTTCACATATGAATCCCTCGCTCGTGCAAACTTCCTCACCCAACCACACACTGCCATCCACCTCAACCTTACCACTTTACCCTTCCATGCCTCACCCATCCATGCCCCCATGAAAACTCACTACCACACTTCTCCATCCTCATCCAATTCGAACCTAACAGCCTCCACTAAACACTCCCCCGACCCTCCTCCTCCTCCTTGCCGCTCCACTCGATCCATTCAAGGCCAGCCCCCCATCCCGATATACTGATTATCTCACCTATGCTACTTTGGAGTGCCCATACTTGCTACCAGTGACCAGGACGAATCGGACCCACAATGGCATTTGCATGAACACTGATGCTCTTCATGAGAATCACACATGGATTGTGCCTCAACATCTAAGTTTCATTCGGATGGGTCGCTGGATCTTTATAAGGCTCGTTTGGTTGCTCAGGATTTTCACCAGGAATATGGGATTGATTATAATGAAACATTTGCTCCGGTCGCCAAGATGCAAACTGTTCGGGTTCTTCTGGCACAAGCCGCTTAGGGTGAGTGGCCTCTTTATCAACTTGATGTAAAAAATGCTTTTCTCCATGGCCATCTTAAGGAGGGTTTACATTGAGTGTCCACCCGGGTATGGTGCTCCACCCGATATGGTTTGTATCTTACATCGATCTCTCTACGGGTTAAAACAGGCTCCTAAAGTTTGGTTTGATACATTCCAGGAACTTATTCTTTGTTTCGGGTTTCAGCAGAGTTGCAATGATCCTTCTTTCTTTGTGAAGAAGTCCTTTGCGGGTATTACAACGCTTCTAATTTATGTCGATGACATGATTCTCACTGGTAGTGATATCATGAGCATTGCTGAGATCCGCCAAGTTATGATCTCGCATTTTAAGTTGAAGGAGCTCGGGGACTTATCATATTTCCTTGGTATTAAGGTTTCTCGTTCGTCATCAGGCATATTTATTCACCGGGAGAAATATATTGTGGATTTGCATAAGATGGCTAAGATGGCAGATTGTAGACCATGTACGACACCTGTGGAAGCTAACACTACAAGAAAAATACATTCTAACATCAGATTGCTAACAGCGGACAGTAATCCGCTGTTAGAATATTCTAACAGCAGATCTTTAAAAAACCGTTGTTAGCTAACAACATACATCTATCCGAGGAAGACGAGGAGGCGACAACAACAATGAGGAGGTCATCGAGGTCGTGAGATTGAAATGGTGTCGAATCGCCTCCATAACCTGATGTACTCGTGAGCATATCAGTAATTCATTGCATTCACTGTTTTTTGGCGACAGAGATGATGACGGCCAGAGTCTGAAAGTGTGGTTCGTGAATGGGAGGAGCAGCTCTCATTCCATTTGCCAACGAATGGGTTTTGACCAAAGAGATGAATGGGAGAAAAAGTTTGATTCAAAGGGGAGATGAAAACGGCTAAATCAGACAGAAAAGTTGCAGACAAAGATTACGACAATTTTCATAAATATAGAAATGTAAAAATCGAAATGGGATCTGCTAAAAGTAATATAAACCATTAGATATGCCTATAATTTGGAGCGTTAGCACCTAAATATAATTGTCTTTTTTTCATCTATACGGTTTACAGGTGGTTGAAGTTTCAAATCATTGTATTTATCCATTTCAAACTTTCTTAAACCGTTAAACTTTATGAAAAAAATATTAACTACCCAGTTGAGACTTACACGAGATCTACACGCTCAGAGTAGAAGAAGAAGAAGAAGCGTTAAAAAATCAGACCCAGCCAAGGCAAAGAAGCGTTTAGAAGGAAAAGATACGCAAATTTTCAGAATCTTGTACCGTCCAGTTCTGCAGAAATACCCTGACTTGTAACTTGTAACCAATGAGATACCAAAGCTCCAACCTTTTTCCCTTCGCTTGTAATTCAAGCACACAACAAATTATTATACCACTAAATTACAAAAGCGACAAATTAAAGTGGCAAACCAAAATAAAAGAACAGTATAAGATAGAATTAATGTGAGCGAGTCATCAATCTTTTCTGGGTTCTGTGAGTTTCCTGGTTGATATTTTTTCTGGGACTGTGGCTTCATTCATTCTTCTTTCACAAAATGCCATTGTGCACCGAAAGCCTTTTTTCTGTATATTTTCTAACACCTGGAGGAAGCTCAGAGAAATAATAGAAAGATAAGAGTGGGTTTTTCTTGGTTTTGGAGTTTTGGCAAACAAACCAGAGAGAGCATTGCATTTTAGCTTTTTTGGGGAAGTGGGTCTTTTGTGAAGCAGATAGATCTACCTGCGCCTACTTCTCCGGTGAGTTTTCCTTTTCTCCCAACTTTCCAACTTTCCTTTCTGGGTTGCTTGCTTGCTTTTGGTTGTGGTTTTACTTAAATTTGTGGACATTTGATTTGAAGCTGTTCCTCGCTTGGATTGATTGTACATGCAGGGGAGATAATGGAGCGTCCAAAGGGTTTCCTTTCTACTCTATGGTCATTCTTACTGTTTCTCCCTTACTTCGCTGGGCTGCTCGTTCTTGGTACTATTAAGGGTAAGTTTTAAGTGGTGGTTGTCTTTTGCTTCTTTATTTCATCTTCTGGGTACCATTTCAATTCCAAGTTATGGTATTGGTTTCTCATCTTCTTCATCATCAAAGTAATAAGTTCCCTTCATCGTTGAATTTGGTGCCATTACTAGTTGGGAAGGAGATCTGAAGTGATTTCCGTTTGATAACATGTTGATGTAGAATCTGCAATGTATTATTTTAAAGCATTGTTGATGATCAGATGCAACTTTTTTGGAACTGCAGTAATGTAATGTGAAACCCTTGGTTTGTTTGGTTTCAGGTGTCATTATGTGTCCGGTGATTCTCCTTTTCATGATGATTGGAAACTTTGGTATCATATTGAGCCTTTGGCCATTTCATTTCTATTGGACATACTATTCCATTTTCAGGTGGCTTTCCTGGAATCTTACTATCTTCTGTTTCTTCTATTCACCTCTGCAAGATTTTCTTATCCTCGTTTTCTGTCTGCAACTGGTAGATCTAGACAACTAGGACCATTTCTGAAGCTCATTCTCTGCATTTGCTTACCTGCTGCCCTGGTTATGTGGCTGGTGATTGGTCTTGCTGGGAGTGTCATTGGTGGAACATTGTATGGCCTACTTTCACCGATATTTGCCACTTTTGATGCTATTGGAGAAGGGAAAAGCAATAAGTTATATCACTGCTTTTGTGTATGTTCTTCAAACTAAAGCTTTTGATTATTCTGTTGATTCAGTCTGAAACCTTCTTTTGTCGATCATGAGATTGAAATATTCACTAATCGAATTGTCAGGATGGAACTATCGATACATTAAGGGGTTGTTTCACCATTGTCAGAGACTTCGGTGATGTGTGTTATCATTCTTACTCCTCGATCATGGATGACCTACAACATAAAGGGCCTGAAGATGGGAAGTACTACGAGATCAGGTTTCTTCTGTGAAGTAACCTCTTTCTGTTTTGAACTGCACTGTTCTCTACATTATTGTTTGAGGACAATTTTTTCAGCCTTGGCACTTTGATTATTAGATAGATGTGTTCCAATCCATGCTCAATCATTCTATAATAACAGAGCTGTCAATGGCCCATTTGAAATGGGCGGGTTTGGTACTGTTCGAGTTAGTTTAACAGAGTGTGGAACATCTATGTAGTTGGTCAATTGGCTCTTTTCTTGCAATAGAGTTATTGGTAGGTTGGGTTGGGCAGATTTATCAGACTAAAGTTGACTTTTTTATAAATAGTCAGGAGAACTATTATTTAATCAACTGAGCCATATGAGTCTGGTCAACAAGATTACTAGTTATCGGGTTCATGTTATTCAGGTTATGGGTCAATTAGGCCTCTTCTGGATCAATACGGGTTTGGCGGGTTCATTGGGTCAGGTGACTGTTCTATTGAGAACTGGAACCATGCTTATTTACTTGTTTTGTTTATGTATGTAGTAATTGCCTAATTGGAATGACCCTACTCCTAGACCGAAATATTCTATTTATCTAAAGAACAATCATCTATATTTGAGAAGTGCTCAAATTTTTGTCATTTTCCTTACAGGGCTGTTGTCATTTTTCAATCACAATTTTTGTTTGATAATTCTGTCAAATTGTCATTTGAAATAACATTCTAAGCTTTCATTGCTTTTCTTGAAGGTTGCTTCAGCTTCCCGGTGCCCTCATAGCTGGTGCACTTGGTGTTTTGGTCGACTTCCCGATGGTCTCTCTCATTGCTGTATGCAAAAGCCCATTCATGTTATTTAAAGGATGGCATCGTTTGTGTCATGACCTATACGGTAGAGAAGGGCCGTTCTTGGAAACAATCTGTGTGCCATTTGCTGGCCTTGCAATCTTGCTGTGGCCACTTGCTGTTGTGGGAGCAGTGTTGGGGTCAATGGTGTCAAGCATCTTTCTCGGTGCTTATGCAGCTGTAGTTGCTTATCAGGTCATTTTGACATTACACATCTTGGTTTCTTAAATAGCAACTCATATATCATCATAGAAAGCTGACCATCGTGTCTGTCGTGTCTGGGGAATTTCAGGAGTCCTCTTTTTGGTTTGGACTTCGTTGCATAGCTGCATCGTTGGCCATCTACGACGAGTACAGCAATGACATTCTTGACTTGCCAGAAGGATCTTGCTTTCCCAGGTAGAACTTCAGATCTCGCTTTCCCAGGCAGTATTAAAGAACCATTTTGGACCTCACACCCTAATACCGAGTTTCTTATGTTCACAGGCCACGTTACAGGAAAAACTCTGAAGGAACTTCCCGCTCGGCCTCTTTTTCAAGATCTACTTTATCTTTCAGGAAATCTTTCTCGCGCTCCATTTCAATTGCTGGCCCTATGCTTGACGTGAAACCATTTGAGGTAACTCTTCATTTTAATGCCTTAAGATGCATGTTATGGCCAGGGAGTGGATATAGGATGAACTTATGTATTACGGATTTGGTCTCAGTCTCTTAGAACTTCAATGCAGATCATCATGACTCTGAAAAGTTTTGCTGCACATGTAAAAAACCCTTTTTGGAGTTTCTCATGCTCCATTTCAATTGTGTGGCTTCACTTTGGTTATGGCTTATAGTTGTGTCAAGTACTAAATGAAAACCCTCTTTCATGACTTGTTTAGCTTCTTGAGAGCTTGTTTAAAGATTGTCAAGTCCACGGAGAGAAATTTCTGTCTCACGGACTTATAACTCAACAAGACATTGAAGATGCCAAGTCTGGTAATGGCAGCAGAGTGATCAGCACCGGTTTACCAGCTTATTGCCTTCTTCAAGATCTACTGAGATCTGCCAAGGCGAATTCTGACGGCATTTTGCTGAGTAACATAATATTCCCACCATTGCTGATTACTACATTCATGATTCCTCTTTGGATGTGTCTAGCTGGAATGCTATCATCAATTACTAAAGACTGCTTTACTTTTGTTTCTTCTGTGATTGATTCATACAGGTGATAATGTCACTGAGATAACTAGCACAAACAGGCCGAAAGACGCCTTTTTCGACTGGTTTCTTAATCCATTTCTGATCATCAAAGACCAGCTTAAAGCCCAGAACCTTTCCCAATCAGAAGAAGATTACCTTTGCAAGCTAGTTCTGCTGAATGGTGATCCCGTCAAGATGAAAGCTTCAACGATCGGCCCTCCACCCGAGACAGAGCGCAAACGAGCTGAACTTGATGCATTAGCTAGAAGGTGAACAAAAACTCATCAACTTCATCCTTTTTGTTCTTCGATTCTTCATGAAGCCACGATTTATTGACTACCATGCATCTAATAACCAATTACAGGCTTCAAGGCCTTGTCAAGTCAATCTCGAGGTTCCCAACAGCAAGGAGGAACTACCAGAACCTTGTCAACAACCTATCTGATTACCTTGCCAGGAAGAATGGAAATGGCCGCAAGAATTTTTCTCGATCAAAGAGCGCATTTGCTAGGATCTTCAGCCAGAAGTCAATGAATGAGAAGACAAGCTTCAGTCACAGTTCTGATTCAGAGTCTCAACATGTTTCTTCCAGAAATGTAGATGTCATATGAACTGAATAGTCATACCTAATTGACCGCCTATCTTAACTGTATTATTATTTCTTCAAAGTTGTACATCTTGTCGAAACCAACAAAACAAATGTAACTGTTTTGCACATATTGTCACATATTTTGTACAACGGGAAATTATTCTGTTATCTACTTATTTTAATGACCAAGTCAAAGGTTTTGAACCGGATCTTTCTCTCCCACTACTTCCATCTTCCACTCTTCCCTCCCAAGTAACTAACCACGAATAAGCCCCACTTCCCATCACTGTATAAAACCCCTCAATTTGGCGAAAATCTCAGCAACCCATTTCTGCAAAAACCATAAAGAAAAACACTTGCTGCAACTCTCTGTCTTTGTTCAATCAAGCTTTCATCTTTGATCAATGTTTTCCTCCTGGTGCTGCAAAATCACTGCCATTCCCATGGATTCATCAAAGCTCTTCCTGCTCCTGTTGCTGATGATGTTCTCTACTCTTGGCTGGTTTACTACTACAGTCTACTCATTTGACTACCAAGTTGGAGGAGCCAAAGGCTGGATCGTTCCTCCTTCCAATGACACCACACTCTACAATGAGTGGGCTTCTCAGAACAGATTCCTCGTTGGTGACTCTGTCAGTAAGTTACTTGCATACTACTTTTTCGGCTCGAAATCATTCCAATGCCGTCAACTGATTTGGTTCTTTTGATTGCAGGGTTTAGGTACAAGAAGGACTCGGTCATGGAAGTGAGTGAGGAGGGTTACAAGAGCTGCAACTCCAGCCATCCAAAGTACTTCTCAAACAGTGGAAACACCGTCTACGAGCTGGATCATTCGGGGCCGTACTACTTCATCAGCGGAGCTGCTCGCCACTGTGACAAAGGGCAGAAGATGATCATCAAGGTCATGGGTCATGAAGACGGTGATAATGGAAATAGCAGTAGCGAGATTCCTCCTTCCCATGGTGGTGAAGGTGGTGGCCACAGCAAGTCAGCAGCAGTTGGTGTAGCTATTCCTTCTTCAGTTATGGCCTTGGCTTTAGCAACAAGTCTTGCTGCTTTCATCTACTATTAGATTATGGTTCTGTTTCAGTTTTTTCTTGTTTAGTTTGTGATTTTTAGGGTTGTAGGAGTGTAGGACAGTTGTTCAAATTAGGCTTTCCAGGGTCATTCATACAAGTCCCCTTGTGATGAACCTTTTTCCAGTCTGTTAGTGTTCATGTTCATTTCATAGATGATAGATCAATCTTCTTTTCATTCCAAAATCTTCTTTGTTCTAATATCTAAAGCTATGAGACAGATTGAAATCAACAAAAATTGAGACTGTTACTCCTAAAGAATTTCGATGGATACATATATAACAAGAATCGCTAGTAAGCAGAACATAAAATGAAGAATGGTGGATGAACAACACATTGAACATGATAAAATTCAATAGGGAAGAAGGAAGAGAATTGGGAAAGTGGAAAATGGAAAACATTTTGGCCATTAATCTTGTGAATTTTGTTAAGAAAAATGATTGAGTTCTTCTTCTCCACTCCATAGAAACACTGCAACATTCACACAGCAACATAAACAGACTCTCTTTGTCCATTATCCACTTGCTAATCCTTCTTCCTCCCCCTTCTAATGAAGCCATCCTCCTCATCAAGCAAGATCAAAGCTACGCTCTTCCTAGAAACAACAAAACCATTTCTTCTGCAGGCAAAGGAGAAGAACAAAAACCAGACACCACAGACAGAAGAACATCGTCATAATAAGGCTAAACATTGTAGAGAAACCAAAATGATGGGAATTGAGGTAACAAGTTGGATTCATACAGATGGGGAATTTTGATATTCTTGGTCTTCAGAAGGACCTCTGTTATTATTATTCCTCTGAGAAGCAGATCCAGCACCTCCTGTAGTAGCTCCTCCCCCTGCCTTCTTCTCATCTCTGGCTTTGTTGAATATTACTGTAAATCCTTCTGCAGATGCTGGATTGTTCACATCCCACTCCCCAAATTTGGGCAAAGGCCTTGCATCTTGCTGCTACACGATTGATGGTTATAAATAAAATAAGACCTAGGGATCATATCATCTATTGAAAAGAACATATTCATGTGTAACATCCAATCTACCCATCAAAAGATTCAATCTTTCCTATGGTTTTCAAAGAAACAACAAAAGGATTAATACCTGAGCCATGAGGGAGGAATAAGAGCTTGCAGAAACTGGGTTTTTTTCCTCTGTATCTGAGAGATAGGGAGGAGAAAGCAGAATGGTGGTGGTGGGTGATAATTGATTGATTAACAATTCGGCTATTGATTTGAGAGGCGAATCTCTCAAATCAATCTGAGAGAAGCGTGGCCGTTGGATTGTCTGGGAAATAATCCTGTGGTTGGAGGGCAGCTGAATTAAAAGAGGGGTATAATGGTCATATAATGTGTGTTAGAAAGTAGAAGTGTATGGCTGCATAAAAATATTTTTTGGGGAAGGAGAAAAGTTTATAGCTTCCAAAAGAAGTTTGCTTTTCATTTTTTTAAATAACTTAACATATATTTTTTATTTCCCCTAATTTTAATTTAATGAATATAATTAATTATAGAGTGGTCAAAATGATTTTTCTTCTTCACAAATGTTGTTTGTTTTAATTTTTCGAATCCATTGACATCAATCTTGATATATTTTATTCAAGTTTTTAAAGAAAATTTTTGAACTAGTTCCTTAGTGTTATGCCCATACCAATTTTTCATATAACATGAGATAATATTGATGTAAAATGAAAGAGACGATATATTATAACTTATTTATAAAATAATTGATGACTAAATTTTATTTCTAACATATTTTCTTCTTCTTCTATCACTTGTTTACTCTTAATGATTTTGGTGTTAATATTTTGTAATTGTTAGGTCATTTTTATGTCATTGTTATGGTCATATTATGTCGTTATCATGTTTCATTACTGAAATCGTTACATAAAAATAATATACATATAACACTAACATAACATTTCGAAGCTTATGGTTTCTGTGTATAACTTATACAATTGTGTAAATGAATTGTTAGGTCCTCTTTATGTCATTATTATGTTCATATTATGTCGTTATTATGTTTCTTTTAGGACATCATTACATAAATATAACTTGCATATAACACTAACATAACATTTTGAAGCTTATGGTTTCCATGTATAACTTACATAATTGTGTAAATGAATTGTTAGGTCCTCTTTATGTCATTGTTATGGTCTTACTATGTAGTTATTATATTTCTTTTATGATATCATTACATAAATATAACACTAACATAGCATTTTGAAGCTTATGGTTTCTGTGTATAACTTATACGGTTGTGTAAATGAAGCTTATGATTTTTAATACAATGCATCAACACGTGAAACTTTAACAGACTTATACACATATGCGTTATATAAACAATGATACATTCAAGTTATAATCAATCTTGAACAAAGTACACACTAATAATAAAAACATCTTCATATGCAGGTGCTTCTTTGACGACTTCTTAGTTGACTTTGTCGTATTTGTATGAATCCTCTTTTTTCATGCTTTTCTTCTTTTACACCTATCAAGACATATATAACAGGTGCATATTAGTCATATAACATACATATAATAGTTCGACAACACATCATACATAGAACCGTCATAACACATAAATAACACTTTCGTATGATATGCATAACACATACGAGAACAAATATCATATAACTTAATGACATTACATATATCATGGACGAGAGAGAGAAAACATGCATATATAAAAAATGTATTATACACTTGACATGCATAACACTAACATAACATGTGTATAAAATGAAGATAAACCATCAATATGTGAGACACAAAACAACAACATACAAATGTGGTATGGGAGACAAAAAAAACAACAATATATAGATCTGGTATGGGAGACACAAAACAACAACATACAAATCTGGTATTGGAGACATAAAACAACAAGATACACATCTGGAGCATGTATAACTTGATATTTTGTTTCAAACTTGATAGATCTAGATTTTCTTTTGAAAAACGATAAAGGTTAATATGAGTCAAAGTTGAAGTTCGTGTTGAAATTTCTTCTTAGTGCATCAGAGGATAGAAAACCATGAAGAAACTAGGGCAGAAAACATACATGTAACATAAATATACTAGACATATAGCATACATAACGTGTGTATAACATGAACGTAAACTAGTAATATATTAGACACGAAACAACATAGATAAGTATATAAGTACCATTTTCGTCGAAAATGAGGGCTTCTCTTTGCTAACTTTTCTTCGGGTTTCTTCTGAATAGCTTCATGTTTCATCTTGGATAGATTTTTCTTCTTTAGTGTAGAGTTTGAGCTTGAACTTACCTTCTTTGTAGTGGTGGAGGTTGAGTTTGAGTCATAAAAATGGTGGTGTTGTGTGGAGAAGAAGAAGAAAGTTAGAGAGAAGGGAGAGAATTAAGTGAGAGAAACTTTCTGATTTTGAAAGTGAGAGAGAGAAGAATTTTTTTGGCCTTTTATGTATAATAAAATAATATTTGAATTTGTTGGCCCCTGTGGGAGGTGCAGTTGGGCTTGTCGTCCGAGACCATTCCTCGTCGGTCCTCTTCGCGTCAGGTATCTCGTATTCGGGTATTACTGATTCTCTTACTTTAGAATTGCTTGCTTTCAGAGACGCGTGTGCATTGTGCTCGGCAAGAAGTTGGAGTGGTGTTGACTTCGAAGGCCTCCCCTTCCTTCCGGCTAATGACTGTTCCAAGAACGGTAAACAAGTTGTGCTCTCTTCTGGACTCTCGCCCTCTTTTCAGGTTTCTTGCGGTGCCCCGACAAGCTTTCCTGACAGCCCATTATGTGGCTCGTCATGCGCTTCGTTGCCTCCCAAGCCGGGGTGTGGTAAACCTCACGGCTTGGGTGTGCACTTTTTTTTTAAGTATGCATGGTTATCTCCGGAGCTCCTGCGGGAGTTATCTAATGGAAAAAAAAAGAAAATAAATAAAAATGAAATAAAGTTTGAAAAGTACCCCCACTACCCTCGGACAACCCCCATCCATTAGATTCAAACTCCAGCCGAAATACAATTTCAGCCGTCCGATGTAGCTCTCAGATCCATCTGAGAGAATGGCCTCTCAGAGTGATAGCCAAATTGGATAATTAACAGATGAGGATAATGTAGAGAATCAAAATGAAGGGAAAGACAAGAAATGGAATAATGAGAACACAATGAGATTAGGGAATTACAAGGTAGGAGAGGGGGAAGAGAGATAAGAAATGAATTGGGGAATTTTGGAAAATGGTAAGAAGAAGAGTTAAGGAAGAAAAAGGGGGGTAATGAAGAAGACAATGGAGAAATGGAGGAGACTAGAGAGCCACGACCTCCTCGGCTCTTCCTTCTTCCTCGTGTGTGTACAAAAACAAAAAAAAAAAAAAATTTAAGACTCCATTAAAATTAAAATTTAAACTCCATTCAATGTTTATATTTGTCAATTACTCTCTATTTCATAAAAAAAAAAAAGAGATGATTTTGTGTTTAATATTTATCTGCAATAATTGATTGGGGTCGTATATGGTGCTTATACAAAATTTGGTGAAAAAAAAGTAAAACATTAATTAACCATTAGATAAGATTTAAGCACAGAACGACGGTCTGGAATGGTATATGGAGAAGCGAGGAAGCGGAGTGTCGAGCGGCTGGAGTAGGAAGGCTTCCCGATCGTGACGGTGGAGTTCGATGCCCAGAGGGTGGTTAACGCAATTGGGAAGACGTCGATTGATGAGACTGAGTTTGGTGATTTGGTTCAAGTTTGTAAAGAGTATATCGGCGAGACAAGCGGGTTTTTCTGTTGAGTTTGTTAGGAATGAACGTAATGAGGTGGCGCATGCGGTGGCTCATCGCTCCATTACTACATCGAGACAGTTTATCGGGGAGGGTCCTCCGAGTTAGATGCATAATGTTGATCTCGGTTTTTGTACTCTGAACCACATTTCGAATTAATGATAACATGACCGTACTTAAAAAAACATTAGATAAGTATATTATTTAATGGCTAATATTACAATGGGGACAAAAGAACAAGAATTTCATCAGCGATTGTATATATCTCTTTTCATCCGAAATGCAAAAGAGTTGGTATTATTGATATCTGTTTTGCGGATAATCTCCTAATTTTTAATAATTAAAGTAAGTTTGGATTTCAACAAATCTTTCAAGTTTAAAGAACTTTTAGTTATGTCTTTGACCTTAAGGTTAACCTCTCTAATCTTCTCCCGTTTTGCTCAAAAAGTGTTGATGTTACTAAAATTCATTTTCAAATTAAATTTAACAATTATCTTGATTTGTTTTTTTAATATAAAAAAATTAACATGTATTTTTAGGAAATTTTATATTTATTTAAAAACACTATTATTTTATTTTTTTATAATAAAAGTTTTAATCCAATAACTTTTTTTACTTATTATCTATTCATTTAAAAATTATAAATTAAATTAAATTAATGATTTTTGTTATTTTTCTTTTTAGTTTAGTTGATTCAACAACAGATATGGATGTGACAAGGTAATCTGATTTTCGTTGAATATATTGATGAATCATCACTTAACGAAATCTTGAATGAAAGAATTTAATTATTTTTAAATTTTTTTATATTAAAAACTAAAAAAAGATAAATCATACATTTTATAGTACAAGAAATTATTGTGTTTATTTGGCAAAATAAAAGCCCACAAAGTACCATTTTTCGTCCTTTTATTTGACAACAACAACAACAACAACTTTCAGTGGGAACTGAAATGGGCTTGTGAGCTGAAGATACAATGGGCCACATATATACAAAATATATTTGGTGGCCCATATCATATGTTGTAGTATGTCCGACACGCGCCTCCTTTAATTTTTCGCCGATCACGCTTCCCAATCCAGCCATCGCTTTCTTCTTTAGGGCCCACCAACTCGCATAACATAAGCCCATAATCAACCACTCATATATTGACACGTATCTAGTGTAACAGAGGAATCCAACCAATCAACGGCACCAATTTAACACCCTCAACGTAACCCATCAATAGGGACATTAATGAGCCCTGGCTAATTGTAGGCGATCTCAACGCCATTTGTTTTGGTTATGAGAAACATGGCGGCAATGGCCTTTCTTATGTCTCGACCAATGCTTTTCGAAACTTCATCTCAGATAATGATTTAATTGATCTGGGCTTTCAAGGCGACCCCTTCACATGGACGAACTGCCAAGAAGGGGACAACGAGATTAAATAACGCCTAGACAGAGCTTTATCCAACTAAATCTGGAGAACTTCTTTTGAAAAAGCACTTGTCATGCACGAAGGGAAAATCGGATCAGATCACTGCCCCCTTACTATCCAATTACAAGGAAACCGCTCCAAATCAAGATGTCCTTTCCGTTTCGACTCCAAATGGTTGATGAACCCGGAATGTGAGGAGATCATCAATCAAAACTGGAACAACCCCTCCAGAGAGACCAGCACCCTCCTTAACTCTTGCAAAGTCGACCTCTCAAGGTGGTCCCGCTCAAACCACACGGCGACAGTGGATCGAGAAAAAGAGCTAAAAGACCGGATTCACCATAACCAGATCCAATTCCGCTCCTCAGACATTATTGAGGAAGAAAAAGCGGTTAAAAAAGAACTGGAGGATATCTGGATGATGAAGGAACTTGAATGGAGTCAGAGAGCTAGAGTCAAATGGCTAAAAGTGGGGGATAGGAATACAAGTTACTTCCACGCAACAGCAATACATCGGCGACATCGTAACCATATCTCTAGACTCCAAAACCAAGAAGGGGACTGCATCACGACCGAGACGCAAATTGAAGCCCTAGCGAGATCCTACTTCATTGATCTGTTCACAGCCGGAAATTATGATGGCACCAATAGACCAAACATTGATATTCCGGTGGTGGTCACCGACGAAAATGAATAACGACCTGTGCAAGGAGGTCACAAATGAGGAGATCAAGAAAGCAGTTTTCGGTCTCGGGGCAAATCAGTCGCCAGGACCGGACGGATTCCAGGGACATTTTTACAGGAAATTCTGGGGCCTAATCGAAGAAGACGTCTGCGCTGAGGTTAAGGGTTTTTTCACCACAGGGGAAATGCCCCAGGAGTGGAACGACACACACATAGTTATCATCCCCAAGGTAAAGAATCCCACAACCATCAACCAGTTCAGACCTATCAGCTGCTGCAACTTCCGGTATAAGGTCATATCAAAGGTTATGACCAATAGGCTCAAAAATTGGATGGACCCAATCATCGCTGAAGCCCAAGCGGCTTTCACGGGTGGCAGAGCTATCCAAGACAATATTATTATAATGCACGAAGTCCTCCACAGCTTTAAAAACAGGACAAGAGGCAGAAACAAAGACATGTGCCTTAAATTAGATATGCGAAAGGCTTACGACCTGGTGGACTGGGATTGCCTAATTGACCTCCTTAAAGCTTACGAGTTCTCGGAGAAGTGGTGCATTTGGATTAATAGCTGCATCCTCACAGTCAATTTCTCCATCCTTGTTAACGGTAACCCAACAGAGGGATTCTCCCCATCAAGAGGCATCCGACAAGGTGACCCCATCTCCCCTTTCTTGTTCATTCTAATGACGAACGCCCTGTCATATATTATAGAAAAAAGCGTGTGCAATCAAGACATCACCAGAATCAAGCTAAACCTCAGGGGCCCCCGCCTCACCCACTGCCTTTTCGCGGACTACACCATCATATTTTGCAAGGCGTCAGTGACCGAAGCAGCTAACATTATGAATATCATCAATGGGTATGGAAACCTTACCGGTCAAGAAGTCAACCCAGAGAAGTCGTCCATATTCTTCAGTAAGAACGTAGAGGATCACCTTAGAGCGGATATTGTCGCCAACATCGGATGCCAACCAGGACACTCTAGGTACCTCGGGGTGCCAACAAAATGGGGCAGATCTAGAAAAGGAAACCTTCTCCTTCCTTCTAGATCGAATGTACTTGGCTGCTCAGTCATGGAAAGGATCCATGCTTTCTCATGTTGGGAAAGAGACATTGATCAAATCCGTCCTACAAGCTATCCCCTCGTACATTATGACCCTTTTTCTCCTCCCAAAGGTAACAATGAACAGAATGGATTCAATCCTTAGACAATTCTTCTGGTCCGGCTCCCTTCAAAAAAGATCTATCCATTGGTGTAATGGGAACATTATCTCCGCCCCAAAGAGCGAAGGAGGGCTCGGATTTCGCAACTTCCGCTGTTTCAATCAAGCCCTTCTTGCCAAACAAGCTTGGAAGCTCTTGTCCTCTGAAGAACCAGGAACCCCTCTTTGGATCTGTCTGCTGAAAAGCAGATATTTCCCCAAAACCTCCTTCCGAGAGGCCAAAAAAGGGGCTAGACCATCCTAGATCTGGTCCAGTATTTGGGAAGCTAAGAAGGTTCTGAACCTAGGAGCCGTCAGAGTGATCGGGAACGGAGAAACGACTGACATTCTAAGAGACCCTTGGGTGCCTTCCCTCCCTTCCAACCTACTCGGAATTACCTCGGCGCTAGTTCGGAAAGTGGCAGATCTCATCGACCCCGAAAACCGAAATTGGGACTTCCCGACCCTCCGGGCTTTCTGCAATGAAAGCAGACGAATGCAGTGCGAAAAATCCAGGTGGGACCCCCAGACCTCGAAGATGTGTGGAAATGGAAGTTCGCCACCGACGGGAATTTCTCCGTCCGCTCAGCTTTCCACGTAACGCATGCTAATAGCTTGACTGGGTACTCCATTCCCGATCGACTGCAGTCCGTCACCTCAAACCAATGGAAGTGGTTGTGGAGCCTCTCCCTTCCGCCCAAGATCAAGTTTTTTTCTGTGGAGATGCATCCATGGAGCACTAACAACTAACAGTCGATTATTCTCCCGGAAGTGCTACCATACCACAACTTGTAAAATCTGCAACGACCAGGAAGAAACCATTCCCCACTACCTTTTCTTTTGCCAGCATGCAAAGGACACGTGGGAAAAGTCACCTCTTGCATTACCTAGGGCCCACCCTGACGACTCTTTTGATGTTTGGTTTTTTCCCTTCAGCGACTGCCAGGGAATCACACAGCAGAACGAAGAGCCGCCATCTACTGGAATATCTGGAAAGACTAGAAATGAGGCTCTTTTCAGGAATACTCGCCCCTCTCCACTTACAACCATGGATCACGCGACATCAGATATGGACTTGTGGGCATCTACTTTAGTGACCACTACTACGCCCTTACCTAGACAGGTCCCCTCCCTTATCCCGCACAATCCACACCATCCCAATCTTAACCCCCCGCCAAATACCTCGACTCTTCGGGTATACTGCGATGGATCTTTCTCAGTTGATCCCCAAAAGGCGGCTTATGGTGTCGTCATTTTGAACGCCATGGGTCAAGTTTGTGATGGACGTGCGAGTATCATGTTCTGTTCTTCTCCTATCACCTCAGAAGCCAGAGCTCTGCTTGAAGCAGTTTCGTTCGCCGGTAGCACGCCTGCCGTTTGTACGGTGTTTTCAGACTGTCTGACGCTAGTCAACTGTCTGCAAAAACCGCCAAGTTTTTGGCCTTGGGAATGCTATGGAGTTCTAGCACGCATCAATAGCTTACTCAGTTCATCCCCATCCACTATTGTACGCTTCACCCCCGAAAGTACAATAAGATGGCGGACTGGGTAGCACGCGCAGCTAGGAACTCCTGTCTTCCACCAAATTAGCTTCTCTATCTGTGTAACTTCTCAACTGCCCCCGGTTGAACTCTGTATTTTTGTCTTGTCTGTTTGGAGATTAATGGAACACCTTACTTTCAAAAAAAAAATGTAACCCATCAATGTAGATATTCACACTTTTAAGTCACAAGAAATTTAGCATTTAATTATCTTCTCCCGTTCTGTGGAGCTTTATTTTCTCTGTCTCTAGAGCCTTCCTTTCTCTGCACTAGAGTGTTTCTCCCCTTTGTGGAGCCTGAGTGTCCTACTGTCCGTTTGTGTCCGAGCCGTCTTGGTGTTCCGTTGCCGTCGAGTTTCCTTTGCCGACCACTCTTCATCTACCTCGCCCCTTTCCTCGATTCGTACCGCCTCTTGCCTTGGCCATGCTATCCTTCTCCTTCCTTTTCGCCCCCTTGCCATTTTCATTCTTACTTAATCCCTTCTCCCTCCCCTGTTTTCCTCCCCAATTAGTTCCCCGTCCAGCCTTTCTCCTTTTCCAAATTTTCTTTTTTATAATTGCCTCTGGATTTTTCTTGTCAGTTCTGGTCAACCAGTGTTCAGATCTGCGAAGATGAGTGAATCAGCAAAAGTCTCTGATCTAGTTCTGTCCACAGCCTTGTTGAGCGTGGAAGAACCCACCATCTTGTTGAATCGACGACAAGACAAGAGAGAAGCCGTCACGAGCAAATCTTTGGTAGGTAGATTCATAAGTCAGAAACCATGTTCAATCACAGCAATCAAGAACAATGCCTTAAGAATGTGGAAATTAAAAGGAGATTTGAGGGTGAGTAGCCTTCAGAAAGAGAACATGTTCTTGTTCTCCTTTTTCGAAGAAGAGGATAAGCAGAGAGTTCAAGAAGAAAGTCCATGACCATTGATGCAATCTCATGTGGTGTTAAAAGACTGGGGTAAAGCAGGTTCTCCAAATGAGGTGGTTATCGACTCCACACAGGCGTGGGTCAGATTAATGGGTTTGACGCCGGACCTACGGTGCATGGAGAACATAATGCGATTGCTACTTTGTTCAAGGGAAGTATCGCTATTGATGAAGAAGGGATGTTGGATGGGGAATGGAACAGTATAATGAGAGTCAAAATGGACCTTCTGATTGATAAACCTCTCCCCACAGGCTGTCAATGCCCGGGTAACAATGGCAAAGTGGATCGAGTGGAGTTCGTATATGAAAATATACCAGATTTCTGTTATTGTTGTGGAATCATGGGGCATACAATCTCTTATTGTAAAATAAGAAGCAAAAATGAGATGTTTTTTCACGAAAATCCTACGAAATATGGTGTCCACATGAGAGTCGAAGTCTCAAGAAGGCCTGAAGGTAGCCGTATGATGAATAGGAGCAAAGGAAAGGACAAGGTCGCCGGAAAGTTATTGCCGGAAGAAGTTCGTCCGGCACACACAATCTCCAAAAAAGGTACGACCTCTGATCAGTCACTGTCATCCACTAGCACCTACTTCCCCTCCCAACCAGACCTGCAACACCCGTACACTGTTCCCCAGACTACTCAGCCGTTGCCTATGACTTTATTTTCCCGCCCCTCCTTTTCACCCAACAAAATCTTTCAAGACAATCAGTTGGATTCAATCCACACCTACCAAGCCCAACCCACCATTCCACAAACAAACTGGCTGAATGTTAACCGCCCACAAAGTATCCGTCATGACCATTATCTTGACCTAAACCCATACTACCTCTACCAGCCCAACAACATTAAGATTCTTCATTGTATAGCAATTTATCATACAAGACTAAACCCTTCAGACATTAAAAATATGCCCATTCCCTTCCTCGTAAACTATCTCCTTAATCTCAAAATACCCCATATAACAGAAACTATTCAAAGTCTCAACCCTGCACACCCTGACTTTCAACCTTCACCCCAAAACCCTTTTGACTCGGAGCTACCTTTCGTTAATCCCGACAGTCTATGCTGGCAAAATATGTGTGGCAAGCGTAAGGAAACTTTGACAATTGAAGGAAATGGGAACAAATGCCATAAGGAGAAGCAATGGTGTGTGGAGAAGGGAGGCAGAGGTGAAGAACATAATGGAATCACAATTCACAATGGGAATATCAAGCAGCAGAGGTAAACCTAGGAAATTCTGTCCTACGAAACAATCAGAAGTGGTAGAAGTTCTGTCGGATGGAAAGTCAACTGAAGATATGGAAGCTGAGGCTCAGGTGGCAAGCCAAATGCCACCGAATCAGATATGATTTTGAGCTGGAACTGTAGGGGCTTGGGGCAGTCCCCTACAGTTCAACATTTACAGAGTTTAATCTGTAAATACTGCCCCTCCGTAGTATTTCTAATGGAAACGAAACAATCCATGGATGCTATGGAGAAGGTGAGGAGGAGATTGAAATACACAAACAGCTTCTACGTTGAACCAGAAGGCTTGTCAGGTGGTTTATGTTTATGGTGGCTAAGTGATGTTAATCTACGGGTGAATTGCGCAACCAAAAACTACATTGATGTTAGGTGGACTGAAGGAGAGGAGTTTCAGGTTACCTTTGTCTACGGAGCTCCTAGACGGGAAGACAGAAACAACATTTGGAATCAGATTCTATCTCTTCAAATAGCTGGCTCAAACCATGGTGTTTAATTGGTGATTTTAATGCGCTCCGGCGTGCAGAGGAGAAGGAAGGTATTAACCCCCCAAATTCAAGCTCCATGAGAAACTTCAATAAGTTTATACAAAATGCACAGCTCATGGAAATTTTCAGTGGGGGAGTTAAATACACTTGGACGAACAATAATCGGCAAGGAGACTCGTGAGGCAAAAACTTGACCGAGCCAGTGCACAAGCTCATGGAGGGAGAGGTTCCCAAAGGCGTACGTGCATAATGAACCGATCACAACATCGGATCACAGTCTGATTGTCTTAATGACAGAGCAGAAAACTAGTAGGTGCGCTAAGAGCTTCAAGTACGAAGTAGGATGGATGCTTGAGGAGAATTACCAACATCAGATTGAAAATGGATGGAGAGTGGGAATTACAACCTCAGAAAAATTGAAAATCTGTGCTAGAAACCTCAAGGTGGAAGAAAATATCATAGGAAGCAACCAATCAAAGATTAATAGTCTTCTTACCAGCCTAAGCGAATACAGCAGCCAACCTCAAACAAGGGAGATTCTTTCAGCCTGTGATGAAGCTAACAGGGAATTAGCAAGGTTATGGAACATACAAGAAGCGTTTTGGGCACAACGTTCGGGGACACAATGGCTCAATTTGGGGGATCGAAATACCGAGTTCTTCCACAGAACAACGATGCAGAGAAGGAGGAGAAATAGCATATCTACACTAAAAAATGAGAGAGGGGAGTGGCTCGATGAACCTTCCGAGCTCATGAACCATGCGAGGCTTTTCTTTAAATCCCTGTTCTCCGGAACAAGGGACGTAACTGATTTCTCTTTTTTGCAGGACTTTCCCCGGGCGGTAGAAGCTGAGACGAACAGCAAACTCACCAGAGCTGTTACAGATGTGGAGATAAAAGCTGCAGTTTTTTAGTTGGGTCCAACGAAGGCACCCGGCCCGGACGGTTTCCCGGGTCGATTCTTTCAAAATCACTGGGACCTGATTGGTAATGATCTTTGCGAGGAGGTGCAAAGTTTCTTCATCGACGGGGAGGTTCCTAAGGGGTGGAATGACACATATATCGGGTCGGTTACCAAAATGGTCACTGGACTTTGCCCCAATTAACCCAGAAGTCACTGAACTCGAAAAAATTCTGCAAACATCACCAGACTTTGACCTCATTATCCCGGAGGTCATTCCGTCCATTGACATCCATCTTGCCGTCAAATGGCTTACGTGGCAACGCCATATAGGACCATTTAGGGTATGCTACGTCACGCCAGCTCGCCTAGCTGGACTATTTTATTCCCGGGCGAACCGAACTCCTACCCGATTCCCAACCCAAACCCAGACCAAACCCTATCTGACCAGCGGTGGTGGCGGCTCTGACCGGCGGTAGATCTAGGGATTCTCCCGCAGCTATCCCAGCACGGGCTCCTCTGAAGTCGATCGAGAACGAAAAGGGAGGAGGCTAGCTTCGTCGACGGCGGTGGTGGAGGTGTGAATGTCGTGGCCGTCATCGTCCCTCGAAGATCTGATCTCATCTGGGCTGAAATCCGTCATCGCCGCCAGGGATTACAGATCTGGACTCATCGTCCCTCGCCACAACCCCAATCGATAGAACGGAAGCTTCCTCGCCACAACCCCAATCGATAGAACAGCAGCTTCCTCGCCACAACCCCAATCGGCTCCGCCGTCTTCTAATCGGCTACCTCGCCACAGCAGCTTTCCGGAGTTTGGTTTAGAAATTTAGGGTTTCTCCTCAACCCATTTTCTGATGGATGAGGGAGAGAGAGAGAAGGAAGGATTGGGATTTTGGGCTATTGGGGATTTGGAAGAGAATGATGGCTGGCGGCGGATCGAAGGGAGTGGCCGCAAGGGCTTCGACGGCTGGGCTAAGGTGCGGCGGCAGCCGGGGTTGGTCGGCGGCAAGAAGAGAAAGAGAAGACGTCGGTTGGTTGGGTGAGGTGAGTGGGTAGATTGGTTTGGGTGTATGGGTTTGATTTTGGGTAGGGAGTAATTTAAATGAGGTGGCAATTTTAAATGACGTGGCAATTTCAAATGACGTGGCAATTGACTTAACATCGCCACGTAAGCAAACTAACAGAATTTTGGATGTCCGTAAACGGTAGTGACTGCTTGGATAATGAGGCCGAAGTCTGGTGATGTTTAAAGAATTTTTTCGAGTTCAGTGACTTCTAGGTTAATTAGGGCAAAGTCCAGTGACCATTTTGGTAACCGACCCCACATATATCTCCCTAATCCCAAAGGTTGCCCATCCGGAGGAAATTTCACAGTTTAGGCCGATTAGTGTCACAAACTTCAGAGTCAAGGTAATCTCAAAGATTCTCACAAATTGTCTGAAACCGTTTCTACCGGGTATGATTTCTGAACTCCAAGCTGCTTTTACGGGTAATCGGACGATACAAGACAATGTCATTGTTGTTCATGAAGTTATGCATAAGCTAAGAACTAGAAAGAAGGGAAGGAACTTTGAATTTCTGCTGAAGGTTGACATGCTGAAAGCCTACGACAGAGTTTCTTGGAATTTTCTGTTTGAAACTCTAAGAGCAATGGGATTTGATACGAGATGGATTAGATGGATTGAGGCTTTAGTGACATCTGTGAGGTTCTCAGTTGTAATGAATGGCAATCTGACACCGTGGTTCACACCCTCGCAAGGTTTGAGACAAAGGGGATCCATTATCCCCTTTTTGTTCATCATGGTCTATAATATCCTATCTTTTTTAATTCAGAAGGGTAAGGAGACTGGACTTATTAAAGGAGTGAATCTCAACAACTTTTGCCCTCCTCTGCACCATGTACTATTTGCTGACGACACAGTCATTTTCGGCAAAGCTACGGAGAAGGAAGCAAAAGGTTTCAAACTTATTCTTGACAGGTATTGTACAGTCTCCGGGCAAGCAATTAACGCTGCCAAGTCAGCTATGTTCTTCTCTGCCAACACGCCTATGGAGATGAAAACCATTGTTGCTGGTTGTGTTGATGTGAATCCAAGTGTTGAGTTAGGAAAATACCTAGGGGTGCCAACTGAATGGGGAACTAGCAAGGTGGAAACCAATAGGTTCATTTTGGATAGATTGACAAGTCGAGCACAATCTTGGAAGAGTTCCATCTTGTCTCACGCGGGAAGAGAGATCATGGTGAAGTCGATACTTCAAGCCATACCCGCATACATCTTCACTTGCTTTCTGCTTCCGAAAACACTTACAAGAAAAATGGACTCAACGATTATGAATTTTTGGTGGGCAGGAGATGGAAATAAAAGGAGCTTACACATGCTTGCTGCAGACAAACTGAACCGCCCAAAGGCTGATGGAGGGTTAGGTTTTAAGAGTTTCCGCGACTTTAACTTAGCCTTCCTCGCAAAACTGGCCTGGCGGTTAGTGACACGGCCGGAAGCGATCTGGGCGAGGTTATTGAAGGGCTTATATTTTCCGAGGACGACTTTCCTGAAGGCCTCGAAACATCACAGACCATCGAGAATATGGTCGGGAATTATGGAGCGGCGAGATGGCCTTATTAAAGGTTTGCGCAAGAATATTGGAAACGGACAACAAACAATGATCTCTGAACCATGGCTTCCAGATATCGAAGGCTTCAGGTATACTATCAACCCAAATGAGAATTACAAAGTTGCAGATTTTATCTTACAACCTAGAGGAATGTGGGATCGGCAGAAGCTTTTGACAGTGTTTCCGCGAGAGGTTGTTCAGCAAATTTTAGCCATTCCTCTAGGTACTGAGAATTTACAAGACAAATGGGTGTGGCATTTCAATCCTAAAGGCAAATTTACAATCAAATCCTGCTATAAAGTGCTTAGAGGAAAGGGACAGCAGAATACTAATAGGAATGAATCAGAAATCAAGAAGCTTTGGAGATGGATTTGGAATTTGAAAATCCCACCGAAACTGATTTTCTTCATTTGGAGAACAGCTCAGAATGCTCTCACCACAAAGTCGAATCTCCAAAGAAGAAATTGCTCGACCGATGCCTATTGTAACTCCTGTGAAGGCAATGAAGAAACCACTGAACATGTTCTGTTCCAATGTGATGCGAGAAGGGATTTCTGGGTTAGGACCTTGCAGCTTCAAACACTGACGGATCAGGATGTTACGGTACGACATTGGCTCCTAAGCTTAATGGAAACTACAGATGATGAGAATATGATTGACATCAGTTATGCTATGTGGACTGTGTGGAAAGCGAGAAACGCTCGAGTGTTCAACGGCAGAGACATCCTCACCACAGAGATGGAAGCATGCTGGAACTCTGAAAGGAGAAAATGGAGAAGCTGTCAACAGGTTAGAAATCCTTTGAGCTCTCGCCCAATTTTACCACAGCAAACGAATACCCAAACCCCTATGATCTATCCTCGGAAGATTGTGTGTGATGGAGCCTTCAAAGACAACATCCGGAAAGGGGCGTACGACGTGGTGATGACTGATGCCGAGGGTAGAATACTGGATGGTAGGGCGAGGAGCTTCTTTTGTAGATCACCACTTGGGGCGGAGGCGGAGTCGCTACTAGCGGCAGTAGAGCTTGCAGGAGACAACAATTGCGGTACAGTCATACTTACCGATTCACAGATATTGTATACCAGCCTCTATAAGCCACAGGACCAATGGCCATGGGAGATTGCTGCGACTTTGGCTAGGATTCACTATGCTCTTGCAAGGACACATAACACAACAATTATGAAAGCAGATCGAAGCGAGGTGCAGCAAGCCGACCATATTGCCAGATTAGTGCGTGATGATGTCCTACCAACCAATTGGCTTAGTGCTCTGTAATTGTGTTTGGTTTCTTTTGTTGTAGTTTGTCTGTGAAAACAGAACATTCTTCTGTGGTGATTTTGATTTTCTTAATGAAATCAGTACTGATTGATCAAAAAAAACGTAACCCATCATTTTACCTAAATAACCCTCTTCCTCTCCTGCTCAATTTATTCTTCTTTCTTGCTCAATTGTGAAACCTTTCCCTTTTCTTTTTCTCCTCAGAAAGGCCAAATCTCGCATCCAAAATCAACAATGGCGGCCAGTTTACTCAGACGCGGCGTTTCTCTGGCAAGGAAGGCTCCATCGCCGATTGCGGCAAGGCTCGTCTCCGCACGGCCTCACGCATCGGAGCCGGAGGCGCAAAAGAACGAGCCGACGGCGTCCCAATCCTCCGGCTCCGACTTCAAGACCTTCCAAATCTACCGATGGAACCCCGACAATCCGTCCAAGCCGGAGCTCAAGGACTACAAGATCGACCTTAAGCAGTGCGGCCCCATGGTCCTGGACGCCCTGATCAAGATCAAGAACGAGATGGATCCCTCTCTCACCTTCCGAAGATCCTGCCGCGAAGGTATCTGTGGTTCCTGCGCAATGAACATTGACGGCTGCAATGGCCTCGCCTGCCTTACCAAGATCTCCCCCGGCGAGCCGATGATGGTCACGCCTCTGCCTCACATGTTCGTGATTAAGGATCTGGTCGTCGACATGACCAATTTCTACAACCAGTATAAGAGCATTGAGCCCTGGCTGAAGCGGAAGAGCCCTCCGGAGGTCGCTGGGAAGGAGAATCTGCAGAGCAAGAAGGATAGGTCGAAGCTGGATGGGATGTATGAATGCATATTGTGCGCTTGCTGTAGCACTTCGTGTCCCAGCTATTGGTGGAATCCTGAGTCCTACTTGGGCCCTGCTGCTCTGCTTCATGCTAATAGGTAATTCAATTTCCCCTTCTCATTTCATTGTTCGCTTTAGAATGTATGGAGATTGGAGATCAGATGGCAATTGGATTAGGTTTCCATGATTTGATATTGTGTAGGGCTGGATAAATGGTCGAGTATCGTACAAGTGTGCAAGTGCTGAAAATTGGGGTTGTTCATGTGTTGAACTGACTTCTATATGTTAGGGTCTTTTGCAAATTCCTGTGACTCATGCTATTTCAAGTGTCTTGTATAACAAGTTTCATGTTAGGAAACAGCGTTCCCATATCTCCAAATTCTTGTTACACTAACTACACTCAATGCACACTAATGGAGGCATCCAACCACCCAACAATGATTAGTGGAAACTGTGCGTTGAGGGATCAGAAACTATATTCTCGTTGGTTATGGTTTCTGATCGTGACATAGTTTTCACTAGTCTTGTTATGATATTGTCTTGATAGGGTTCCGGGTCGTAGGGGGAGTCGACATTTTATGATATTGTCTTGATAGGGTTACGGGTTGTAGGGGGAGTTGACAAATTTTTTCCAGGAAATGGTGAATTATTTCTCCTGAAAAATCCGGATGGAAAGATCACTACTCTGCAATGAATTTGGCCACTTGAATACCACAACACTGAGATATCATGAATAAGTGAGGCATTGTGCCATTACCTTTGAATAAGTGATTGTCTTATTAAGTAATAGCATATGGACACCTCTGGTTCTGTGGGTTTACAGTGTTAAATTGAAGTAGAGAAGGAAGGAAGACGTTGTAGTAGATGGCTTATTCTTGTAGTTATTCCAATATGTGGGTTGTCTTGATGAGCAACTGTTGTTGTGGATTTGTTAAATGTTAATGAAAGTGTGAATGTATATGGTTAAATGGGCGCAGATGGATCAGCGACAGCCGTGATGAGTATACGAAGGAGAGACTGGATGCGATAAATGATGAGTTTAAGCTGTACAGGTGCCACACAATCTTGAACTGTGCTAGAGCTTGCCCCAAGGGGTTGAATCCTGGAAAGCAGATCCAGAATATTAAGGGTCTTCAGATCAGCGGTGCTGCTGCTGCCTGACAAGGGATTATGAGCAGTTAATTCTTTCTAAAGACATGTAAACATCCGATGGGTAGTTGTTAATAATATGCAATGCATTTGTATTGTTCAATCTTCCTGTATTTGAGTTTTTTCAAGAAATAAAGAAATTTATTATTGTTTGCAAATCAGTTCATTGATAGAATTTTCAGTTGATCCATGAAGAGATAGCTACACGTCTGTTTGAACCAACTAACTAACTATGCTGCTATGGCATATGATATGATGAAACTGAAGAGAAAAAAGTGAGAAATTCATTTTAAGCAGAGAATTGTTTGCCTTGGAAGGTCTGGCCAAACATCCAGTTAGAAGGAGCGACATTGTAAGATGTTAGCGTTTGACCATCGCTAGTAGTAACCTCAAAAGACAGCGGCTGGCCAATTAGGTCAACATCACACTGCCAATTCTGTCCCCAATTCCTAGCCATCGGAATCCAACCTGTCCTCCTCCCTTTCACCTTCACTCCTACCACCTCGCCGTCTCCTCCCACGTTGCTAACCAGAACCTGGTAAAAATACCTGCTCCCGCTCGTTGTGAACCTCACCCCTGCTTCTCTGGAGCACTTTACCTTTCTGTACTGGACGGGGACTATGTCCGCCTTCTTAACCTCCGCGATCTCAGCGAATGCTGACTCCGACAGCTCAAAGTGCTGCTTTGGGAAGTTACACCACCCTCCGTAGTCGGCGGAGAGGGCATAATTGGGAGGGCAGAAATCGGTGGCAGTTAGGGTTGCGGAGGGGCTTCCTTCAAGGCACCAGAGGATGTGGTCGACGCACCTGATTTCGAAACATGCGCCGCAAGTGCTGCCTCTGTTGAACAGCATTGCGCTTAATCCGGCGCTGTACCTGCCGTATGTCAAGGCGTGGAATACGTCGCCGTAGCCACAGGCTCCCCCAAGAGAGATGGAACCTCCGTCTGGTTGTTTGATGTAGGTGGCGGTGGCAGACTTCCATTCTCCTTGTTGGAGGGAGTCGGAGGGAGTAGTGTTATGGAGTAAGAAGAAGCAGAGGAGGATGATTGGGTGAAGAGAAGCCATAATACTAGTACAATAAAATGCTGGTGTGTTTAGATTGAAAGAAGAAGAAAGTGTGTTGGGATTGGGAGGAGGATGGAATGGAAGAAGGACTTTGCGGAAAGCCTTGGAAGCTGGGAAGAGGAAAGTAGGCCTAGTTTTATTTATGGATTTACATTGATGATGTCTCAGAAGAAGACTAGTATAGTACTCTCTGGTTGCTTTTGTTGAAAAAATATGCAATGAAATTATTGAAATTGGTGCAGAGTGCAGCAGTCCTGCTCCTGGGGGGTCGCTGGGAGCTCTTCTTTTGAGAAGAAATTTAATTATCAATTTAACATTTTATTTATTGGATTAATTCTGGAACCTATTAACATTCATATATATAAATATTGTACAGGTGAAAGATGAGAGGCCATTTATCTCTTCTTGGAAGAGAAGCCATGTGCTGCTTGCTGATGATGTGTTCTTTGTTAAGAGTATCGAGAGCTTCAGACCAAATGATTTGACATGTTTATCGTCTGCTTATTTTCCATTCCTTAACTAAGTAACTAACTGTTGATTACTTTTATAATTAACTTGTTTTCTTCTATGTGTTGATCGAAATTTGGTAATATGCAGGGTGGCATGGTAAGTGGTAACAAGGAGAGGACTCTGGAAGTTCCTAGCTTGCCCAACCAAACTGCATGCACCAAAGCTATCATTCGACAAAACTTTGGTGTCTAGTTTGGTTATTAAACAGAGTTGGCGGATCAATCAGTTGCTTATCTAAGTTTAGGTTGATTTGTAACATTGCAAATACAGATTTTTTCTTACCTTTGTACTGAAAAGAAATGATGTAAAATTTGTCTCAATCAATCAAATATAGGATTTGTTTTGTTTTATTGGCTTTCTTAATACAACTCTAAATTTTACAAATAAAAATAAATAAATAAATGAATAGATTAGTATACTTTCATGTACATAAGAATATTGTACGTATAATATTAGATACGGAGACAAAAATATTGACTTCAACGTTCTATTACTAACACAATTATATATGTCTTTGTAACCTGTAATAAAAGCATATTTATTTGTCTCTAAAATAAGTACTGGAGACAAATATTTTTGTCATAAAAAATATTTTGGACGACAAAAAAAAGTCATTTAAAAGAGTAATTAGCCGCAAAATAATTAGTCTTTGATTGGTCATCTAGATACAAATATTTCTATTTGTCTAGTGATAGGAGCATTTGAGACACATACAATATTTGTTTCTAAAATATTATAGGGGCAATCAAATACTATTTAGAGACAATTAACCTCTGCTTCTATATCCATGTTTTCTTGAAGTGGTGGCAACCAACCCGAATCCCAAGATCCTATATATAGAGACATGACCCCACATTGATGGCAAATTGGCTATGGGTCTGAGCAATTTTTTTGGGTGCTGGCCCTTTATTTCGGCTTCCGCGGCGGGCACACCTTCAAAACCGCACGATCTCATCAACGACTGGGGGGAGGGAAGATTGGCGCGGGCCCGGTGTCAGGAGCTGTCAGCTGCGGGCCCCGCGCTATCAGCAGCAATTTAATTAATATAATATAATTAGTTTATTGAAATAAATGATTAATGATTAAAACCGTATATGCCCGGACCGTATACGCATTTGAAAAATTTTCAATTTCAAAATTTTGAATTTATGAAAATTTTGAATCGAAAGAAACTGAAGAGACGGTTTGTTCCCTCCCCCAAAATCGTTAACCACTGAAAACCTAATTTCGATCTCCACTATCTCGAAGAGCTGCAGCTGTCTTCCCACCTCTGTGTTTCAATTCCCCGTCGGTGAGCTTCGTCGGTTAGCCCAATTTGTCTTCCCACCTCTGTTAGTCAATTTCCCGGCGGTTAGCTTGACTTCTCTTCTCACCAATGGCGAAGAACAAGCATTCAACGGAAAATGTCCGACCCCGGCCGGTACAAAAAGAGAAATCAGCAAGTCTCCGACTGTTGTCTAACCTTTTCTATACTTGGAACTTACCCTAATCTAACCTTTTCTATACTTGGAACTTACCCTAATCTAACCTTCGTTTGTGGTACAGAGCAAGAGACCTCGTCCGGACGACGACGCAGGCAGTATTCCAGAATCCAGCAAAACAGTGCTATCCGGTGCAAGACGAATCATTTGCTGTCCTTGAACAGCAAAATAGAGGCTTCGAGAATTGGGTCATCCGTCAAGCAGTTTTTGTACGAAGCAAAATTCCACGGACTTACGGAGGTCCAGGTTCGGGTGGTGGATAAGGAACTTACAGGCATGCTGATTGAATCGTTCGACCTGGCGGAGAAGAAATTCAGGATAGGGGGTCGGTTGTTGAGCCTGGAGGCTTGCGACGTCGGTCGTGTTTATTGCCTACCCACCAAGGGGAAGAGAGTCAACCCCAAGATATGTGGACCTAACGAAATAAGCAGGCTTAGGCGTCAGATTGGACTCCCTGCAACTGAATCACGGAGTGCGGTCATCCCCACAAAGGACCTTTATGCCTTGGTTAATGATACAAGAGATCCCAATGCATACGCAAAGTTGTACATTTTGATTGCGTTGGGTGAGCTGTTGGCGGTGGGCAGCAGTTTCTCCGTGAACCTGGGGTACGCCAGTGCCTTGACCGGTACGTCCAAGGACATCAGCCAATACAACTGGGGCCAACACGTGGTTGACACCGTCATAGATTGATTGGTAGAGCTGAAGAGGGGGCAGCGGGGCACGTACCTGGCCGGCGATTACAATGTCGCTGTGGTATGTTCACTGAATGACCTTTCTTGTGTTTATGTACGCGAATGGGAACCATACTGGTTAATTGATTTGTAAATGCAGATTAACCTGCTGGACATGACAGTGCTGGAGAATCTAAGGGCAGAGGAGCAGCCTACATGTTCCTTCTAGATTGAAGCTAACATAGAAGCGGCTAAAGAGCAGCTCCGAACCGCTGATGGCTCTTTCTCTTTCTAGTTGGGACAATGGCGGAGGTGCGGAAGCCTCTGAAGAATAAGGAGTTCAAACTGGTGTCCGCCCCAACAACAACAGACGTCGGTCCCCAAACTGGTGTCCAATCGGGCAGGGAACTGCACGCGAAGGTTGATGAAGTCAACGACATATAAGTTTGTATCTTTCAATTACTACAGTGTGACGTACCAGTCGGTGTCGGGAGCGATATGTTTCTCCTTCTTGTGGGAGCTGAGAGAGTCGAGCCGGCGCGGGGGGGGGGTGTCAAGGTGCAGTCAGGTCATCTTGTTCGTAACTCCGTTATCCCGATCGACATGTTAATGGCGGCGAATCTACAAGATGTTTACCTCAAATTTACTCGAATCTAACTTTATTATAACCTCCTGTATATAAAAAGTTTACTAGTGACTTACTAGTGGTAGTATTCGACAAACAAGTAATTGTACTCCCCTATTGTTATGTCCGATGAGTCCGTTGGGTTGAGCACAATGTCAGATGCAGCCACGGCCCCATACCCCACCAACAAGTCTAGTTTCATATTGCATATTGTCAACACATTACATGTTAGAGGAAGTTGCATTTGTAGGTAAGTGACAGAGAATACCTGGTTCCTTCGTGACCCTCATGGCCGTAAACGCAAGTATGACGAGACCCTCAGCCTCCATATCCCTTAGCCTAGTTAGTGTAACGGCCCCGGGATCTGTGAGGTCGTCCTCTGGCGCCTTAATCCATATGGGGGTTCTCTTGTGGTAGAAGTCCTCTCAATGAGTAGCCATTCAGCCGCCTGCACCCCGTACTCGTTTGTCCCCTCTTTGATAGCCTTCACGCGTCCAGCCACGTCTGTGTTGACCATACGGATACCACAAACGTCTGGTTATCGGTGTACCAAACATTCAAAGAAGAAGAAGAGTACAATTCTTGTCCCGACTTACCCACGTACTAGATGTCGTTACCCTCGTGGTCTGGGAGGGACCCTATATGGAAAGACTCGAACCCGGTCGTCGGGAACCACTTGGTCCCAAAACCTTCTGGGACGTGATCTCGCCGTTCTCCATCGGTCAGTAGGAGGGTCGTCCGACAAGAGCACGTGCGATGTAATGGTCTGGCGTTAATGACCACGACATTACGGATAAGGTACAGTTTGTGTTGCACGAGTGTACCGTCGTCCGGATATTTTGGGATGAAGAACCCCTCGATCCGGTTTCCCTGCATAAACAGACCAAGGCTTAAGGTGGCATGCATGTATGAGAAATCAGTGTACAAACATGAATTAGTGCACTTACGTAGGCGTCCATCCATAGGCTGTGCGTGAGACCGTCGCTGTCGTCCCACTCTTCTTGCTCCTCTTCCCACAGCCCAAGAGCCGAAGAAGAATACCCGGCTGGCGCAAACCAACGCCGAGGTCTTCGACCGGGAACATATACCGCCGGTATTGAGCGTCGGCACACCCGCGGTCAAAGTCGATTGGGAACGGAACATGATTTTGGTACGCATCAGCCATTTAGAATTGGATGAATGTTTGATTTGCGTCGTAGGACGGAGTAGAGAGAGATTATCAGTTAAAGAACCCAACTTCGCGCCTCATAGTATTTATGATATTGGTTTTATGGTTGGGGTGCATGTAAACCGCCTTGGGAAACGGTTTTTGTTTGACAAGATAGGTGACGACGTCAAATTGAAACGAGCGCCAACCGTCAGTTAACGGCGTTTTCAAAACGAATATTGGTGGTCAACAAAGGCACCCCGGACCACCTTCTCTGGTTGAACACATCCTCAAACCACTTTGAGCCTCCCCTCCTCTTTCCCCAACATGACTATGGGCTATCCGGAAATCAACCGCGCTGGTAAGTTATACTATTTGTTTCTCAATTACAGGTTCCTACTGGAATTCACACGTTTCTTTCTACTCGAATGCAGTGGTCGAATCAATATTGGCACGATTAGTACGTAACACCAAGTCGGTGGACGAGTTCGAGTATGACTTCCATGAAATCAATTGTATTGTGGTGTTCGGTCTTCTCGTCGACTATCTCATGACCCGCCAACCATGGGAAGAAAATATTTCGGATGCGGGAACGACCACAAAGGGTGTGGATATTTCGCCTGGTTCGAAGACAAGGTAGCAGCCATGGACGACAAGGTTGCCCTTGTCGGAGCCTTGAATGATAAAAGCGCACTCATGTCTGCAGTTGACCTGTTAGAGTCTCAAAACTGAGGTCTGTCCGACGAAAATCGAGATTTGCAGTCTACGTTGTCACAAGTTATGACGGTTGGCCAAGTACATGACGAAGGTAGCAGCACAAATTCGTCTGATTGCGTTTACGAAGATCAGCTGACGGCTCTTTCCCAAAGGGTGGCGAGGGTTGAGAAATTCATAGACAGTCTGAAGTAATTGATCTTTCTCGTAATATTTACTAGTGTCATATTGCACGTTGACTATTCATGTATCCGACTGTAACCAGTTGCTAATTCCAGACGTACTTTCTCTTTTCCCTTTCTTTTTTAGTTTAAAACTTTCTCTTTTCCCGTCGCCTAATTATTACCCCAAGTGGGTACACCTAACACATTAATACGAGAGTTACTGCTAACACTAGTTGGTACACTATCACATTAACGATGTTGACCCATTAATACGTAGTTTCCAAACCACAATCTCATCCCTTTATTGAAACATTGAAAAGAACATACTCCAAAAGACATCCTGATCCTCTGACCACGATGGACGGCAATGTCGAAATCATCCGTTGCAACGAACATACACCAGCAGACAAGTAACTCAGCGCGCGGTATTCCCTTCTGTAACTCCCCGCCATGAATAATGTTTTGGTTTTTTATTGGTCATACAATGACCCCCCTCCAACTCCGATTTATTATGTAGGAAGCATGGGGTTTGTAATTGCTATGTGCGATTGCGGGCTACTGGCGAAGGTGTACCCGTGGAACAAGGTTGCTTGGTTGTTCATCCCCACACAATCCTACCTAGGGTGTCCTCAGATAGAGGGTAAATGCGAGATGAGAACGTGGTGCAAGGTCCAATAGAGCTCTAGTAGATAACGAGAATCCAACTGCTTATGACGAATGGTCGTTCATGCAAACGTACAACGTGGAGAGAATGGATGATCTTACTTAAAGAGATTGAACGTCTCAAGTACAAGATTCAGGATTTAGAGGGTTTCATCCTTCGCTATCCATAATTTCGTATTATTTGCTGTAATTGTACTGTAATGCACATTAATTGTACTTGTTCGTATTCTTTAAGTTTGAAATTACGTCAAATGGTCATGCTTCAACTACCGTACTGTCATTAAATTCATTAGTACCTACGCGTACCTATAGTGTACCTAGGGTTACTTAGGGAAACCAAATTTATTAGGCAACCATTCTCGTAATAAATGGGCTGTAGGTAGTGGTTCCACAACTTGCAAACAGTGCATTAATTTTCACTCAATAAGCGCACTTAAAAACCCTTTTTGGGCGCATGTAGGCATCCACCACTGGAACATTTACAAAATATTTTTTCCAATCTTAATGGACGAGACGGCTTCATCCCAAGACCTCCCGCACGACCCCATTCAAATGGCTTACACTCCGAGGTATTGGTAGATGGACACAAACATGTGAGTTGTCGGAGATTTGTGGTTTATTTTGCATATCAGCAACTGACTATTGTAACTCTCATGGTTAGAAGATTGCAGTGTAACCCCGATGTGCGATTGGCTTACCCTCGACAGCTTCTCCCGGTGGAACGAAAGCCGCGGTGTTACATCCCTTTCAAGTACTACATTGGTGCCCAAGAATGTGGAGAGGTGTCAGATGTCCATGGTGCAAAATGCGGGAAACAAGGTAGCAATGGACACAAGGTGCCTGTCGGATTGAATGATAAAACCAACTCATGAGGACGAGAGTCAAAACTAGAGGATCGTCGACGAATAACGAGTTTGCACTACGTGTCAAAGTTTGCTTGGAGTACTGACGAAGGTACACACTCTCGATTTGTTACGAATCGGCGCCTTCCCAAAGTTGGCGAGGGTTGAATTCATGACTCAAGAATTATCTCGTTATTTACTAGTGTCTATTCACGTTGCTATTCATATCCGACTGTAACAGTTCAATCCGACGGTTCTCTTCCTTTTTTTTTAGTTTGAAAAGCTCTTGAGCCTAATTATACCAAGAGGGTACACCTAGACCATTATACGAGAACTGCTAACCAGGGTAAGCTATTACTCAGTTGCCCTATACGTAGTTTCACCATGCTCACATGAAACATGAAAAAACAACTCAAATAGACATCCACTGATTCCTAACACGATGGACGGCAATGTCACTCTCCGTTGCAACGAACATACACCAGCAACATAACTCAGCGCGAGGTATTCCCTCGTAACTCCCCAGAATAGTTGTTTATTGGTAAATGACCCCCAACTCGTTTAATTAAAGCAGGACCTGTCGATCCTACCGCGAAGTGTACCCCGAACCAATTGCTTGTTGTTGCAAATGCCCACACAAACACCCTGTCCTCAATAAGGATCAAATAGCTCTAGTGTACGGCATCCAACTGCTAGCGACAACTTTTCAATGCTAACACACGTGAGAGATGATTCACTTAAAGATGAACGTCTCAAGTCATTGAGGATTTAATTTATCATTCGCTATCCATATTTCGTATTAATTGCCAGTAGATGACTGTAATGCAATTTTGACTAATGTTCTATTCTTTGAAGTTTGCAAATACTCAATGAGTCCGTTCAACTACCTACTGTATTATTATTTCCCTAGCATTCTATCATTACATAAGGGTCACATTAGGGAAACCAAATTTATTGGCAAACATTGCTTAAAATGGTTAGGAGTGGTTCCACCAACTTGCAACGTGCATGATTCACTCATAACGCACTTAAAACCTTTGCGGCATTTATGGCAATCACACCCTGAACATTACAAATAATTACCCAACTTAAGACGAACCTAGAAACTCTCGCACGACCCATTCAATGCCATGAGGTAGTAGATGAGACAAAACAGGAGTGTAGTGGAGAATGTGGTCATTTCATATCACCATCGGATGTAATCCTTGAGAGATTCATTCCCATTCTTCTTCCCTGTAAGCTTCCCCTGGAAGGCGCGTGATTCTGCCTTCAATCTAGCTGCCAAGGCTGTCAGATTATTGTGCAAAATGCAAGAGGTGTTGGAGAGCGTTCGTAGTATTGATGGTGGTTGGTAAATCAGAGGAAGATCAAGAATCTAAAGATGGCAAATCGTTTCTGAGGTCCATTTGATGTGCTCGGGAAAGAGCTATCGACTCTAGGCTACCCCTACTGCACGTAGATGTGCCACTTCTAGCACTTGTTTCATCTATGCTAACCATCGATTTCATTCACTTGACTCTTTCTCTCTCATCCGCGGACTTAACAAATCCGGCCTCCTTGGTTGCTCCTGTGTGGATCCTTGTACAATGACTGTCTGCTGGCTACTTTATAGTGAAACTGTTTTAGGAGGGATTGTTAGTTCTCCAGCCTTGTGGCATAGATCAACAGATCTTGCGTCTTGTTCAACAAACGCAAAGCTCCTCCGATACGAATCTAGACCACTTGCACTGACAGAGATCAGGGATTGAGATGCTCGGATCATGAGTACTTGGGAATGCAGGCTCGAAAAAACCGATCTTGCAAGGGCACTTTTTCATAGTCCTCTTGAAGCCTACAAAAGCCCATGTCCATTACACCCCTGCACATCACTTAGCAAACAGTGTCGGCATAGCAACACCCATTGTGTCCCAGTACTTACATACCGCACGATACCTCTCCGGTGTATGTGTTTTGGCCGTCACAACCCTGCCGTCCAGCCTGTCATTACCATCGGGTTTGTACACGGTGATTGTGATGACAGTTCCTACTGTGGTCTGGCCAGCAGTGTCCATATTGTACTCTTGTATTCGTCTGTATTGTTCTTGGAACATGGCGAATATCTTTGGGGTGTACACTACCGCGGCCCTCTGCACGATGTCGCTGTATTCAAACGCGACCCATGGCTTTGAGTTCCTGAACTTAAATTCTTCATTTTGCTCTGCCTCTCTTCTGCTGCGCAACATCCTGCAGTAGAATTTACTTGTAAAGGTTTCCAGTCACAAGTTCGTGTACGGTATAATATGGATACAGACCAGGTGCGTAATAAGTAAAGGTTTAGTATCGTACCAGTCGAAATGGGGAAAAAAAACTCCACTAGGTTGTGGTTCGGATGCAGCAAACCCCGAAGCACTGAATTGGTTGACTCAACGAGTTGTGTGGACACCATACAAGCGGTGTAATGGTTCCTCACCCATGCTGACGACCACTGCTCCCGGAATCGTAGGATGTATACTTGCACCATTGGTGGCCGGTCGGCCCATATGACGGGAAACATTCACGGATCATGACATCCCATACGTCATCGAACTCTTGTTCGTTGTCCACGTCATAACAGAGTACAAGGAACTTCTTCACAAAATCTTGCGTGAACAAGGTGCTCAGGTTCCTCTTCGCGTTTTGAAGAACGTGGAAGGTGCATAGGCCGTGGAACGTCTTGGGGAGGACTTCCTTGATAGCTGCTGCCATGGCACTATCCTGGTCAGTAAATATGGTCTCCGGAGCGACCCCATTCATGCATCGGAGAAACTCATTGAACAGCCACACAAACGATGGTATTGTTTCATCGTAGAGGAGGGCAGCCCCGAATATCACTCCTTGATGGTGGTGGTTGAATCCCACGAAAAGGGTTGTGGCACAACAAGTATTGCAACTAGCTTAGCATGTTGGCTTGAATAAGCTAAACATACGGTCAAAACAAATAATGCTTGTTAATGTAAGAACTAACCCAAGGGTCGATAGTGATTGTTCGTCCGGTACGTGGTATCGAATGTGATGGCATCTCCGAAGCACGCGTAATCGTCCCTCATGCGCTGGTCCGCCCAAAAATGTTGGCCGAGTTCTCTGCCTGGTCAACCTCTATCTCGTGCCAAAATCCAGGCTCTGTCTTCGACTTCTCGCGCAGATACTCGGCGATGGAGGTTGCCTCACCATGCAACATGTGCTTTTGCCGGCGCCTAGACAGGTGGTTCCTATGATCGACCTTGGTGCAACCCACATTCTCCGCCCCACCCATCACGCCATAGAGTACCTCAAATGATGACTTCAGGCTTATGCCGGCATCGGCGTTGAGCTCCATGATCGTTGCAGCGACCTCGTTACTTCCCTGTTGGACTTCAGGTAGTGGCTGTCCTCCTTAGGGTTCAGTTGATGGTTGTGATCGTCGACCCAGCGTACGATGCGGTATACTCCTCTGATCTCGTCGAGGTGGAACACGATAATCGCCGAACATCCAATTCTCGTCTCGAGCTTTTTCTTAGTTGGTTGTGTCCTCGCCACTGGGTCCTTCACTATTTTCCCAACGACGACCTTGGGCTTCTGATTTCCCTTCGATCGATACCCGTGCCTCGTGCACACATACTGTACGTGCTTCAGTCTCCCATGATTTTTCGTCTTCCTAACGAGATTTCATCCGACTATCAATCCTATAACTGAAGCCGTGGGAAATTGCGTAGTTCTTGTAGAACTGTTCAGCATCCTCGTCGGTTGGGAACTCCAGTTGCGCCCACTCCTCCACATCATTCAGACCTATCTCTTTGGCTACAAAGGAAGAAACGAAGTATCACACACCCACCATAACAGGGCACAAATAACAAAACAGGGCAACCATTACTAGTGAACAATAACAGGGCAACAAATAAAAGGTAATCCCTAAACACTAAACATTACATAATCATAGGATGTCTGTTACATCCGACATTTACTCCAACTGTACTGCACATATACCAGGAGTTCCACAGATTGGAACCCTAATTGCCTAGCTGGTGGGAAGTCTTAAATGGAGCAATAAATGAACCCTAATTCCTAAACCACGTACATTCAATAAATATGCTGCCCCATGCATGGAATGTATTGTACTGTTTCCCCCATAAACCCTAAAGAAGGAAACGAACACACGCCAGCAATTGACCAACATAATCTCGCCATGGCGGCCCCACCCGTCCAAAATCATGACTCATGACTTACTAGATATGTACTCAACATACACTGGACGTTTACTAAGTATTAATTAGGCCTTTACTAAACGGGTGTGAAATTGTGCCAAGTCCCAGGTCACCTTTGCACATTCTTTCAATGTATCCCTCATAAACAAACAAAGAACTTGGTCATAAAGTTGAGGAATCTACTCTTTTGGGGTCCCCGCAAACCCTAAAAGTCTAAGCATGAAAGTCAGATGGAAGAGGAACATGGAACTGAAAAGGAAGAGAATATATGTATGTTTTCACCTTTTCCATCAGGTGCATGCTCCTCGTTCAAGTCAAACCCACACCTTGCTTCATCTGCTTCATCTAAGTCACAAAAGGCGTTAGGCATTTCGTGTTGATGCTCGTTGATTGGTATGGGTTCATCCTCGTCGATTTGAATGGGTTCATCCTCCTCGATTCTTATGGGTTCATCCTCCTCGATTCTTATGGGTTGTTGAGGAGATAGTCCTTGTAGCCCATCTCCATCATCTCCAACGTAACTACTAAGAAACCCTAATCCTTGTACCGATAACAGATCGTGGAAGCTCAAGTCTTCCACCCTTTTCGTGGTGAAATCGATGATGCCATCGTGCTTGTTCGAGTCCAGTGAGAACGACGATGGGGTCAGGAACGAAGGAAAGAGCTTGGTAATGAAACAAAAATTAACTTTTCAATATATCTACCATAAACCCAAACAATACCTAAGCTAAGCTAAGGTAAAGCCATAAACCTAAAAAGTAATTCCAGCTGTCCAACACTCACAATTTTCCCGCCTAAACACTTTAACGAAAATATCCCGCCCACCGAGCCGAGATATTCCCGCCAAATGCACTCTCGGCGTATACGGTCCGGGCGTATACGGTTTCGTATACGCCCATTTATTTAATCATTAATCATTTATTTCAATAAACTAAATAGATTAAATTAATTAAATTGCTGCTGACAGCGGGGGCCCGCAGCTGACAGCTCCTGATACCGGGCCCGCGCCAATCTTTCCTCCCCCAGCCGTTGATGAGATCGTGCGGCTCTGAAGGTGTGCCTGCCTCGGCGGCCGAAATAAAGGGCCAGCACCCAAAAAAAATTGCAATTCTCTAAGATCTATCTAAGAGGATTTTTGGTCAATGGTGAGGTGCCATGTGGCATGACCCCACCCGACAAATTAAAAAAAAATTAATGAGTCGGAAATGGAAGGAGGCTGCCCGCACGTGTTCCAACGCGCCCGGGCTCCAACCCTTGTAGGGCTGTATATGAGCCGAGCCGAGCTTCAGCCTAGCTCGGGCTCGGGCTCGCCTTAAATTTTTTCTGGCTCGGGCTCGTGACGAGCTCGGATAGGCTAGCTCGGACTCGACTCGTTTATTGGTTGCCTGGGCTCGGCTCGTCTCGATCTCTCGGGATCGACTCATTTACTATGTTAAACGAGACTGGCTCGGATTCGGCTCGTTTATAATGCTAAACAAGCCAGATTTGGCTCGTTTATAATGCTAAATGAGCCAAATCCTAGTTAGACTCGTTTACCATCATAAACGAGCCAAAATCGGGTTAAAAAAATAAAAATATAAGAAATTAAACATTCTACAAAAATACGATATAGGTGCTACAAAATATAAAAAAAAAATCACAAATTTCAATCCATATGAATGTTTCCAACGTGCATCTCAAGAAACAAATTAGCAACCATCAAAAAGAAAAAGACGCCAAAGAGCAGGAGAAGAAGAATGATGTACCGTTGGTCTGAGCTTGTGACTCACAGAGTAATAGGGCATTAGCCATTACGGTAATTAGTAATTACCATATTACTTCTTTTAGGGTATTAGTTTGTTACATTATTAGGGTTGATTATTTAATTACCATTTAAGGATTAGGATTATACGAGTTACAATCGAGTTAGCTCGCGAGCTTGGCTTAACGAGCTACAAAACGAGTTGGCTCACGAGCCTGCCGAGCCGACCAACATATTGGCACGAGCTCGGCTCATTTAGGTGACGAGCCTGTTCATGAGCTAGCTCGCTTACGACAAGCCGATCTCACGAACGAGTTTTTTTGAAAAAAAACCGAGTCCGAGTCCGAGCGGCTCATGAGCAACTCGGCTCGTATATAGCCCTAGTTGGAAGTGTTCCAACATTTTCTCAACCATTAGATCACCCTTTGACATTTTGATCAACTCAATGGTCTAGATTGTTATGAGTATTTAGGACTTTACCCACATAATTTATTTTTTATATTTAATTAAATAATTAATATTCTCAAGTGACCAGCCGGTGAATCTCCGCCGACCGGCCACCGTCGCCGGTAACTTTTCCGGCGACCGGCCTCCGTCGCCGACAACTTTCCCGGTGAGACTCCTGCGACTTTTCCGGTGACCGGCCAACTTCCGGCGAGACTCCATCGACTTTTCCGACAAAGGCATGTTAACTAGTTAACACCTTTTTTTGTTGTTAACTAGCTAACAGTGTTTTTTTACTGATAACTCGTTAACATGGTTTGATTATTGGGCTTGTTGGGCTTGTTTTCTGGTTTGATTTCAAATATAAAACGAATATAATTGATGACATGTCATGTCTATGTTGCACTTTGAACGAAATTATCACAAAATCGAACCAAGTGACCATACTATAATAAAGTTAAAACATAAGTTACCAATTCGACTGAGTTCAAAGTTAAGTGACCGGGTTAACACAACATACAAACTTAGGTGACTGCAAAAGTACTTCACCCAATAAAAACAACGAGTACGTGTCTCTTCCGGAGTTACAGATGAAGATTTAGAAATATCCGCTTGATGTTTTCTTTTCTGCGATAGGCGAAGAAGCAAAACTGTTTTGGTTTGGTTTCGCTTGAATACGTCCTTATAACCGTCCATATGCTTTCCGTTAGTCATATTATGCAAACAGCAGCAGCAGCAGCGCAATGGTGTAGTCTTTTACCTAAATTAAACAGAAAATGAATTAAAATTACAGAGTTCCTATACGCCACCTTCCCTAAAGCAAACCCTCTTTGCTTTCCTTCTTTCGTTGATGTCATTCCCCACTTATTTATAGCCTCCTTCAGGAACACGAATGTAGACAGTCATAGATTCACATTCAAATAGAGTGAAAGAGAGAATCAACTCTTCAATGGCTTCCTGGAATTCGATTCCCTTAGAGGTAACTTACCAGACGCTGGGCTGGCTGGCTTTCGTCTCATGGTCGATCAGTTTCTACCCTCAGGTCATCTTGAATTTCCGCCGCAAGAGGTCTTTCACCCATTTGTCTTTCTTTTTTGTTTCCTTCTACAAACCCTTTTGCTTGCTGCAAACTCTGAATTTAAATTTGGCTTCTTTGTTTAGTGTGGTGGGACTGAGCTTGGATTTCTTGCTGTTGAATTTCACCAAGCACTCTTCCTATTTGATTTACAACGCTGTGCTCTACTTCAGTCCTGCTGTCCAGCAGCAGTACTTCCACAAGTATGGCGATGATCAGGTCCGCCCCTCTTTACCTCTTCTCTATACTCATTATTTCCAATATCTTCTCTGAATTTGTGTGTTTCTTTAGCTCAACATGTCATTCAGGTTTTGTCTGGTGTAGTTGTGAAATTGCTGTGGATTTGACTCCTTGATGTATCATAGCATGTCAATGAATGATCTTATAAGATGAGTGATATTGGTTGGTGTAGAGAATTGTTACATCTCAATAATTCAAGTTGTTGGGGGAGGTCCGATTACTCAAGCTGTTGAGAGAGTTTCATGATTGGTTTATGTTAGCATTCCTTTGCCTCAAATGAAAGCCCACGGAGTAGGATTGAAGTTTGCACATGCTCTAGTACCATGTAGAGAACTGTCGTATCCCATAACTCGATCAGTTGGGAGACGTTCATAATTAGTATATATAGAAGTAGGAACATTTGGACCTGCATACAGTTAATGTATTCATTAAAACAAGGTTACCACTAGGTTAAACCTGTTATTGGTAGGGAATGAATGGTTGTAGTTTACTGAACGTGTACTTTCATCAGTTAGTTTCTGAAGGAGATTGAAATTCTCAATCGAGTCTACATAGATTCAGAGTATTTTGTGTACGGAGAGTGGATCATGAATGGAGCTCTGTAGCACAATTCTTAGTTAGCTACCAATCAACCCAAGTTAGAAAATTTGGGACTCGGGGGATCCTAATTGATTCTTTAGATGATGGCTATGAGCTGCGAGTTCTTGAACAAACGCCTCATATTGAAAGAAAATGAAATCTTTGCATGTGTTTGCTAGTTCTTACTTTCTTCCGGATACTCTTCCCTGTGTCACAGATGATACCGGTTGCTGCGAATGATGTTGCTTTCTCAATACACGCTGTTGTATTGACAGTGATCACGCTGTTCCAAGTTTTTATCTATGAAGTAGGTGGACTCTTCTCTCATTCAGTGGGTTGTTCAGACTTCTTTGGCCTGGCTTGAAGCCTAATATGAGATTGTTCTTTTCTAATTGAGCAGCGCGGAACTCAGAAGATCTCCAGGATCTCAATCGGAGTTGTTAGTGTAGTATGGCTATTGGCTGCAGTTTGTTTCTTTGTTGCTTTACATAGCCATGCTTGGCTCTGGCTCATCACTATCTTCAAGTGAGTTTCTCTCTACACATTTATGCTTAATAACAGCATTCTTATGCTGAATCCAACTGCATTTTATTAATATGAAAAAGCCTGACAAATTATGCAAGCCATGTTGCACGAATGACAATATTCATAGATTTTCACGTTCCAAAATGTTAACTGAACTTTTTTGTATGATTTGGAACAGTTTATATTTCACTTTTACGATTTTGCTTCTGCTCCACTTTTTCATTTCCACTTAGTAACTATAGTTTGACTCAACTCTTGACATTCTACCACTGTCATTTTCTTGCAGCTTGATTCAAGTCTTCATGACGATCATCAAGTATATTCCACAGGTTTGGAAGAATCAATTTATGCTGTACATGTGAGTATGTGACAATATCAGTGCATACTCTGTCTCTGATGATGCTTGGCCTTCTCTTCCTTTCCTGTTCCTGTTTTGTTGGCTTCTGAACACAGGTGGTAATGAACGTCATTCGTAAAAGCACTGAGGGATTCAGCATTGGGAACATCTTGCTTGATTTCACCGGTGGAGTTGCCAATTATGCGCAAATGGCTGTACTTTCAGTAGACCAAAGTTTGTACTTTACTCCCTGTATAGAGATTACCAATCATTTCCCATTTCGCATACTATGGTTTTGAGCTGTTCAATTTCCTTTTGCCTCTTGTAGATTCTTGGGTGAACTTCTATGGGAACATAGGGAAAACGCTTCTCTCTTTGGTAAGACAGTTGCTATCAAATTGCATTTTAAATGTAGAGTTGTCAAAATCTGTCTGTGACCGATAGACCAATTCAACCTGACCTCATAGTCGATTGTCCCGCAAGCAAATCAGCTTCATCAAAGTTATTGACTCTGTCTGACTTTGCAAAATTTTCAGGTTTCGATATTCTTCGACATTATATTCATGGTGCAACATTACATTCTGTATCGAGCAAAGAAAACAAGTGATGCTCCTGGGAATGCGGATGTAGGAAACAATGATCCCCTTATCGAGTCTTCTGTTGAACAACCTCAAACTGGAAGTATTGTTTGACCTGTTGTCATTTGTAGTAAAGGTAAATCAACCAGCTAGTCGATCGTGTAAATAATGTTGGATTTGGATCAGATATGTAAGCCTTATAGCATCCATATTCAGTGATATTCTCTTCTTATAGTCACACCACTCTCCTGAAGAAGTACAGGAAGGCACTGGTGGAAGATAAATGTAATATTATATAACAGATCTTGATAATAGTATACACAATGTTTAGTTACTGATCAAATTGCACATAAGCTACCCAGCGTCCAAGTGACCAAACCAGATTGTATCGTTGACTGAGTTTCACCCTTGAAGCACACCAGAAAGATAAGAATATCATATCATCAATCACTTCAGGTCAATACAAGAATTAACTAGTTCACAGACGATTCTTGAAGCTTGGGAAAACCAAAAAAATTGAGAAAACTTGTTCTACTGGGACGTGAAATCTGTTATCATATACTTCACAACTAGTCAGCTTGTTGCACACCAGAAAGATAAGAATATCATATACTAGTCAGCTTGTTCTACTGGGACGTGGTTGTTCCATTCTGTACCGTGAAATCTGCTTCACGACAACATCATCGCATTGTTATAATCTTCTTCTTGTAGACTAAGAAAATTGTTTAGTCAACTTACAGCAGTTTTCGGGTTGCTGGATGTTTGCTGACGAGAGGTACTAGTCTCTGCAGCAGTTGCATTCAGCCTTGCACGTAGAGACCGTGGGTTGTTGTTGTTGTTATCATTCTTCTTCACATTTCTGCCACTGTTCTTGCTTGAACTTCTCTCAATAATCTGCGGTGTAGTATTCTTCCCCATTGTTGTAGGATCCTCAGTCTCTGGTTCCGGCAATGGAGAACGTGTCAATGGAACCTGCAAGCCGAGACCAGAGCAAGGATCAGAAAGCAAAAATACAAAGAAACAAGTCGATTCCTAGTACGATAAGTGTGTTTCTGTCTGTAGCAAATGTGTTGCTATATACTTGGGATAAACTTTGAACCTTGTGAATCTGGTTCTTGGGTGCTACTCTTTGCTTGTAAAATCCTGGTAATGGCCTGGCCTTGAAGCAAAGGCTTTGCCGCAGCTTTTTAATTTCAGTTTCTGCCTTCTCCTACATAGATTGGAATGAACATAGACAAAGATCAAACATTCTCGTTATACAATATTGATCACTACGAATACAATAATGCAAGTGTAAAGTACGTACCTTGATTGTTGCCTGTAACTGAACCTTTTGTACTTGATTAGCATTGAACTTCTCTTCCAGTTTCTGTAAGAGACAGGAAAATTCATTCAAACCCTTGTCATTCATCATTAAGGTTCATTCATACTGAATTTGTGTCAATGGCTCACCTTTTTTCGCCTTGCAGCTCTTTCTTCTGTTCTGAAAGGTGTGGTAAAACTTGGTGAGTCCTGGGTTTTGTTTCTGCTGCCACTCATGAACTTGGAGCAACTGTCATGAATCATCATCATCCAAAGGGAAAGGAGACATGTTATGTTAATATCTGTCAAGTCAAAGACTCAGAGTTGGATTCTGGCTGAAATTATTATTACTCTGTAGGGAGGAAATGCCACCTTGGCCTAACTGTCTTGCTTTCAGTGGTTGCCGATGGATGAAGAGGTGTTCTTGCCCTGCAAATTACTCTCAGAAACTCAGTGAGCATCCATGTCTATATGTTTCATCTCAGTCAGAGACCAGGCCAAGTATCTCAATTTTCATACTCATTTCTTTCAGGCGACTTCATCTGAGTAATTTGATCTTGAGCATAGACCGAATAAATTTGATCTCGAGCAATTGGATAGGAGAAGGTATTAAAAAACAAGCATGCAGCTAGTTGCAAACTTTGTATAAACGGGTCGAAAACAGGTCAGGTCAGGTTGGCTCAGTCACATATCATGTCCAACGATCGAACAGTCAGAAATGACCATCCTAATCAAAATGTGTGAAATATCAGATCAATGGGTATACTCACCTCCATGATTCGGACTGTGGAGTTGTTTGCGGATGCTTTGATTCATCTCTTGTAAATGCCTGCCAGGATGTTAAATTCATTGTCAAGGCCAAAAGAGAGGAAATATATACTTTTTGTGAAGCAGCAGGGTCAACAAAATCAGCAAAGGGATTACTACCACAGTTGGAGTTCTTAGAGGGGTAACTGTCGAGAAATCTTTAGCACTACTCTTAGAAGCTCTGGAGCAACCATCGATCTTCCTGATGATGGTGGAAGTTAGTCTGTTGATTTCCCTTACTGGAGTGAAGTTCATTGCCTTGTTGTTGTGAGTTGATTTCGGGGTTGATTTCTTGCTCATTGGAGTAGCAGAAGAAGCTGGTCCAGCTGCTGCAGGGCGGTTGGCTGGTGAAGAAGCTGCAACTTTGGATGATGATGATGCTGCCTTGCCGAAAACCAGAGTCCTCGAGAAAGAAACCGAGGGCTTCTTCTTCATCATTGACGAGTCTGAATCGTTTGTATTAGAGATGAAATCCTGCAAACACATTGACCACCATTTTCTCCTTTAGTAACCATTTCATTTGAGTTGAAGTAAGAAATTTGTAAAAATCCTCAAAACTGAGACAATGGATCAAATAGTAATTGAACTTTTGTGAAAAGACTCAATCTTTTTTGCCATCTGTTGCATCTCAATAACTCTGGTTCATAATTAGTGCATATAACATTCTTCAACACGATCTCAAATGGTAGCTCATGAAAGCAAATTGAAACTTGCACGGGTCACAGTCACAAAACCTTATACAAGTGAAATTGTTATATTGGCCTATTGGAGACACTAGGACTTCTAGATCAAATTGGACCTCCAGTACTATATAAATAATTGTAGCATTCTAATAACTCGAGTCATTGAAAGATGTTCATGATTAGTTTAACGATATTTACCTTCAACAAGGGCTTCTCCATTTGTGTAGGAGCCTCAACCTCAGTACCTCTGTTTGCATCCTCTTTCCTCTCAACCAGGGTCAAAGCTTCCATCTTTAGGCAACCACCATCAACATCTTGGTTTTCTGGTTGTGGGTTTGATTCATCTTCCTTACTGGGTTCAGATTCCTCCTTTTCTAAACAGTTTTCCACAGAATTTGTTTCCATAGCAGCAGCAGCAGCAGCTTCTTCAGCGGCTTTGGCAGCAGCAGCAGCAGCCTTTCTAGCAGCAAGATTTCTATAGTGAGCTTCAAAGAAAGCTTTCTTCTCAGCAACAGAGCCAGGTCGAGAAAATTTCTCAGCTTCTTCAACATATTTGTTGTGAGAGAAAGATGACCATTTCTCCCAAGAGAGTGACTCTGATGTGAACCTCCCAAATGAAACGGATTGGGTCCCTGCAAGTGAGCTGATCAAGTTGCTCCCCTGCAACTCAAAGACCAAAATTCAAAAACCCAGTAAGCAATTATGAAACTGAGAGGTGACAGAAGAAGGAATTAGAAGAAGAAGAAGAAGGTGGAGACAGAGACCTGTTTGGGATCAGTAGAAATGCCAGCAGCGTAAGAGAAGGGTTGTTGATGATGGTGGAGCATGAGACAAGTAGCAGTTTCGCCCATGTTGGTGGGAGTTTTGGAAACCTCGAACCTTGTCTTAATGTTGGGCCTCTATTATTGTTGTAATTATCTTGTTGCGGTACGCTAACAATGTTGTGAACAAGGTGATATGTTGTGGGTAGCCGTTTGAATTTGAATTTCAAACGGTAAATAAAAAGAAAGAAAGAAAGAAAGAAAAAGGGTGCATTGGGGTTGGGCTCGAGTGGAGTGGAGGGGTCCATTTTGCTGTTGTAGGAAAAAGGTGGATGTTGTAACTTATCTTTTTATTTTTGTTTAGGGAAAATAGCTATTTGGCCCCTATACTAACAAATATCCCCTATACTATAAATCGCGCTTTTTATTCCCTCTTACTTAGACCACTTTGCTGTTTGGGTCCTTCCGTTCCAATTATCGTCTTTTTAACATTAAATATAGACACATCCGCACACCGACGGAGAAAGTTATCAGAGGTAGGAGACGAATAGTTGGCCAGAGAGGTAAATTTGGGAGGTATCACAAAGAGTATGGTATAATACGAAGGATTTTAAAATCACACGTTTTATTCATTGATTTCATCCTATCTAATTTTATATACTTATATTCTCAATTAAAAATTACTTAGTAAGCTAATGCATGAATATTGAAGTTAACATGGTGTACTGAATGCGTACAAATTAACGTTATGAAGATGAAAGTTGAAATGAAAGAACCAAATGACAAAGTAGTCGAAGTAGCAGGAGATAAAAAGAACAATTTATAGTATAGGGGTCCATTTGTTAAGTTGGAAAAGTAGAGCAGTCAAAATGCTATTTTCCCTTTTTATTTCTGTTTTTTGTTTTTGTTTGTTTATTGAACCCAGAGACACAGAGACAGAGAGAGACAGAAGCTGGAAACTAAATCTCTGATTCTGCAGTATCTTCTTCACTCATGCTTGTTTTTTTTTTTTTTTGACACGAAACTGAATTCTCTTTCATTGCACACTTGAAAAACGGTTTTACAAGGATGAGATCCAGTCCCCATGTAGGAGACCGTTTCTCTCCGTTTTGGCCACCCAATCGGCTTTACCATTAAGTGATCTTGGGATGAAAGAAAATAAAATATCTGGCCTATCTTTACAAAGATCCAAGATACGACCCAAATATCCAAAGCACTCCCAAGGCCATCTATGTTTCTGACCGTTGATCGCGATTATCAGCTCTTGGCAATCCGAAAGAATAGTGCAAGGGCAGTTCATGGATATAGCCAAAAGAGAAGCTTCAAGTAAAGCCCTAGCTTCTGCAACGATAGGAGAAAAACAGTAGAAAGTTCCAGCTTTCCCATCGATAATTTGTCCAACAGAGTTTGAAACAACTACTCCATAAGCCGCCTTCTGGGAGTCGTGTAGGAACGACCCGTCACTGTGTATCGTACGATATAGGATACTCGGCGGTGGACTAACATGGCGATGGGGTTGAGGGGCTAGAGCGGCGGGAATGGTGGCAGGGGACACATCAGAAGACCAAAACTCCAGATCCTCATTGAAAGTGTTGTGAATTCGTTCGTCGTTTGGTTTTTTACCTGAAAAACAGAAATCGTTTCTGGCCTTCCAAATATTCCAACAGAGGGCAGAAATTTTTACCAGGACTCTGGTGTCGGTTGAATCCTTGAACGACATGAACCAATCATAGAAAGAGCTACCAAGTCCATTCCTGTTCGTGTTTGGCAAGCACTTTCTCCAAGCTGAGATCGCATGGGGGCATTGGAAGAAACAGTGGAGAACGGACTCTACTTCCCTTTCACAAATTGAGCACAGAGGAGAAGGGGAGCACCGTCGTATGTGCAGGTTCTCTTTCGTTGCCAGCGCGTTATTACAGCAACGCCAGAGGAAGAAATTGATTTTTGGAGGCAGTGATAGGCCCCATAACCAGTTCCATTTTTCTCTTGCTAAGTCATTATCCTCTGAACCCGATGAAAGGCTATTTCCCTCATTGGAGATATGGTACGCAGATTTAACCGAAAAAGCCCCCGCCCTGTCAAACTTCCATTTCCATTCATCCTTCATTCCAATATGGCCGATAGGAATCTGACAAATTAACTCTGTGTGATACGGTATGCAGTAAAGGGAGATGGTGTTTCTGTCCCATTCCCTACAATTCTGTTTAATCCAGTCAGCCGCCACTTCGAAGGGACCGGTCTCGTACGGCAGCTTCATCGAAGGAATATTTGGTATCCAGGGATCTTCAGTAAGTCGGACCGATTCACCATCCCCAATAACCTTAACTGCTCCATTAGCTATAAGGGTTCTCGCCTTCAGAATTCCGGTCCAAATCCACGATGGTCTGGCTTTTTTCTTTGCCTCCATAAAATCTGTTTTGCGAAAATAGAGGCTTTTAAGGAGGCGGGCCCTAAAGCATCTTGATTGGAGAGAAGTCGCCAAGCCTGTTTTGCAAGAAGGGCCATGTTGAAATGGTGAAAATCCCGGAACCCCAATCCTCCTTGAGACTTTGGGGCACTCATTTTTGCTGCGCTAACCCAATGGATGGATCGTTTCTTTAAAGAGCCCGCCCAAAAAAATTGACGAATGATCGAGTTCATTTTGTTCAAGAGTTCTTTGGGGAGCTCGAACAGACTCATAATGTAACTTGGAATAGCTTGGATCACTGACTTCAGAAGGGTTTCCTTCCCCGCATGTGAAAGAAGCTGTCCTTTCCAAGATTGAGCCTTATCGAACATTCTGTCTGTGAGAAAAGAAAAGGTTTCTTTTTTTGAGCGGTCCCACTCCGTTGGAACCCCTAAATAGGTGGACTTTGTATTCGCCAGAGGGATTCCCACAACTGCCGAAATATTCCTTTTATCTTGATCAGAGATATTTGCACTAAAAAAGATAGCTGATTTGGCGGCATTGACTTCTTGTCCGTTAGTTCCCCATACCCTTTTATGACCGTCATGATATTTGTGGCTTCTTCCTCGAGGCTTTCCCGAAAATAATTGTATCGTATGCAAAAAGGCAATGGGTTAGAAGAGGACCTCGGTGGGTGAGCCTAATCCCATGAAGTAAATTCACCGCAATATTTTTCTCGAGAAGGGTTGAAAGAGCATTAGTCATAAGAATGAAAAGGAAAGGTGATAGGGGATCTCCCTGTCGAAGTCCTCTGGTCGGGGAAAAAAAGCCTGTAGATCGCCCATTGAAAAGCACATCAAACCGAACTGACCGGACGCAACTTCCAATCCACCTTCTCCACATCGTGCTAAACCCGTAAGCTTGCAGGATAAGATCAAGACATTCCCAATCAACCAGATCATACGCTTTCCTCATATCCATTTTCAGACACATATCCTTCCTTTTTCCAGTTTTTCTGATTTTGAACTGATGGAGAACCTCGTGAACGATGATAATATTATCTTGAATACATCTTCCTCCTGTGAAGGCCGCTTGGTTCTCCGAGATTAGTGATGGAAGCCACTTTTAAGCCTATTAGAAATAATCTTTGTAATTATTTTGTATCTGTAATTGCAGCAGCTAATTGGCCGAAATTCTGACATTCTCGTGGGGACATGGGTTTTAGGGATGAGGACAAGATGAGTGTCACTCCATCCTTCTGGCATGATAGCATTACTGAAGAACTCCTTAATATCGCGTCCAACTTGTGTTCCAATCATATTTCAGTATTTGCGGTAAAAATGGCCGTTAAACCCATCCGGTCCCGGGGATTGGGAAGCTCCAAGTGAGAAGGCGGCCACTCTTATCTCCTCATCTGAAATCGTAACTGAAATTGCTTCGTTGATTTCGTCTGAAATAAGGTGGGGGAGGCTAGCAAGTGCCTCCGTCGGGATGACAGGTTGTCGCGCAGTGAATAGTTCGACGAAATACGATTTAGCCATATCGGGAAGTCTTCTAACATCCGTTATCCAATTGTCGGACTCATCTTGCAGTTTAGCAATACGATTTCTCTATCTCCGATGAATAGTTGAGGCATGAAAGAAAGCAGTATTACGATCTCCATTTTTAAGCCAGTTTTGTCTAGAAGTTTGTTTCCACATAAGAGCATTGTGTGCCCAGATAGCTTCCAATTCCCCTTTTAGTCTCCTTTCATCTTCTTTTGACAAATCTGACCTTGGCCTTAATTGGAGCTCCCCAATCTCCTGCTTAATTTCTCTCTCTCTCTGAAGGCGTTGTCGCCTTTCTCTTGCAGCCCAATTCAACAATTCAGCTTTGCTCCTTTCCATTTTTTCATTGATGGACATGTCCAGCTCTCAAATGGTTGAAATGATATTGTTTGCCTCAGTACTAGACATCCAGCGATTATCATAGCGGAAAGGAGTATGAGAATTTTGCCTCGTAAGGTTCGTATTGAGTACTATCGGCGCGTGATCAGATCCGATAATATTCTCATGCAAAATTGAAGCTTGATCACACAAGATACGCCACGAGTGGTTAGCTAGGCCTCGATCAAGTCTACTTCGGATTTCATCTTCTTCGGATTGATAGTTAGTCCACGTGTATGGATTGCCTTGGAAACCAAGGTCTACGAGTGCATTATTGTTAATGAACTCTCGAAATGGCACCATAGACGAAAAGCAAACCGGGTTACCACCCTTTTTTTCATTCGTGTTTGTAATAGCGTTGAAATCGCCAATGGTAATCCATGGCTCATCCGATAGGTGCGGGAGTCCTATTTCGTTCCAGCTTTCCCGTCTGACTACAGGGTCATTCGGTGCATGGACGAAAGTGCAATAAAACCCTACTTCCGCTTCCACAAACACGTGCACATAATAAAAGGTACTTGAAATTACATTTATTTTTATACCATTCAACCACCATAGAGCGAGGCCCCCCCCGGAGCCGATAGGGTCTTCGTAGTGGGAATTTGCGAAATCCAACTCAATCCTCTTCCTCTCCATGTAACTCCGCTGATTCTTTGTCTCCATGAGGAAGATGATTCCGGGGCGGTGATTGCGAGAGAGGTCTCTCAGGTTGTCGATTGTAAGGGTCCGCCCCGCACCCCTACAATTCCAGCTCAATATTATCATGGATTGCGTGGTGGCATCCGGATGGCCACCGACTCCTCAGAAGCGGCCGAGCCGCGATTGATGCTTCCTTCAGCTCCTTTCTCAGCTCCCTGTTTATTCCCAGCTCCCTTGAATCCTCTGATCTTTTTCCTTGTTTTTGGCTTATTGAAAGGGTCAGTAGCAGGAGAAATTGACAAGGAATGGATATCAATACCAAGGTTAATTGCAGCATCTTTCTCCGTCTTCCTCTTCTTGAAAGACATCACTCCTTCCCTCACCATGGCCGCCGCGACGATCCAGCTCCCACCTCATAGGCGTTCTTTAAATAAGGAGTAGATTTTGGCCAAGCTGCACTGTAATGTGAGTCCGGGCTCCAGGAGTAAGTGGGGTTATGGAGATGGAACAAACCATCGGCCTGGCCGTGGTTGGCCAAGTCGGCTGCCTGGGCGATTCGAATAATGGGAGCGTCTCCGGGCCAGGGCCGGGGGGCCTAACGGAAGGCCTTCGGAATTAAGGACCTGGGCCATCGGCCCGTTCCATGAACCCGAGAAGTGTTCTCCAGAACTCCAACCTGTTAGATTCGCGAGGGAAGCAAAAGTGTGATCTGGGCCATCATTAATCGGGCTCCAGCCAGCTCCGAAGTGGTTGCCAGCTCCGACTTGGTTCTGAATAGGGGTCGTCAGGATCCTTCCTTCCCCTTCCAAAGCTTCTTGTGGAGCTGGGTTAGTTGCGCTATTGGGGCCGCTCATCGGACGAGTCTCCATCTGTCCTCCTGAAAGGAAGCCTTCTTCATTAATGGCAAAGCCCACATAGTTGGGGGATAGGCTTGGAGCCAGCTCAGCTTGGGTAGGTTGAGGAATAGAAGAGATGGTGGGGCTAAGGTAGAAACCCTCCATTTGTTGGGAGAACGACAACTCCTCTATTTCAGCTTCCCTCATCCTTATGTTTCCTCCTATCTCCCTTTGGTTCGACCTTCTTCCTCCTTCAAACCCCGGTGGGACTGTGCGCAGCAAAGGCGACATTGGAGAGAAATTGAAGCTAGGATCCACCTCATCTTCAAATCCAAGGAATAAATTTGTGGGCACTAACGGGGATGAGGGAGGATCATATCTGGTAGCTTCTGGAAAGAGCATCTGCAGAGTTGGGGTAACCAACTCAGGTGAATTTGTGCGGCTACAACCATCTGGTGGAAGGTGCCTAGCTAATCCTTGCCGAGAGCTTGGGGAGAGGGATTAAACTCCGCGCCTGATGCGCTGAACCTCGATGAAGAACCGCTTCTATTAGTGTGCCCTTGCCCCCTAATCAGTGGTTGACCTCCACTCTTAGACGATTCTTCTTCGTCATCTGAGTTCTGATTGGAGTAGACTCCCACTTTTAGTGACGCTTTGTATACCCCGGATGGTATGCCTGGTAGGCCCCTTGCCATGTTTTCCCTTCTTCCTTGGCAAATTTGATTAAGTGCCCTAGACCCCGCAGTACAGACAAAGGGGTTGGATTCTTTCATACTTGAAAGAAACCTTATGCAGATCACCCCCATCAGTTTCCAGTTCGCAATAAGTCTGGAGGGGATCAGCTGTGGTAACCTCTGCATATGCTCTTACAACTTTTGACCATCTGCTCTTATCCAAGCCAGTTGGGTCTATTGCCAATAACCCCGGGAAATAGTTATTGACAATTTGCCTTATCAAGTCCTCCGACCTGAGCGGAGCTGGGATGTCCAAGATATGAACCCAAAGAGGGATGTTTTTGAAACAAACATCCTCTGTAATACCAGATCCATCCCAGTACTTGAGGCTCAAAAGCGAACCTGAGACCACGTATGGCTGGTTGTTCCACGCATAGGCCCTTTACTTCTCATTTGGAAAAGTGATCACAAACAAATTGTTCCTGTGTTCCACCTCCTGCACATGAGCTTGGCATTGCCCTAGCCAGGCCTTCCTAGTGACCCCTATGATAGCCCCTTTCAAGATGGTCTTAGTCGAAAGGCAATGTCCTACGAGGTGAACTGGTGAGTTGCTGTCTGTACTTTCTGCAGTGGTGATACGCATCCTGTTCCTGACCCCGGCCGAGGGATGAGGCGTATCTCGGGAAGCAAATAGCTGAGACATGGTGAGAATCTCTGTAAACCTAGCTGTGTTTGACTTGTGTTGTATATCTCTGCAAGCTTGGAGAAAGGATTTTTGCCTAATCTCTTGTACTGGTATATAATCTCATACACTGCTGGGTTAAACGTTGCTTCTACCCTCCTCATCTTAACTCCTTGATTAGAAGGTTTAAGCTTCATAGGTGTAGCTGTATTAACTTCACTTCTCTTTACAGCTTCTACCTGGGAGCAGAGTTTAATAAATGAGGTTAAGCCGTCTTCTAACCTAATCTTTACTTTCCAAGTCTTATCTGAGGAAGCTAAAATCCCCTTATTTGCCTGCAGATGCTCCAACTTGGAGTAGTAGTAATGAGGGGAATAAACTCTCAGATCTGGAGTAATAACTTCTCTGTCGTCAAGGAAAAAGTAAGTTGAGCTTCCCTTCATAAATAACCTCTTCCCCCTTCCTCTATCCGACGGGCCCTTCCTTAGATTCGAGCAGTAGAGAATGAACAGAGGAATATCAGATCTGCATTTACTCCTCCTTCGCAGAGAGAGGCGTTGGACAAAAACCAAGCTGGAGACGCGTGAGCTGCCATAAGAAGTGAGGAGGTTGTTCGACTTTGAGCCAGGGTTTGTGGGTTGAGAGTTGAGAGACGAGAGTACAGAGCATTTAAGGAACACCCTTGAAATCTCTTTTTCCACATATTTGTGGCCCAAAACGGAAAAGGAGAGACGGGGGATGGAAATGGGGTTCTTGTTCAGGTGAAGAAGGACTATTAGCTTTTTATTTATCTGTTTGTATAGTATTTTTGAAGATCCAGAAGCTTCAAGGAGCTTGTTCATAACCCCAATGGTTGATTCAAACTCCAAAGCGAGTGGGTACAGAGAGCCGTTGGCTCTAGTGAGAAGTCAGAGCAAATACTCTCTCTAACTTTTTCCATTTGTTGTCGTCTTTTTGACTCACTCATGCTGTTTCTCTCTTGTTTTTTCCAGAATTTTCGAACATAGTTTCATATACAAAATAATATTATTAAGGGGATTTATTCATTAACTAAGAAGTATAGTAGTACAAGCAATCAGAATGTTTACAGCTGAGTTAGAATATTAAGTCAAAAGAGTGTGAAATAGCACCTTTGAGAGATCTAGGTATGAACTCAACTGAAATCTAAGAACAAATTGATAATTTTCGGGTCATAGGAGCAATGATATTTGAGCAGTTTCATGGTTACGACACAGGCTGTTCTTCAAACTGTTTTTTACCCAAAGAGAGACAGTCTAATATGATAAAAGAATTCGACGGGTGATGACTAACAATTTTGCTTCCATGATTAATTTAGCTTCAACAACAATGGCCGATGAATAAAAAAAAATACTACTCATGTCATCACACATCTAACTATAAGTATTTTTCATGACAATATTATAAGCGGCTTCTTAAAAGTTTTTGCGAAAGATTCTATCATAGTGAATCACTAAATTAATGTTTCATATACAAAATACTGATACTCTACTATTTGATCTTTAAGTTGGATAAAATAAATAAATTCTAATGAAGCAGTGGAACTCATGAGCTTTTTCTTTTTTACATTTTGGCACGCGACCCGCTAATGTTGTAGAGAATATTATATGAATGAACTCAACATCTAGACAAGTGAATAGATTTTAGTTGAGTTATATTTACCAATGTCATACTATCCCTTCAATAACACAACGCTAACACTTGTTTACATTTAAGACTCAAAAACATCGACACATTCCAAGTCATGCGGGTGGAGCCTATGCTAGAGGGGGAGCTTGGTTAGTATTTTGCCTTAGTTGTTTGTGTATGGCTAGTGGGTTAAAGGAACAATGAGTGTAAAGAGGGGTGGATGATGTTAATTAGTTAACAAAGCACACATGGAGGATGTATGAGTTGGCTTTGAGGCTTGCTTTGCGGTGGATGTGATGGGGCATAGCGTGAGTGTGGTTATACTTTAGAGAGGAATACGAAACAAAGCTGATATCTTACACAAATATTTATGTTAGTGTAGCCATGAAGGATGATGGACGAGGTGACTTTCAGCTAATGAGATACTATGTTATACAAGATAGAAAACGACATGGGGAATCATGGAATATGTTGCGTTCGTTGGCTGGGTAACAACAAGATGGGGTGTGAGTGTGCATAATAGACTACAATGATCTACTTTGGAATGAAGAGAAGAGAGGAAGACAAGAGCACCATAACTGGCTATTGCAAGGGTTTAGGTTCGGGGTCTCAGATAGTGGTCTCATGGATGTGCCATCCCAAGGATATCCTAACACATGGTTGAGAGGGAGAGGTCTGACCGGTGGAAGAGAAACTAGATAGAGCAATGGAAAACATGTTATGGCATGATGCTCACCCAAATGCGATTCTAATAAACATTGGCACCGATATCTAACCACACACCAATTTTATTAGATATCGAGGGCCATGTAGTAGAGAGGAGGCTATGAAGCTTTAAGTATGAGAATTGTTGGATAAAGGAAGAGGGATTCCAGGAGATGGTCGAAGAACTGTGGAGAAAAAACACAAATGTCGGAGTTTTGGAGTGGTTTTGAACATGTAGGAATGAGATAAAGACGCGGGGAGGTAAATTACACATGAGATTGCATAGATAAATAGAAACACGAATGCAACATCTCATGAATCTTGATGAACAAGATTATTCAGAAAGGAAAGAGGAGTATAAGGAGTGCCAAAAGAAGGTGCTTGTCATGTTACAAATCGAGGAAGCTTATGGCGACAAAGGAAAAAACATATTAGTAGAAAGAAGGAGATATAAATGTGAATTTTTTTCATGTCATGAATTCAATGGAATACATGGTGTTCATGAACTCGAGTAGATAAGAGATGATCACTCCGACACAAGTTCTTCGACAAGGCTGTCCCCTATCACTATTCCTTTTATTTGCGTGGAAGGCTTGTCAGCCTTGATGAGGCAAAGAAATGAAACGAGAGCTTGCATGGGGTATGCAGACTAGCACCAAATATCTCACACCTCCTTTTTTTGTTGTGATAGTTTGATTTTCTTTTGAGCATGTGTTTCAGAAGCTAGGGATGTGAAGAGGATTTTTTAGGTCTATGCAAAGGTTTCTAGACAAGTTATGAATTATAGTAAATCTTGGCGGTTTTGGGAGTGATGCAAACATTGGGCATAGATTGGTACATCAATATGTTGGTATTGGTTAAATGGATTAAGAAGAGGTCGTTAGGGTATCATTAGGTCTAAGTGTGGCTCAAATTACTATCATGGGTTGGGCGACAAATATTAAAGGGATGTCACACGATTCTCATTAAATAAGTAACACATGATACCCCCGCTACTGCATGAACGTTTTCATGCTTCCCCCAACAGTAGTAGATGACATTAAAAAATGTGAACTCGTTTTTCTTAGGTATGAAGATTAGAGGGAGGAGATGGATCTCATGGATACGATGGGGGAGATTATTGATGTAACCCTCGTATACAAGTCACACGCTGACCTTGAGAACTCTGGCCAGAGAAGTGTTCTTCTCTAGCAATTGCTGCCAAGACAAACATACAAGCTTCAGTTTGGTAACTAAAGATTAGAGCAGTGAAGAAACAGAGAAGAAAGTAAAAGGACACAGGATTTTAACGTGGTTCGACAATCAAGGTCTACTCCACGTCCCAAGGGAAGTGATCCCTTGATATTTGGGGTGAAGAAGAATAAGAGAAATATGAGGAGTCGGCCCCAAGAGAATAAGAATGCTCTTGGTTTTGGCTATCACTGGTAGAACTCATGATTGGGAAAAAATAACTAGTATAGAGAGCGGAAGAAATTCTTAGAGTACAAGAAGAGAGGCTGAGAGGTTTCACATACCAGGAGGACGACGAATTTCTTCAGCCATGGTCGAAATTCTACAACAAAGGGAAGAACGGTAAAGAGAACGGAGGAGGCACGAACATGAGAAGATTATTGGAACTGATGAGAAGCATATGAGAGAAAAGGGAGTAGCGGAATCAAGGAGTAGAGAGTAAACGAGGAAGAGAACAAAGGGAGGAGAGTATTTATAGAAGGAGTAGAAGAGTCTTGAAACATGGTAGTGGAGAAGCAGGTCAACTGTCGCAAGCGATGATAGGGTAGAGAAACGGAGAAGAAGACATGCTAGGGCTAAGCACTCATTGAAGCCTAAAAGTAAGATATTGGGAAAAGATTTTCCCCAACTTCTCAGACATGCCATATAAGAGGCTTTTACTAAAGTAACCATGTGCAAAAAGAGTGACATGCGTGTGTAGAGTCTCGGAGACCAAGAAGCAACTTAAGAAGGAACCTACCAGGCGATTCCTTGGTTTTTTTTTTTTGATAACCGATTCCTTGGTTGTGATAGGCCCGACAGGCGATCCCACAACTCTAGATAGTCCACTCTCTATCCAAAAGATAGGCAATGGACTTGGGGGCAATTAATGGGCCCTTGGAATCAGTGGCGGATCTAGGATGAATCGTGACACTGAGTTATTTTGTCAAATCATTATATGTATTAGGCTAAATTTGAAAAATCACTAGGCCAGTCCATTTATATGTACATGAAAATACATATAGTTTAGTAGCTCTATACTCAAAAGTGGGGTGGGCCACGGCCTGGGGGACCCCACCCCAGATGCGCCATGTAAATGGACCCACTAATCCACAAGAAGTCCAGCAAACCTGGACCTCGACGGTCACTCTCATGGGTCAATGGATCAGGCCCAGTAGCAGATCCAATCGAAGAAGGACACGTCACCAAGAGCCAGGGCTATAAATACCGCATTGGACCGCTCTGCAGAAGGACCAACACTTTGACAGGAAATATTCTCTCGGTACGTTATTTCGATCACTTCCAAATTCTCATTTGATCCTTGGTGAATCGCTCGGAACTGACTACTACCCCCACACTTTTTCTCGTATGAGGTATAATCCGGATCCCATATCGATGACTGGACTACCTCCTGGACCAGGCAATTCGGCTGGAACACAAACATTACCATAACATTCATCGATTGTGCTGAGAAATTTTTACAGTGGTGTTGATCATGAGATACTTGATCAAGTTGTGAACTATATATGAGTTCACGAAGTTCCAAAATAAAGGACTATTTTGAAATAAGCTTGCAAGGACTTGTTAGAACTTTAATTACAATCCTAGTTTAGAACTTCTTCATATCCTCGATTCCTTTCATTGTCATTCTTGAGTCATCACTATTTAGGTTTAGTTCCTTTTCTACCGGATTGGTGGAGAATATATGGAGCAGAGACGCCAAATTTACAAAAAATGGATATGAGGATCCTTTCATTGATCTCAAGTTCTTCGAGTTGTGAGAGAAACTAGAGTACTTATGTGTCAGTTAGTGTTCCAGACAAGTCGTCTGGCCTTCAGTGGTGTGTGGTACCTCGTATGAAATGGGGGAATAGCAGTAAGTTCAGGAAGTAAATGGGCGATTGTAAGGATGAGAGTAGGTGAACGGAAATAACGTATCGCGGAGTTTAGTCCACCATGTAATAGAGTGTCCCCCCCCCCCCCCCCGTTGTAGAGGGGTCATAGCTGTATTTATAGTCTGACTCCTGTCGTGTTTGCCAAGGATTCATCCCATCGTCCATAGCGTCCTCTGAGATGATGCCACATGCCCATGTTTCCTAGAAATCCTAGGATCGCTAGGTCAGCCAGTGGGTGATGTGAACCACAGAGTCAAGATCCGAGACCCTTCCACCTCTTGATAGGAACCACAGCTAAAGTGCTCCACGACCCGAACACCTTCTGCTGATAGCAAGCACTTAAGTTGAATCTATGAAATTGGGGCGGTTGAGTACTAAGACCCACTAGCACACGAAGTCTAGGAACCTTAGTTTCCAGTCAAATGCGCCACTTCAAGTGGTGAATACCCTAGACGATAAGCCGAAACCTTAAGTCATGCTTCTCACATAAGCTTGAAGGGGAGAGAACAAACGTTCTGAAATTTCTTTGTATTAATTCAAGGGGCGGTTGTGTTACAATAAGGCCGAAGGCCTTTATTTATAGGTGAGGATGGAGAACAAGCTCTCCTATTCCTCCTAGGAAACTAAGGGGTTGTTTGTATTAGAGATTTGAGGTGATTTGGGGCTAAAATCTCTTTCCTAGATATTTCAATAAAATCACTTGTTTGGGCTACGAAATTGTAGGGAGATTGAGAGAGATTTTAAATCTCTTAGGTAGACCCATAGAGATTTGAGAGTGCTTTTAAAATCACCACAAAAAGTAGAGATTTGGGGCAAATTTACTAGTTGCCCTCAACTAATTCACCTATTCACAATTTTAATGAAGTATATTTTGGTCATTTCTAATATGAATGTAATTTTTATTTTTTAATTTTCTGAATATCTTACTTTAATAATCTATTAAATCACTCAACCAAACAATCTATTTTTCAAATGACAACGGCACCCCAATCCCCATGCTATTTCAAATCTCTAGGTATTTGAAATCACCTCTATCCCAAGTCTCTAACCCAAACAACCCCTCCTAAAAAGGATAAATACTAATAAAGAAAATAAAAGATTTCTAATTAAACTACTTTTTTTTGAACAAATATAGCTTCATTTCATCAACCAAAGGTTACAGCAAGCAGAGGGAATCAGAGCTCAAGAATATTAAGAACTAAAATCCAATCTAAAGGAAGTGAATGCCGTCGGGAGGAAACTGCCACCCAATCTGCAACCTTGTTTAGACTTCTCTTCATAAACTTCACTTGAATCCAATGACTCAATTGTAACAACTGAAGACAAGCTCCCAGAAAAGCGTAACATTCCCATGGCCAAGGTCTCTTCGGGTCAATGATAACGTCGACTAACACCTTGCAATCTGAGAAGATAGTCGTCGCCTCATTCAATAATGACGCCATCTTGATCGCTTCATGAAGAGTTTTAGCCTCTGCAATAATAGCTGGAGCAGAAAATGTACCATTTACCCCATCCAACACCTGTCGATGGTCGTTGAAAAGAACAACCCCATAAGCCGCCTCTTGAGAGTCGTTCGAAAATGACCCGTCACATTGTATCACCCAAACAGGTGAACTCGGCGGTGGACACGGAATATGATGGTTGTTGGTAGAATGATACTCGGGGTGAAGGGCAATCGGGTTGAGAAATGTGCCTCTACTGATCGCTGAGTCCAACTCATGGTGAGGGATTCGTTCATCTCTGAACACTGCACCATTTCTGGCTTTCCACACATTCCAACAAACAGCCGCCATCAACTAGATTCTAGAGACGAAGCGGCTTTCCTGCAAACCAAAAAACCATTCCCCAAATGTAGTCAGTCCAAATGGGAAAACCAAACTCGGAAAATTTCGTTCCCACACACATCGCGCAAAAGGACAGAAAAAGAGACAATGAATAGTGTCTTCGATGCTTCCCTGACAATTAGGACATAGTTCATCTGGTGCACACTTCCATTTGCAGAGATTTTCCTTCGTTGCCAATCCACCGCGAATGCATCTCCAAAGAAAGAATTTGATTTTTGGTGGAAGAGACAAACTCCAAAGCCACTTTCAGTTGGCCTCAGATACAAACCTTGATGGGGCTCCTTGAGAACCGTTGTTGTGGCTCACATGATAAGCAGACTTCACCGTGAATTGTCCATTCTTTGTAAATTTCCATCTCCATTCATCCTTTAAGTCGTGAGGGCCTGTTGGAATCTTTTTGATCGCCACCACTTCCGCTTGGTTACAAAACGGCTCAGTCGAATTCATGTTCCACCGTCGAGGATTCTCGATGATTAGATCTGCTACTTTAACCCCATCCCCTAACCTCTGCTCCAAATGGTGATGTGGGAGGGAAGGAATCCATGGGTGTGAGTCAACCCAGCTCTCCTTCCCCCTCCTATCACTCTAATCAACCCCTTCCGGATAGTATCAATAGTATGATGCATCCCCGTACACACCCAAGAGGAGCGAGCACCTTTCGCTGCTTCAAGAAACTCACAGTTTTGGAAATAGATACTCTTCAACAGTCTTGCCCAAAGAGTCTCTGGATTAGTGATAATTCTCCATCCCTGTTTAGCCAAGAGGGCCACATTAAAATCATGAAAGCTTCTGAAACCCAAACATCCATCCCCTTTAGAAGAACACAAGATTCCGGCGTTGCACCAATGAACATTGTTTTTCTCCATAGCTCCAACCCAGAAGAAGTTTCTGAGCATCGAATCCATCTTCTTTGTCATAGTCTTTGGAAGCAAAAAGTCGCTCATGATGAAGGAGGGGATAGCTTGAATAACTGCTTTAATTAAAGTCTCTTTACGAGTGATGTGACTTTGATTAGTGCATTTTAAGCTTATGAATGACCTATGAAATACCCGTGTTTATTCGTGAAATGACATGACTTATATGCTTTTATTGAAATTTTGTGCAAAGTGTCATTTTGTTGTCCGGTTGCCACTTTGGAGCCAAATTCGTGGGCTATTGGAGTTTCCTCTGTGCATTTTCAGGTTATGGCATCAAAGTACGGATGACAAGGAGCGCATAGGAGCAAACGGGAGGTCATTTGGAGTCCGGACGAGGGAGATGTGAGCATTACAAGATCGAGCTTTCTGCAGAGCTGAGGAGGTGCACGCCGTGCACCACTGCACGTCGTGCATGATGCACGCCGTGCACCGTGCACGGTTTGGTGCACGGGCTGTCCAGGAGGCTCCGAAACACTTTCAGCTCCAAGGTGCACGCCGTGCAGCCTTGCACGCCGTGCACCCTGCACGCCGTGCATAGGTGCACGCCGTGCACTGCCCCCTGCACTATAAATACCCACGTTTTTCACTCTTTTGGGGAATTCCTTCATATCTCTTAAACCCCAAACACATACCCACGAACCCTCAAACCCCAGAACACATTTTGGGAGCAATTTGAAGCCATTGGAGCTAGGATTGAAGCCAACAAACCTTGGGAGAAGTGCTTACAAGTGGAGAAGTGAAGATCATCTCAAGGATTCATCCATGGTGTTCTTGGTGACCATTCTTCCTTCTTTTCTCTTTACTCCCTTGGCCATGTGTGGCTGAGTTTCTAGGGTTCATCTTGGATGGGTGGATTAGTTGTGCTATGATAGAGGGATGATTGTATAGAACTTGCCATGATTGATCTTGGTTGTATGAGGATGATTCCTAGACTTGTTCTTAATGCCATTTTATGCCATGTTTGCTTAATTTGGTCCATTCAATGTGATTTGATGCATGAGAGTGCTTGGATTGCATAGATTGTAGGTCTAGGGATTGAAGTGAGTGTGTTCTAAGAGATTAGATCATCTTATTTCAACCATTTTCACTTGATTTCTCTCTTGGGCATTTTATCGAACACTTGGTGTGCATGTGGATTTTCATTCAATTGAGTTTGAAAAGGCTTTTTGGTGAATCTCTTAGTGTTAGGGCATTGATATGAGAGTGTTGTGTCTAGCCTTGTGGTCATAGAGTCTTAAGAGAGGGTCTTGTGTCTTGGCATTTCATCAAACACTTAGAATGCATCCTTTTTCACTTAGCTTGAGAGCGAGAGCCTAAGTTGAGTGGTATTAGGATAGGGATTAGGTGCTACGAGAGTGCATTGAGTCTATAGAAGTGAAATGCATGGTCATCCGAATGCAAACTCGATCTTAATTGGCTTGTTTGATCAATTAGTCATCTTGAGCATGATGAAACTACCCACCAAGAGAGCCCCCTTTGTCTTTGATTTGAACCACCTTTCTTCTTGCTTAATCTTTGTTCGTATTGCATTTCTTTGCCTTTGTTTCTGATTTTCTCGTTCAACCAAACTCAATTTCAAATGTTTAGACCGTTCATGAACTTTGTGAGTATTAGCTTATGAGAGGACCTCGTGGAATACGACCTTGGTAAAATACGATTTTATCAAGTTTTTGGCGCCGTTGCCGGGGACTTTCTCAATCCTAAGAAAGCATTTAGTAGTGGACCGTTCTATTCACTTCCCTCCGTTTTAGTTTTGCTTCTTTTTATTAGTTTGTTTGGTTTTGTTATCCCGCATTATTGTATTACTTGGTTGTGTTTGTTGAGCTTGTGTGTAGGTACCAAGTCATTGATCTACCAATTCATTCTCTACCTCACTTAGTTCATGGGAGCAAGGTTGCAAGTAAGATGAACTCATGGAATGAAGGTAATGGTTATGGTACCTATCAAGGGTGGAATCCATCTCCTAACCCATACTATGGTCATCCTACTCCATCCAACTACTACCAAGGAACTTGTGAGGGAGATAGCCAATGGTGGGGTCAAGATCAACAAGCTTCAACACCCATGTGGAATGAGCAATGTCCCTATCCATCCCCACCCTACCATCAAGTGTTTCCGGAGTACTATCAAAAAGATTTCATAAGTCATGAACAACATTCTCCACCGTCTTCCATGCTAGAGGAGCTCTTTAAGATGGTTAGAGAAAGTGAGCGCCCTCAAGAGGAGTTTGTAAGCTATGAGGAACCTCTTCCACCTCTTTCCACACTTGAGGAAGCTTTGAAGATTGCGGAAGATAATGCGAACCAACTCAATCGTTTAGCTCAAGGCGTGACACTCATCAAGGAAGCTCTAGAGGAGGAACAACAATGTCCATCTCCCCCCACAATTGAGGAGATGTTGCAAATTGCTGAAGATAATGCGGCTCGGTTGGATCGTTCAACTCAAAGTATGAAGCTCATCTCCGACATCCTTGAACGGAAGTGCTTGTCATGGAAGAAGAAGAAGGTGAGTCTCCCCAAGAAGAGTTCATGAGCCATGAGAAACCTCTTCCATCTCCTTTCATGCTAGAGATCTTACAAATTGCGGAGGATAATGCAAACCGAGTTAACCGCTTATCTCAAAGCATAGAGCTCGTCACGAAGATTCTTGAGAATGAACGACATCCCAATCATTTGGAGTATTTTTATGATGATGAAGATGACACTTGTGAACCGGAAGAGCTTGACACGGAAGAAGAGTTGGTAGTGGAGGAGATTGAGGAACATGTTCTTCCCGAGGACACACCAAGTACCGATGATGTGGGGTATGAAGAACCAAGGAGACTTGAGGATGAAGATCCTTTAGAGGAGGTGAGAGATGATTTGGAGACGCTTCAAGAAGAGGTGGCACCGAGAGTGGAGCACGAAAGTGAACAACACCACCCTATTGAGGTCCCACCAAAGGTTGTGAGTACTCTTCAATCTTCTTGCTTGATCATGAGGTACTTGTGTCAAGAGACGGACACAAGCTTCATAACCTCCCCTAAGGTGATAATGGAAGAGAAGTCGTCCATGTGTGAACTGGAAGACTCCTTGAGTGGCATCACCAACTTGGAGACAATGGATCTCAATGGAGGCTCCCTACCATACTTTCTTCCTCAAGCTTCGACACTCAAAGGTAGCAAGCCACCCCAAGGTCTCAAGTGCTATACAAGCATCAATGTGCATTGGCTAGTCTACCATTCCTCCAAGATGCTACTTGGAGCTCAACTTTCATCATGGAAGAAGCTACTTGACATCAAGGAGGTACTAAGTTGGACACCATAACACAGGTATCGTCGAGCTTAAGACGGTAACCAAGCGCTTCTTGGGAGGCACCCCATGTTATCTTTACTTTTATTGCTCTTGTTTGCTCTTTTTAGTTTTTGTGTTGTTTTAGCTTTTTGAATAAGGTTTGGCAAGCATTTTGGATCACTCTTCACCAAGGATCATCATGGAACTTTTTCACCTCTATTACGTCCTATGCTCCTCTCTACCAATGCGGTAACTTCGTTCCACCTTACCTCTCTCTCTTGATCATTGAGGACAATGCTCATGTTAGTCGTAGGGGAGTTTGAGGTTTGGTGTGATTATTTGTCGGTAGAAGTATAAGGCTATGTTTTGATGTGTTGCATGATCTTAATTGAATGTCGAATTCCTCTATTGTAGAATCGTTCGGTTCTTGACTTTTGGTGTTTAATTGACTTCAAGTTTTCACAATGACGTTTAGACTGTCCTACTTAGAACCTATAACCAGCATGTTAGCACTAATATCAAATGAGTCTGGGCCAGAACTGAGATTTTATCACTCTTGTATGTTGGTTGATTGGTTTGATACGTGTTTTTGTACCGCTCGATAACGCCGGTCTAAGATGATGAAGGCAATCATAATTTTCACCCTTTTCCATGACTTTCTTTACCCTTTTTGATCCTTCGTGATTGTGGCTTGAGATTAGACGGAATCCAATTCGAAATCTTGTGTGGAAGTTGTAAGGGGGCTAAGGATCAAGTGGCTAAATTGTGAAGAAAAAAAAATGCTCAAAAGAAAAGCTAGGCAAGCTCGGCACCTAAGTGAAGTGTCGGGTTGAGCACTAGCAAAAGGGCAAAGGCTGTGAGCTAGGCAGGTTCAACACCTAAGTGAAGTGTTGAATCGAGCACTAGTATGCAGTAAGAAAAAAAAAAGAAAAAAAATGGAAATGAAAAGAAAAGAAAAGAAAGAAAAAGAGTTCTCAATGTAGCCTTGATCCTATGCCCGAGTTTGTAAAGAGCGGATCTAGAAGCGGATGAAGTCGAGTCGATAGCCACATCTTAATCACTCACCACTTTCAAAAATTTCCTTACCTCCATCTATTTCATTCCATTTCCCGAGTTCAAGTCCTTTTGATTAGAGTTGGTGTTGTCGTGGTCGGTTTTGCCGTGTCCCAATCAACCACTGCTTGAAGTGTGCAGAAATTAGTGAGGTTTAGACTTGTTTGGTTGATGTTCTTGCATGTGTAGGTATAGTTTGTTCGTGGAACAGTTTAAGCTAAATTGTGATTGCTTGAATCTCAATGGACCGAACTTGTCATTTGTGAACTTGGATGCTTTCTAATTCATTTGCTTGAGGACAAGCAAAGCTTAGTCGTAGGGGAATTTGATGTGACTTTGATTAGTGCATTTTAAGCTTATGAATGACCTATGAAATACCCGTGTTTATTCGTGAAATGACATGACTTATATGCTTTTATTGAAATTTTGTGCAAAGTGTCATTTTGTTGTCCGGTTGCCACTTTGGAGCCAAATTCGTGGGCTATTGGAGTTTCCTCTGTGCATTTTCAGGTTATGGCATCAAAGTACGGATGACAAGGAGCGCATAGGAGCAAACGGGAGGTCATTTGGAGTCCGGACGAGGGAGATGTGAGCATTACAAGATCGAGCTTTCTGCAGAGCTGAGGAGGTGCACGCCGTGCACCACTGCACGCCGTGCATGATGCACGCCGTGCACCGTGCACGGTTTGGTGCACGGGCTGTCCAGGAGGCTCCGAAACACTTTCAGCTCCAAGGTGCACGCCGTGCAGCCTTGCACGTCGTGCACCCTGCACGCCGTGCACCCTGCACGCCGTGCATAGGTGCACGCCGTGCACTGCCCCCTGCACTATAAATACCCACGTTTTTCACTCTTTTGGGGAATTCCTTCATATCTCTTAAACCCCAAACACATACCCACGAACCCTCAAACCCCAGAACACATTTTGGGAGCAATTTGAAGCCATTGGAGCTAGGATTGAAGCCAACAAACCTTGGGAGAAGTGCTTACAAGTGGAGAAGTGAAGATCATCTCAAGGATTCATCCATGGTGTTCTTGGTGACCATTCTTCCTTCTTTTCTCTTTACTCCCTTGGCCATGTGTGGCTGAGTTTCTAGGGTTCATCTTGGATGGGTGGATTAGTTGTGCTATGATAGAGGGATGATTGTATAGAACTTGCCATGATTGATCTTGGTTGTATGAGGATGATTCCTAGACTTGTTCTTAATGCCATTTTATGCCATGTTTGCTTAATTTGGTCCATTCAATGTGATTTGATGCATGAGAGTGCTTGGATTGCATAGATTGTAGGTCTAGGGATTGAAGTGAGTGTGTTCTAAGAGATTAGATCATCTTATTTCAACCATTTTCACTTGATTTCTCTCTTGGGCATTTTATCGAACACTTGGTGTGCATGTGGATTTTCATTCAATTGAGTTTGAAAAGGCTTTTTGGTGAATCTCTTAGTGTTAGGGCATTGATATGAGAGTGTTGTGCCTAGCCTTGTGGTCATAGAGTCTTAAGAGAGGGTCTTGTGTCTTGGCATTTCATCAAACACTTAGAATGCATCCTTTTTCACTTAGCTTGAGAGCGAGAGCCTAAGTTGAGTGGTATTAGGATAGGGATTAGGTGCTACGAGAGTGCATTGAGTCTATAGAAGTGAAATGCATGGTCATCCGAATGCAAACTCGATCTTAATTGGCTTGTTTGATCAATTAGTCATCTTGAGCATGATGAAACTACCCACCAAGAGAGCCCCCTTTGTCTTTGATTTGAACCACCTTTCTTCTTGCTTAATCTTTGTTCGTATTGCATTTCTTTGCCTTTGTTTCTGATTTTCTCGTTCAACCCAAACTCAATTTCAAATGTTTAGACCGTTCATGAACTTTGTGAGTATTAGCTTATGAGAGGACCTCGTGGAATACGACCTTGGTAAAATACCCTTTTATCAACGAGCATGTGAGAGAAGCCATGATTTCCATGATTGTCCTTGCTTTTTCATTCTCTCAATAAGGAAGGAAAAAGTCTCCTTCTTTGAGTTCCCCCATTCTGTGGGTACCCCAAGGTACGTAGAATATTGGTTGGTGGCCGAGAACCTAATAGTACTAATGATAGCCTCCTTTGTCAGTTGGTCCACATTTGCGCTGAAGAAAACCGAGGATTTCTCAAGTCCACCTCTTGCCCTGTCAGTCTTCCATACTTATTAATGGTGTCAATAATCTTCTGAGCATGATCAGTTGTGGCCTTACCAAAAATCACTGTGTCATCGGCGAAGAGGCAATGGGTAAGGGTTGGACCCCTCAAGCTCAACTTAATCCCCACAGCCTCTCCCTCATACTCTGTTTCTCGATAAGGAAAGACAGAGCGTTTGACATAAGGATAAACAAGAAGGGCGACATTGGATCACCTTGACGGATCCCTCGCGTTGGACAAAAGAAGGGGGTTGGGCGTCCATTGAAGAGGATGGAGAATCTCACTGAAGAGATGCAGGTCTTGATCCAAGAGCACCACTTTTGTGAGAAACCATAAGCTCGAAGCAAGAGAAGCAAGCTGTCCCAATCCACTAAGTCGTACGCTTTGCGCATGTCCAACTTCAACATCATGTCCTTCTGTTTACCTTTCTTTCGAATCTTGAATCTATGAAGAACTTCATGGACGATAATGATATTGTCCTGAATAACCATACCACCCGTGAAAGCCGCCTGCATCTCAGAAATCAACCCTGAAATCCAAACTTTAAGCCTTGTAGAGAGAATCTTTGCTATGACTTTATACTTGAAGTTACAACAACTGATTGGCCTAAAATGACTAATGGATATTGGAAGGAGGATATTTGGAATAAGGGCAATATGAGTATCGTTACACCCTTCCGGTAACATGGAGGTATCAAAGAAAGTAGTGATATCCTGACAGAGAACATCCCCCACAATATGCCAGTATTTTCTGTAAAAAGTACCGGCGAACCCATCAGGCCCTGGAGACTTATCTGCACCAAGGGTAAACACTGCCTTGCGTATCTCCTCAGTGGTAACCCTCGCTCCTAAATACTCATTCATCTCGCTTGTGACACACCTAGGAAAAATCCTCCAGACCATCCAACTGATCGATAATATTCTTCTTAGAGAAGAGATCAGAAAAGTACCCCATAGCCAAATTGCGTAAATCCTCATCCCTAGTGATCCACTCTCCACTTTCCGCTTGAAGGCTCGAGATGGAATTCTTGTGTTGTCTATAGATAGTAGACGCGTGAAAGAACTTGGAATTCCTATTCCTAAGGCAAGCTAGTTGACTTTGGCTCTCATGCTCCAGAATTCTTCCTCATCTTGCCACAATTGATCGAGCTCATTCATGAGAATTCTTTCTTCTTCCAAAACAATAGCCGACCGATACATTTCCTTTAGCTCTTTTAGCCTATCTCTAATCACGGTCACTCTTTGCCTAGATAAGCTGAAAGTGTTCTTAGCCCAATCTGTGAGTCCATCTTGCAAGCTGCAAGCCGGTCCGAACAAGCTCCCCCAATATTCCAAGCATTTCAAATGATTCCCTCACAATCCTCTTTCTTAATCCATCTCTTGTCAAATCTAAAAGGAGTTTTCCTTTGATTGTGCCCAAAAAGCTGAATCCTTATCGGAGCATGGTCCGAACCAATAATTTCGTCATTATAGACCTTAGCCTTCTCAAAATGTAGTCTGAAATCTGATGTACACAAAGCACGATCAAGTCGGGGCCTTGACTAAATCATCTCCTTCTTGCATATTAGTCCAAGTGAAGATATTTCTGATACACCCCATATCCATTAAAAGGTTATTGTCGATGAAGTCTTTGAAGGGTTGCACATATGCATATCGAATCGGGTGTCTTCCTTGTTTTTCATTAGCATTGCACACCTCATTACAATCTCCAACGACCATCCAAGGTCTATCACTTTCCCTATCAATCCTAGTAAAATGACTTAAACTAATCCTAAAATAGCCTAAGAAGGAAGCAAAATTCGTACTCCTACTCCTATAAGGGAAATACTCCTTCTTAAACAAGAACTCTAAACTAGGTAGAAAAACCGCTAAACGGGTTCTTGAAATATTCACCAAATAAATTAGAAAAATTAATCCCTTTGACAGATCACTAGTAAACTCCATGGGCTTCAACTTTCATGTTGGACATCAGCCCAAATTCCTTCTCCAAGTAGCCCAAATCCGTCAATCTTTGTCATACTACGAATCTGTCCAAAAATCTAGCTTTGGCCTAGTATTGGTTCAGCATTGGCCCGCGACTGCTTGGCCATGGACTGACCTCTTATCCCATCTTTAGGGCTGGGTTCTCCTTGATTATCTTCTCTAGATCAGGCTTTCGACAATGCTCGGCATCAGTGGCAATGCCGAGTAGGGCTTGGTCACGACACCGGGCATGGCTACATCAGTGGGCCTTATTACTCCTCTCTGTTGGGCCGCCACTCTTGATCGCTCGTAATCCGGAGTTGGGTCAACGGATCTCCTGGATCGTTGACTATCTTCTTGTGGGCTTCGTTGGTAGCCCGAAATCGCTGGGGCTAGGGCCTATCAGTTAGTATCTAATTCTCTATCTTTATAGTATATTGAATCTCATATTGTATACATATTCGTAATGGTCAATTGTAGTTGTACATACGAAGAGAAGAAATATGATTATAAAGAGCTAACTAAATTAACTAATGTACATTCAATTCAAGCTAAGCTCATGTCGAAGATGAAAGCTCAAGGGAAAAAAGATGTTATCCTAAGTGTCAGTGCAATCAAAACACAATAATTTTTTAGGGAGGGGATAGTCATACATTGCATGTGCTCGGGGATGAATATGAGTGAAGAGTGTGACATGTCATGAGGTTTTATTGATGATGCAGTACGAGTTAATGAACAACTTGACCCATAGGAGTCAAAGAGTGAGAGCGCTCCATAATGAAAAATTTGAGTTCGAAGAAGAAGATAAGGAGGATAGAAAGGAGATCAATTTCGAGGATGATGAAGATGACGTGGTGGTTGCGCAAACCTATTTGGATGATGCCGATGAGTGACATGGCTATGGGCCTGTCATCGCCTTTATGACTTATCTTGTCATTTTATCATACTTTTATGCTTGTTTGCTTTTCGTTGAAAACTTGAATCTTGTTTAGTTTAAACTTTGTCAGTAATAGAACTATGATTTTGTGAAACTATTATGCTTGATATCAAATATTAATTGATTTATTGTAAATTATTTATTACAATTAGTACTAACGCTTAGGCGAGCTAGGTCCAAACAATGGCTCACTGCCCACCTATCGCCTATCGCCTTCGTGAACCTTGCAAACAAGATAATTCAAAATCTCTAAAGTAATCTAGAGAGAGTAATAAAAATCCGTGGGCAATGAGAAATGCAAAATACTAATAATGTAATGTATATCATATCAGTTTGGGGCTGGTATCACTAATATCGTACCCTACTTGTCCTCGATAACGTCAAATTCTGAGTATTCGTATCTGATTAATATTCGGTTAGCTCAAAATTTTCTTGTCAAATTAGAAGTGATCTCGAATTGGTTTTTGGTTTTTCAGTTTTGGTTCCCAATCCAAACCTACTTTTCCTTTCACTTATATCTTTTCATTATTGTTCTTCCTTCTGTTTACTAGTTTAGCTACTCATTAATCAAAGTTAATATTTGAGTACCAATCCGTTTGCTGCCAGAAATTTAGTGACTAACGATAATTTCAAGTTTCATCACCTTGACCGCCGGCTCCTTTGTTTTCTTCCTTTCTTCCTTCCTCTACGACTGCAAGTCCGAACCGACCAAAATCACAACGGGAGAGTGGAAATTTGACGATCTTTAATACTTGGGGCTGGAGAAGAAGATGCACAGTTAGAGATGGCAATTTCTTCACGAAGATTCTGCATTTTACTCTTTCTCGGTATCTCAATCTCTTTGCTATCGAGGAACAGCAATGCTTCCTCTGCTCCACTTCAGGTACTGAGCTTTATTTTTCCTCGAGAGGGATATATTCTTCTCATTTCGTCTGTGTTTCTTGGTCCAGAGTTTTTCCTGAACTATGTGCTATTGATCCAGGGTAATCAAGAATCTGCTGTTCCAAGGTAAATATTGTGTAGATTGCTGGAATTTTCTTATAATTTTGCATTAGTGATTGATTAGCGTAATATGTTTTTGTTTTTAATTCTTCAGTTTGGTAACTGATCGTGAAAGCTTTTTACCTTTTGCAAAAGTTTATCTTGCACAAATTTCTTGCTCTGTAGAACCCTAGAAGAGAAAAAGGGGAATATTCATGAGGTGCATTGTTCAAGAGAGAGGAGCAGGGCAGCCTGGAAAATTGTTGAGCAGGTAATCTATTGTGAATCGGAATCTGATATGCTGCTGCAATTTTTATGACCTTCACCAGCTGTTTTGATTGGTTTTGTTTCAGTACTTAATGCCCTTTGTTGAGAAAGAAAAGCACAGCATTTCAAAGAAGTGTCCACTTCACCCTGAGAATGATCTCTACCATCTACAAGAGAAAAACAAAATCCGAGAAGATATAAACCTATGGCGATGTGGGTACTGCAAAAAGTCCCTCTATGAAGAAAAAGAACTCGACAAGCATCTTGATAGCTGGCACTTTGATGTTCTAGATGCGGTATGTTTTGCTTTTACTTGCGATGAATGCTCTTGGATAGAGTTTGAGTGCATTTGTGAGTAGTTTATACTATCAGTGTCATAAGTACTCAGTATGGTATTAGGAGGTTGAGTATACCTAGATTGAAATAGTTGTTCGATTGAACATGAATAGAACATTTTCTCTTGGTCATATATCACCAACTCTTAGCGCAATTCTAGCTCTAATGTCTGGTGGCTGATTCAGGGCCATTGCTTGAAATATTGGCTGCTATAATGTGAACTTGATATATAACTTCCCGAGTCTCTCAGTCTGCTCAAAATTGTTGCCCCTTTGTTTCATTTTCGGATGGAACTGCGTGTCTAGAAATTCGGTCATATGGTTGGGGTTTATATCTTGTCTTTTAGAGCCATTCCTATTCTTCCTTTAGAAAAACAAAAACATTCATCTGTTGGACCTTTCCGGACATAGCCTCTAAATAAATACCTGAGTATTGAAAGATGGCATGCTTGTGCTGAACCCAGAGTCCCGGCAGGTGCTTGGCAGATTCATGTGGTGCATTACATTGTGACCTTGTGATGGATTCAACACGCAAAACAAAATGCAATCCAGCTGCTGCTGCAAGGAATAAACACCAGTGTGAGGTGAGATCCATTAGCAGTTATTACCATCTCCGTGGCTTTACTGTTGTTGAGTTATTTCATCTTATCAATACGATATTATATGCAGAGTTTGGCTGATCGTTGCTTTCCAGTCAATGAGGGTCCCTCAGCTCATCGTCTTAATGGTGAAATTTCGAATACAATCTGTTCATGTCAATCATATTTCTACATAACGATATATAATATCTTAATCCATCCTTCTTGGACGGACAGACTTTTTCTTACGGCAGTTTTGTGATGCCCACACTTGCAAAGGAGGCCAAAAGCCCTTCTCAAGAGGTGGCAAGGTAAACCTACCTCATTGACTTGTTTTCTTAGAGCACTCTTAGGCATTCTCTCTTCCATGACATCCTAGCTGAGTTTCCTTGTATTATGAGAAGTACAGTTCAGTTTCCATAGTTAAGTCTCTAAAGCCTATTGAAGCATGTCGAAATAGTCAAGATAGGCTAGTTGCTGGGTTTATTGAAGCTTAGTTGACATGGTCAAAAGAGAAAATGGAACTAAAGGCTGCACATTTAATGTGTAACATTACTGTTTTACCTTGTTCCATATACCCAAACTAGATTCCACCTCTAGTTTGATTGATCTGGAAGGTTGAGTTTGTGTTTATGTACTTGCAGAAGAAGAGGAACGTGCTGTATATCATTGCTTCGGTGCTGGTTCTGGTTCTGCTATCGCTCTTCTACATATTCTTGTACTTGTATCAGAGGTAGTTACAACTTGTAAGTTAGCTGAATGATGTGAAATCTGTTTGGCAGCAGATGGGTTGATGGTTGTAAATTGGTAATGCTTTGCAGGGGACTGAAAAGGGGCAGCAAAGGGATGAAGCGCATTGCAAAAAGTGGACAGAAGAAGCAGAGTTGATTGATGGTCTGTTGTTTGGTTTAGTTGTTTCCCATAGAGAGATGCACATCGGCATAGTTCAAGGATTGAGAATTCTCATTGTCATCTGCATTTTAGGCTAATATTACATAAACATCAGCTAAAACTCAATGAAAAATTTTAGACGAAATGTTGTTTTTCTGCTAATACGGAGTATTTTAACATTTAAGACATGATATCTCAATTTTTTCAGTGTGAAGTTGAACTGAAGACCTTCAAGTCAACAGCGACGCAATAGTATTAGTAGTATTCGATGACACTAATGACCATTTGAGTTTTTTTTAGGAGAGTTGGAGCTCAAGAAGAGGGCTTGGTCCACTTCGGAGGTTACAAGAGAATTTTCTAGACCAACGAGCAAGTTATTTACTAGGAAGATGCAAAACAAGTTCACCATCTCAAGCGGAGCCAGAAATTGTGCCAAACGATGTCCATAATAATAAGTATTAGATTATTATTTTATTTATACTATTATTTATCTATATGTGTTTAATTTAACAAATTTTTAATATAGTTATATGATTTTTTATTAATTTCATTAATATATTAACTATTTCAATAATTATCGTTTGGTAAGAGTTATAATAGTTCAAGTGTGTCCAAAATTCAAAAACAAACATTAACATCAAATTATACATGTACTTTTAAAAGTTGATCATCCAAGCGGTGTCTGAGGATGGAGGATAGACCGGTGAACCCTAAGTGCCCCTAGGATGTGTTCACAAAAGTAGAACGAAGTAGCTTCTTCAAACCATGGTCGAAATCTTTGTTGTAAAAGTTCTTGAATGAGACTTCTCCTATCTCGCTGTGAAGAAGAGGCTTAACACTAACTTTAATATTATAGATCACATTTTAATTTGAGGTCGCCTAAAAATTAAGGAGTCGAGCTAAAAAATAAATAAACTTGTACCCATACATACATGTGTCCATTTAATTACATTACATTAAATTAAGGTGGTGGCTGAGAATAAAATCTTCCTGGATCTTGTTCCCTTTCATGGTTAAGCATGGGGCATGTCCTAGTTAAGTATGGATTAGATAAACCAGTCTATTATTAACAAAACAATGAATCTAGCCTAAACCTTTTCTACAGAACTATATTTTTTAAAATTAAAAAAAAAAAGTATAAAATTTATAAAAGTATAATACAGAAAACCGCATCATCATTATGTTTATGTTATGCTTTACATTCATCAAGTATATATATATATAATATATATATATTTGCAACTACTACTTTTTGTTTTCATGAATATTGTATGAAATGAAGTTGAACCAATTAAGTACTTGATGAGTTATATGATTGGAGGGGGAACCCTAATTGTCTGCATCTGTACACAACTCATAAAGAGAAGAATCATTTCACCAAATCACATTACAATAAACTAACGGGGCGTTTGGTATGGGGTGATTCTTCCCCATGATTATAAAAATCTAGGGATTGTTAAAATCAGTCGTTTTTAGTGGAACATTTTTTTGGGAGAAATGCATGGATTCAACCCCTGTGTATTTCTCAAATACAAGCTGGGAAGGATTTCACAATCTTAGGGGTAGGGGTAAGATTGTTAGAATCATGGGGTGAGGGATTCATTAAACACACTATTTTTTTAAAAATACACGGATTCATTTTAACAAATCACTGCTTACCAAACAATGGATTTCATATGAGGTTTTTAAATACATGGTTTTAGAAATCACTAGAAACAAATCCATGGTACATTGAAATACATGGTTTTATGAATCTCGGATACCAAACGGGGTGTAAACCAATTTAACTTATATTTAAAATAAATAAATAAAACTAAACCAATTTAATTTTTGTTTCTTTCAATTTCTAGCTAAAGAAATACGATTTAAAGCAGTGTTAAACTTCAACTGTAAATTATATTTAATTTATTAATCTTCAGTAAATGATTGATGATTTAATTTATCATGTGTTACTTACGTGTTATTCATATTCACGGATAACATACGAATAACATATTTGTGTTTGAACTTTAGAGTTAGAGTTTTAGTTTTTTTTTTTTTTGACAAAGATGAATTTCATTAATTAAAATTAATAAAACCCATAAGGGGAAACAATAGGAAGAAAAGAAAACAAATACAAGGGGAGCCATAGCAGCACAAAGCCCAAACCATGAAGACCAAACTGCATCTCCTTCAAACCATCACAGAAGACCCAAACCCTAGTTAGAGTTTTAGTTTAGTGTTCAATGATTAGGATATAGTATTAGATATTTCAAGTTAATCTTTGGGGTAATTATAATTTTAAAATTTGGATTTATAGTCAGAAATTATATTTTTGAATAAGATTTAGAGTTTGAGTTTGTGAAGTAGTATTTGAGAGTTACGATTTAGTGTTGATGATGATTGGTGACTATAATGAGAAGAAGTGGAATGATGACAAAAGCCAAATGCTTCCACCAATTTCATTGGAAAGGAACCACCTTTCCTCTCACCTACTTGATTTTTTATTTGGCTACTCATAATCATATCTTGTTTAATTGCAACTTACAACTTAGGGTACTTTCTTTTATGCTAATTATACACTTCAAATCTTCTTTGTTTTTAATTTTAATGATATTCTTAGGTGTCAATCATGATTTTGTAGGTGGCTAAGAAACCTTCACAACCCACTTACTAACTAATCAGGTATTCAGTTGACTATTGGTTTATACACAACTAATTATAGACGGCAATTGAACAAATAAGTTATATTAAAATTTCAATTAATGTAATTTATCTCTTCATGTAACTAATTAATTAATTAATAATTGTTTTTCTTTCAATTCGTTGGTGAATTGGTCTCATCTCGATGTTTAACAGTTGAATTTAGCAATTTTTTGAGAAAGTCAAAGAATTGAAGTAGTACTACTTATTGATCATCACTTCCATTTGAATATCAAACCGTGATAAGTATTCTCATAAAAAATATTTCCTAAATTCTTAACAGTATTTGCAATTTCTTTAGAAATAAATAAAAATTATATTTTGATTAGGATTGAAACATCTTGATCATCAATCTTGAAAAAATTCACTTTAAAAGATATTAAATTTTTTATGAATGTGATTAAAAAGATATTATTGTCTCGTAATTAAGAAAAAGAAAGGGGTTATGAGAGGAGGGACAAATGAAGCAAATGTAGAAAAAGAATCCATCAAATGGGGAGACTAGCTAGGTTATTTGAAATGAGTGACGTGAAGAAAAATTATTATAAATTATTTTGGATTCTAAATAAGATATGTGTATACTTTGGATTAGACGATTGAATGACTAAAATCTCTACCATTCACTTAGTGACTGGGTAGCACGCTCTGCTAGATAAAATATATAGGCTCCCTTGGGATTGGCTAAACCGACTAGTGTATCCCTTTTCCACTCTTGTGAGAGGCCTGTAATTCTGAGGGGTCGTTCACTTGAGAGATTTGGATTTAGGGATTTCAAATCTCTAGCTAGAGATTTTGGATTCTCTAGCTATTTCAAAAAGCTATGTTCACTTAAGTGATTTGGTGTAGAGAATTCTAAAAATATAAAAAATAATGATAAATATGCATATTATGAAAGACCAAAATGGTCTCATTCATCATCTCCGTTTTGATATTAGACAAGTTAGTTGGGGTTATTTTCGTAAAGTAAGCCCCAAATCTCTCAAATCCCCCTCAAATCTCTGGTCTTAGTAGAGATTTCAGAAAGCTCCCCAAATCTCTAGGGGGCCCACCTCGAAATCTCTAATCCTCCCCAAATCTCCATCTCTAATTGTGAAGTAAACATGAGATTTCATCCAAATCTCTAGAGCAGAGATTTGAGCCCCAAATCTCCACCCCAAATCTCTCAAGTAAACGACCCCTGAATGTTTTTGGTGATTAATAAATTTTTACATTTGAAAATAAAATAACTTAACGAGTTGGTGTGCATGCTCTCTAGTCCTCTAGTCATAATAACAATCCATTCACTTAGGACATCGTCAAAGCTCATATTTTTAATTTGAATTTCTTGATGAATTAGACAATGTGCATGTGGTTCTCATGAATAAATCAAACTCTTAAAAGTCAAATCGAATACAATGAGGCCGTTGAATCGCCTCGAACTGTAGGCGGTCTCACTCCGTCATCTCGCCTCAGCAAAGGTCCCCTGTCATATACGAGCCCGCATTATGTTGACGGTGATCTGGGCATCGAATCGTGACCTGCAACAATGGACTATAAATAAGACCCATTCAGAGAGGACAAGATTTGGGCATACGCCTGATCTAAGCTTTCACGCTGTACTAGGCTATCGTCGCCAAAAGCTTCGCTACTTTCTGTAACCATTCTCCCTACATTATCCAATACTTCACCTTGATATAAAACCCTTGCACTCACTGAAGTACATACGCGAGACATCGAGAATTATGTAAACCCAAAGAACACGTATTGATCCACGGTCCATGGGATCACAATTTTGGTACTGTTCATTAGAGGGAACAAGTTAATTACTTGAAGGATGTTTAATTTCAATGACAGCCTAATCACTAATCAGAGTCAAGTCAACTGAGAAGAACGAATGTTTAATTTATTATAGTTATTATATACATAATATTAAAATAATACATATGAAATAATAAGTCCAAATCTGCCAGACCATCAATTTCCAATTTTGTGGGGTATATATACGACATTATAAAAGTATTTTCAATTTGTTTTTCACTTCTATTTTTTTTTTTCTTTCTTCAAATTCATTGTAGGGGGTGTGTATCTTTTCCCCGGTACACTGAGAGTCTTTTTTGTTACAAAGCATAGTTTGAAAGTTTTATTTTTCTCAAAATTAAGCTTCAATCGTATTAAATCTCAAACGTGTTCAATAGTACAAAACTCACTAAGGAAGTCAGTCATCTCATCTAGCTAGCTTGGAGAGACTTCACCCAAAAAATTAATTTGGTCAAAATTTCACCCCAAAAAGATCTCTGTAAAAGACTGACAAACTCTTTTCTCACTAAGCAATGTGGTGCTCCTTCTTACTAAATGCTATTTTGAGACTTAATTTCTCATTCACCTTAATCACATTTGTTACCCATTTTCCAATAGTAAATGACCACTAACCCCCGATTACCCCTCCGCACACATGATAAACAAAAATGGGGAAAGCGGCATCCTTGTCTCATTCCTAGGCCCAATATGATCGGTCCCACCACCTCCTTATTTATCACTGCACTATATTCGACTGATTTGACAACATCATCACATCATCATCCATTTAACCCATTTCTCTGTAGATCCCAACTCTTCAGAATGTCTTCCAAGTAATATGAAGCAAATCTACCATATGCTTTGAATATGCCTATCTTCACTGCCACCTCATTATATATTTCGTGTTCTGAATATGTAATTCATATGATGTACATTCTCAAAAACCACAAGAATATTGTCTGTGATCGACCTACATAAAATGAATGTTGATTGTTCTTTGGCGATGAGCTTCGGCATGACTCCTCGTAGATGATTCGCCAACACCATAGCCACGATCCTATAGATTACACTGCAAAGAGATATTGGTCTGAGGTCCTTCATACTTTCTGAGTGCTCGATTTTTGATAGCAAAACAATGTTCATAGCCATAACATTTGTCGGGAATCTATCTTTCTCTAACTTGATATATAAAACGTTTAATAAAATCCTGGATTGAATTCATCCAGTCCGGGTGCCTTGTTCTGATCCATGGAAAAAATTGCTTCTTTGAATTCTGCAATACCACATTGAGGATTGCAAGTTGACTAAGGTCCGATTCAAAAAACTGAGATATCAGTTTGAATCGGATCTAGTTTGATCACATAGATTAACAACGCAAATTATGAACTTGATAGGATGATTGCTTGATGTTTAGATAGATGCATGCATGTCACAATAATACAAATTAAATTACATTATTATGGCAATAAGTTAGTTCAGCCATGATCTTCAATATCTTGTCAGTGGATTGCACGACTAACTCCAGTTCTAGTTTTCTTAATCAATTCCCTAATCCTCTTAATTAATTAATTAAGCTCTTTCCGCTAATGTAACTGGCTAGTTCAATAATTATCTCTTTGGTAGAAAATAGAAATTGAAAACTATATATATATATATAATAAAATGAAAGATTCTGAGTCATTTTCAAGACAAGAAAGTGAGGCTCATTCATGAAGATGAAAGCATGAATGGACTATGCCATTTGAATGTTGAAAAGAAATCCCCCTTGCATATTAAATATTAACAACAGTAAATATTTTTAGTAATTAATTAACTACATAATAACAATTTATCAAAATAATACAAATAGTCCACACTTGTAGATGAGCTTGGCTACATATGAGCATTTTTTGAATATTATTTTTTTTAAACAAATGATTTTAAGGGTTTGCTGTCAGGGTTTTAGGTATTTAGAGTTTAGTAGTTTACAGACTAAGAGTTTAGGTTTATATATAGACATTGTAAATATGACCAACCATGCATAATTTTGATGAAGTTATGACCAGAATAACAAGTTAACTAAATTTGAGAATTTATCGATAAATAACTTAACTTGCCCACATGCATGTATATATATCATATGAGTATTGATGGGCTCAGACTCCTTTGGGTCGGGCCTAGAGAACCAGAGTTACTCCAAGCTTAGGTCGGGCTCACCAGACGTCGAGGCCCACAAGGAGGTAGGGTTTAACCACACAAGAGCCCTAACCGCCATCAAGAGGCCAAGGTTGTGACTGACTCTACCCGCCAATCAGAAAGTGCCATGTAGCATCCTTATGACTCACCAAGAGGCTATGAGTAGCCCCCGACCTCGGTCAACGAGGGACTGAACAACACAAACACACACACCTACACTCCCTTGGCCGTACGCTGCACACTCGTACGTCCAAGGAACCCACAAACGCTAATTAGTATATCCCTTTGTCTGACATACTATGAGGTACCATCTCGACATCAAGAGTCAGATGATATATAGTCAAACCTAGCTCTAGGTTGTTGTCTTTCACTCTTCTTATATGTCAAAGAAGAAGACAATATTGCAAGAGGGAAGCTTAAACAAATAAACAAGTATATCATATATATCTAAAACACTATATAAGCATTTTGGATAAAAATCCATTGCCACATAAGCTTTTGGCCTCCTCTCCTTGAGTTTAGGCTTCTCTCTCATCACACCTTCTTTCTTCCCAATTCTCCTGCATAAATAACTAATTACATACTATTTCATCAGATTTATTTTTATTTAATTTTTCAAACTCTCTCTTCCTATTTCTTTTTCCTTTTAATTAGTTATCTTTTTATAACATTTTATGTGTTACTCCAAACATATTATTTCCTTCACAAATGTTGTTCGTTTTAATTTTTCGAATCCAATGATACCAACCTTAATATATTTTAGTAAATGATTAATCTAATATTAAAGACTATGTGCAGGATAGTCAAACCGCACATTAAGCATTACTTGCACATACACATTACATCACAAAATTTTCAACCATATTCAATCATATTATTCACTTACAACGTAAACAAGCTGAATATGTTGTTTATTGAAAACCTTAAACGTTATAAAATATATATATATATATATATATATATATATATATATATATATATATATATAAAGACATTTTAAATCGATCTAATATATGGATCAAGTGACACAATATGAAGCCATGAAGGCTAAAATTGTTTAACTCTCATCCACACTTTGATTAACTTAAAATCTAGAACTCATTAAAATTTCCCAAGCACACTCAATCATATAGTTCATTGAAAACGTTAATGGATCGAATACATAATTCATTCAAAATATTAAATTGTTATACACAATTAAATAAATCATAAATTAGTATAAATATAATTAAAATAACATACGAAATGATACTAAAAAACTTTAGCTACTATTCACACTTTGATAATTTTACAATCTACTATACACTAAAATTTTCCAAACACATTCAATAAATTTGTTCTCTAACATCGTCAATGGCCTAATATACGATTCATTCAACATATTAAATCAATAAAATTTTAAAACATTAAAATCGTCATAAATCGATATAATATATGGTACTTTATCTAAAAATTTAAATCGTCCAAAAAATTTTTAACTAATATTTTCACTTTGATAAATAAATTTTATTTTAGATATATATATATATATTTGAAATTAAAATAATATGTTTTAACTAAATTATTTTATATATGAGTGTTATAATAATTTATATAAAAATAATATGATCAAGATGTTAATCAATCAACTAAGAGGATCATTAACATTATAAATTGAATTTCTGATATTAAAATAATTGATCAAGATGGTATAGTAGACTTTAAAGTATATAATAAATCAAATATAAAATCCATTTAAAATATTTTATTTCCCAGCTTTCTCATGTTAAAGTATAAAGATACATCGGAATTTGAATCAAATAATATATTATGTATGCAAGTATATTGTCTCTTTCAAATATAAAATTCAGTTGGAATGGTTTATTTTCTATATTTTTTAAGTTAATTAAATTTTTAAAGATAAAACGTGCTTTTAACCTGTAGTGGATTTTGTTCATGAAACGGGTTGGAATATATTTTATTCATTCCTCTAACTTTAGACATGTAGAAAGATTTTAAAAATTAAGTAAGCTCATGTGCCTCAAATCATAAGAATAATTTTAATTTGATTTTCATATATAATTAAAAATATTTGATATTTAGATATTAAATTATTTTTAGAATATCTAGACCATTTTTTCAAGTCATTTACTATTAAAAAATTCAAAGTATTGATCGAGTTCAATCAGTTTGAATATTAAACCTAAATATATTCATATAACATGATCTTTATTTCCATATTTATTCTAAGTTTAAACGGGCCAGTTGAGATTTCATTCCTCAAAAGATTTTTTTGGACAGTGCTGTTTATTTTAATCTCGACTTTATTTATTTGTAAATGTTTCGAGAGAGTTACAGTTTCGTGTTCCGTTTGTCTTGAACTTACTTTTGTTGGCAAATTATTGGGTTTATATACACCTTTTTACCCCTATACTATGCAAAGTTTACTCATTTGAAAAGTTTGTTTGAAAAATAGTATAATTGTTTATGTATTTTCTCCATTGCAATGATCATAAATGGACCTATATAAACTGTTTTTTCTATAAAAATGTTAAATTTTCAACAACTACAAGACTCGATCCTACAACCTCAAGGATAAAAACAAGCTAATTTATCAGCTAAGCTAGACAAGCTAATTTATATTTATATAATAAAATTAAAGCGCATTGCTTCTCGACATTTTATTGCACAATTTGAAACATATTTCACCTTTAATGATTTTGCACATTCATTTATTTTATGATAATCACCAATTTATTGTAGAATGGAAGTGATAAACTGAATAGAGAGTAGAGTGAGTGAAAGTATGGTAATAATTCATTTATATAGTTTATTGTGAGATGATGATACTTTTGTTGTATTCGAGGGGTCGTTTGTGACAGAGAATTGGTTTGGAGAGAATTCAATTCTCTAGAGAATTGAATTCTCTAGAGAATTGAATTCTCTGAGAATTGGGCATTGTAGGCTATTTCAAAAATCAACCGTTTGGATGAGTGAATGTATGAGATTCTTGGGGTGAAAAAAAATATAAATAAATAATTAATGTGAAAAAGACCAAAATACCCAACTTTACCTTATCCTCTTTTACCTTCTTCCCCTTAAAAAGGGTATTATTGTCATTGCCTCTTGAATTCACCCTAGAATGTCACATTCTAGGCTTTCCATCAGAGAATTTGGGATTAAAATGAGATAATTTATTTATTTGCCACATATAATCTCTGGCATCATATACTCGAACACTTTACTTATCACTCTATGAATGTATATACAAGACTAATATATTTTACACACGTTATGATAATGGTGGGAATGAGACATATAAACTGGATATTGATTGAATCATGATATTTTGTAGAATAATTAAATTATTATATTAGATAATTTATTTGCTCAAATGAATTCTTGAAATGTATTCAAGCTAACTACAAGTTATAGATTATTAAAAAATAATGCACATTATTTATATGTTTTGGAGCCATTCAAGTAACTAAGTTATAAATATCTAAAAGAAGTATTTGTTAGTTAATATATCCAGTGAGCTAGATAAAATTAGAGAGATAAGGTTGTGCCTTAATAAGAACAATGATCAGTGAGGTCCTAAGTGTGTAATAGTATGAGTCATGAGATCGTGAGTAAATTAGGTTTCAAGTCATTTACTATTAACAAATCGAGAGTATTGATTGAGTTTAGTTAGTTTAAATTGGGCATATTTATCAAACCTAAATATATTCATATATCAAAATCATAATTTCCACATTTTTCTATGTTTTATGGGCCAATTGATGTTTCATTCCTCAAAAAAAAAATTGTCCATTGTTGTTTTCTTTAGTCTTGACTTTATTTGTTTGCAAATATTTCAAGGAAAAATTACAATATAATTTTTTGTTTGTCTTGAACTTACCTTTGTAGGTAAATTAATTTTTTGAAGTCATATTTGTTTATAAGACATCACTCATTTGGAAATTTTATTAAGAGAAGTATAGTTTAAAAAAAATGAGTTGCATAAATTTAAAAAATTATGATATTTAATAGATGTATTTGTCAATTAATACATATTAAGCTAGAAAAAATTGGATAAATAAGATTGTACTTTTGTAAGAGCAATGACCAATGAGGTCACAAGTGTGTAATAGTATGAGTCATGAGATCGTAAGTAAGCGGGTAACAAGTCGTTTACTATTAACAAATTCATAGTATTAATCGGATTGAGTCAGATTGAATTGGGCATATTCATCAAACCTAAATATATTCATATAACATGATCCTTATTTCCATATTCTTCTATGTTCTAACGGGCCAATTAAGATTTCATTCCTCAATTTCTTTTTTTTAAAGTGTTGATTTTTTTAGTCTCACTTTTATTTGTTTGCAAATGTTTAGAGAGAGTTGCAATCGTTTTCTGTTTGTCTTGAACTTACTTTTGTTGGTAAATCAAATATTTTGTTACAAAACTGTTGAAGTTGTATTGGTTTAGAATACATCACTCATTTGATAAGATTGTTTAAGAAAAGTATAAATTAAAAAAAATTTGAGTTGCATAAATTAAAAAAATTATGAATATTTAAGAGAAGTATTTGTCAATTAATATATCCATTGAGCTAGAGAAAATTGGAGAAATAAGATTGTACCTTAGTAAGAGTAATGACTAGTGAGGTCACAAGTGTGTAATAGTATGAGTCATGGGACCATATGTAAAGCGGGTTACAAGTCATTTACTATTAATAAATTCAGAGTATTGATCGGGGTTGACATTGAATTGAGCATATTCATCAAACATGTATAAGTACATCGGGTTCTATTTTATTTTAGTATGTATTTGAACTTAAATATTATGTGTATTTTGGTACTATATAAACAATTATCTAACTATGTTTATATTTCTACTTTATAATATTTAAGTTCTCAATTAAGTCACATGTTAATTATTTGATCTATTAAGGTTAATCCTTCAATTTAAAATTTTAGTTAGTTTATTATTTCTAACATAATCTTATTTTATCATTATTGAACAAGATCATTCATCATTTACTAATTATACTAAATAAACAATGGAAATATTACAGATCGGCCAACGGGCCGAAAAAAAGCTAGTATATATATATATATATATATGGCAAGCGCTCCGGTACCACAGGGTACCGGTACCCTACCACTCTAAATTCACATTTTTAAATGCTTAAAATTCAAATAATGAGTCCTAAAATCCATTGTAATAAATCATGAGGAGTTAATGAATAATACTTACCCCCCTACACACTGAATTTTGACCCTAGAAAACTACTTCATAAACTCAAATCCTAAAAACGTACGTAAAACTCTAACTTTTGACCAAAAGTCCAAAATTTAAAATATCATAAACCAAAAAAATAAACTTGAAACCCCAAACACTATATCCTTACACCTAAACACTAAACTAAGACCCTCAAACTTTAAAATACAAACATAATTGTGATGAAATTTTAGTGATAGGGTACCGGTACCAGTGGTACCGGAGCGTTGACCATATATATATATAGCCTCAAATTAACAACTCAATCACAATCAATCATACAAATAATTGTGGGGGGATTTCAATCCATGAAGAAGAAAACAAACAGACCCCTGAAATGGAATCACTGGTTTTTATTAGAGTAGTGTCCATTTTCCAGGAAGAAAAATTCATCATCTAGGCCAGCACTGTTCATAAAACCATCATCCCAAGAGAACATTGACTCCACACCATCAACCCATTGTTTCAATGAATCATAATCATCCAATTGAGTGTTTAAAACTGCTGATTGATTATGATTATGATCATGATAGTTGTAGTTACTATGCGAATTCGATTCCTCGATTGATGATGATATTGTTGTGCCTTGAGAAGTGCTAGTATTGTGACTTTTATTGTTGTTGCATGGCTCTAAGCTGCTTCCAGCAGACATCAACACTTCATAGTTCGTCACTAGATCATCATCGTTACTACTTTCATCGAGTTTGGTCGAGAATTGTTCGTCTTCTAGCTTCTGCTTCTGATCGCCATGATCATCGCCACCTTTTGTGTTATCGAGAATCGGTTGGTGGGTGACAGGGTCTACTCCAGCGAGCCTAAGTTTCTTCTTGATCCTGGTATTCCAATGATTCTTGATCTCGTTGTCTGTCCTTCCAGGTAAATGTGAGGCAATCTTTGACCACCTTTGCAAACAAATTTAGATCCTTTTGTTAGTCATTGAAGTTTAACTTTTTCTATGAATCAATTTGCTCAAATACCCTCTATCTCGATTCGATAAATCTACCTGTTTCCAAGTCGACAATGAAGCTGGATCATCTGATTCTCCTCTGCCTCAGTGAAAGCACCTCTCTTGAGATCCGGCCTCAAGTAATTAATCCATCTCAACCTGCAACTCTTCCCGCACCTTAACAAACCTGCCATATATGCATACATTACAGGAATGAGATTGAATTCTGTAACAAAACTGAAGAAAATTTGGACTCTTTACTGTTGATTCAAAACACATACATACAAGTTGATCATATAATTCCTAACCTGCTAGCTTAGGGACCATTCTCCAGCAATGGATGCCATTGTTGAGGATGAAGTTCATGAGCTTGTGATCTTCCTCAATGGTCCATGGACCTCTCTTCAATCCGATTTTTTCACAACAAGGCTGCCTCCCCATGTTTGCTATTCAAAGGAGGAAGAGGAGAAAATTGAAGAAGCAAAAGTAACTGTGTTTATGGAAAATGGGATGAACTTATAATGGATGAAAAAGATGCTGCCAGTTCATGCAGACAAAATTAGAGGATGCTGTTTCCATGGAGGGAAGACAAATGATTGCTAACTCTTCTTTAATACAAAAACAAAACACAAGAGTGTGATGTATATTGCCAATGGATTAATATAATATTTATGTTTTCTTTTCTATGTATTATAATTTTAATTACCTTCTCACGTGTAGTTCGTATTACTTTGATGAAACGGTGTCGTATTACGTTATTCAACTTTTGCTGAGTTTGAGTTTCAAAGTGCAAAATAAAATTCTATTTTCCGTGACACATTGAATATATCATATGCGCAGCGTGATAAATAAAATTTCACCATTGCCAAATGAGTGAGCCTACTAAATTTTGTATAATCCACCTCTATATTACGTGTGAGTTGTGACCCCCTAAAAATTAATGATTTTAATGTTTTTTTTATCAGTGAATATGTAATATAAATAAAAAAAAGGAAGTCTTATGTACATGGCATATATAGAACAATCACAGGAAAATCTCAAACACAGAGCCGAGTCTCCATTCAGAATCCAAAAACAACCCTATACACTTTCGTAGATCCCCAAAAATCTCTACACCAAACCTAAGAAACACCCCCAAAATATGTATACACCAGGACTAGGACCAAATGTCTGAAACAGCTGCAAACCCCATAAAAGTCAACCTGCATCAGTGTGTACTATCTGCCAGAGCAACATCCACCTTCTCATCTCCGCGCCCGAAATCTTACCATTTACCTATAACGCTCTACCGGCCGCCAAGGCCACCCTCAAAACCATTAATGATTCTAATGTTCAATTACTCCTATAATTACATTGCCCCCAAAAAAGAAATGAATGTGATTATCATATTCGATACAATGAAAGGAGTCGACTTTAAATTTTTGCAATGAACAGAAACAGACGTGGGGGTCTTCTGCGTTGACTAATTATTACAAAAGTCGTGTTGTTGAATGTTATAACAATAATAATAATTAAGGAAAAAGACATAAACACATATTGATTAAACAAACAATTAAGGATTGGTAAGATTCCCTAATGAGTGGTCCCTTCAAACTTGAAAGCTTAATTAGCTGTCCTTGTTTTGTCGTTGGAACCTTAACCTCTTATTAATATTATTTGATATTTCCCATCAACGTCATCCTTCTCTTCCCAAAGTCTCAAGTTCGTCACAATTTAACACTAATCAAAAACCAACTTCACCACTCTTTATTAGTTAATCTTTCCTTAAACTATGTCTATACAAATCATAATGATTAACTTTTTTTCTATTCTTTTTAGGCTACGATGTGCTTGATATTCAAACTTGGAATATGACTGATAGGAAAATTAGTTTTTTTTGTCATATGAAAACAGAGTAAAAAATTTGTGGCGGGTCAGAGGGAGTAATTGACTAACCATCTAAATTCTTATACACATGAGAAGAAATTTTTACAGTGCCGAAGAACCTTCGACACGAACGGACTCTTCAGAGCATCGATGAGCTCCATCGCAGGACTTGGGAGACCTCTGTTTCCCACATTTTTAGAGAAGGCAACGCTATTAAAAATCATATGTGGAGCGATTCTAATGCTAAAAACTACTCATGTTTGGGCGAGTGTTATATGTGGTTGTTTTGAATTCTAGACAAATGTTACAGTATTCAATAACTTAAATAATGAATAAAATTTAATTTCTATTTTTATAAATTCAAATAATACATAACCACTAGCTAAAAACAATTTTAATTCCTAATTTAAATTTTTTAAAAATTTTAAATTAGCTTAATTTTGAAATAAAAAATGTGATACCTGTACATTTTTTTAAATTACCAATTTAATTCGATTCAAATTGGATAAGATTAAATATAATGAAATGAAACATATAAGATCACATTAAAAGACATATATAGTTTGTTTTATTTTCCATTAAGCTTAATATGTTGCAAATGATTCTGAGTGGGTCGGAATTTAGTTGAGCTTTATAGCTTGAATCCTACGGCCCAATAGTATTAAACTCCAGCCTAGTTGATAACTGCACCCTACGGCCCAATAACATTAAAACCCCAGCTTAGTGGAGAGCGTAAAATGTGAAATGTACCGAGGAACAAAAATACGCCGTTGCCGGGGATCGAACCCGGGTCACCCGCGTGACAGGCGGGAATACTTACCACTATACTACAACGACTTGGTGATTTTGTATTGATGCAAATCCTACTGATAGTTATTGTTTTGCGTGCTTTCCTTATTGTTATCCGAATACTGTGTCAACAATACCTCACATGTTGGTCAGTTAAATACATTTAAATTCGCTGGTAGTCTTATATTCTTTTGAAGTTGTTTATGATTACTTTCTTTACTTTGAATAGATACATAATCATTTTGGTTTAAGCTTACAAATTTAAAGTACATGCCCAAAATTTTGACTAATAATCTTTTTTTTTTCATAGCAATTAGCTCAGTTTCAATTAGTCCCCTCATAGTTCTTCTCTTGTAGCTAGTGAGGTTGGTTGGATCGCGGATTCGATAGTTTGAAGTTTGGATGCGACGATTGACTCAAGGACGGTGGTCGGAAACTCGAATGTGGACATATATTTTTATTCCAGTTGACAACTTTGGGGGTATTGATAACGTTTATGAATTGTATTTAAATTTAATAATTTGGCTGGATGTGACTCAACTTGTACTTAAACTCGAGATCCCGTTTTGTAATAAAGTACTCTTTTCCATTTGGTTTTACGCTTGTTCTTCCTCGGTTATCGCTAGTAATACTCAATTCTGGTTCAACTGTTTGTCCAACCACAGAAATCGGGAGAGGGTGTTATAACCAGTCCAACACTTTCGATGTCCATACATTGTGATTTCCAATCAGTATGCATGTAGCTAGGAGTTGGGTGTATAATGGTAAGAAGCGACACATACACATTCGACATGAAAGTATCAAGAATTTGCTTGATAATGGTGTGATTGCCATGGATTACATAAAATCTTAAAAGAATCTAGAAGACCCTTTAACTAAGGGACTTTGCAGAAGATTGGTGTAATGGGACTTGGTCCCTGTGGTTGAGGAATTCATGAACACCTGTTTATTATATATATCTTGATGAAACGAAGCCATGGAAAGATGAAAACAAATTTCTGGATTACTGAATGAACAAGCTCCAGTTGAAGTAAAAGAAATCCTCAGCATCATAGTCCTTACCGAATCATCAATTTTGCAGGCTAAGCACTGGTTTTTGCTAAAACAGTAACTGAACAATCAACAATCGTTTCTTTGGGGCCTTGCAAACCCAAGAGAAACAAACACCATCATTCTACAACTAAAACCCAAAATGGATTTAGCCAAAAACAGCATTAACCCATATCATCATCATTCATCATCATATAATTCTGTCCAGCACTCTGTACAACCCTCTGTCTATGCAATGCTGTTTATTAAATATAAATATATATATGTAATTTCATCTATCTACTAATCTCACCAAAACTCTCCTCCTCGCTTCACAACTTCATCCTTCATCTTTTCAGCTTCATCCTCCCACGGCAGAATCTTCGTCAATGGGTCTGAAAATCTTTCCATAACAAAATTCTTAAGCCCTGTATCATTCACCTCACAGAACCTACTCGACCAATCCGACGGCTCCACCGCCTTCGTCCCCAATCCAGGTGCTCGATCTTTTGAACCAACATTCAATTCATCCTGCCAATCAGCCACATAAGTCGCCACTCTCCTGTAGAATTTCTCCTTGAACACTTCCCATACTTGGTATTTGTAGTGATTAATCACCATCCACCCTCGATCAACATCCACGTGCCCGAATCCTTCCCGGAGGTGGAAATGATGCACCACGTTGATCAGCGACGAATTCAACGCCTCAGGCCTCACTATGCTCTTGTGCCTCTCTGGCCAAAGAAGCCGGCATGTGTACCCAGATATTACACCCTGTGAAGGGGCTCGGGTCAGCCCTGATGGACCGAAACTGTGGCAGGGAACCCGAACTTCACCCACTTTGTAAGGAGCGGTTTCCGTTTGATTCCTCAGAACTTCCGGCAAGGGATGACCCGATGGGACGTTGAGGAACTCGTCGACGTCGATGAATCCGACCCACTCGCACCACGGCCGTGCTCTCATCGCACAGTGTGCGAATCCGGCTTCTTGGCTCTTTACCCACGGCCAGACGTGTCGGGTTATGTTGAACCCGACGGAAGATAGTGACCTGATGGTTGATTCGAGCTCGTCGTCGCTGTTGTTGTCGTAGATGAACCATTTTTCAACTCCCATCTCGCCATGATACATCACCCATTCTCTTATGAACTTGGCCTGATTTCTGATCATAGTGCATATGCACAGTTGGTTCGGCTTCTTGGTTGTGTTTCCAAGACTTTCCGAGTCGGGTTCTGGCACGGGTCGGGGACGGGCTATTGAATGAAGCGTTCCCCTGCCTTTGACCCGAATCGAGACCTTCACCGAACCGTTGAATGGCTTGGTGGAGAGGAGGCTGAGAGGGGTTTTGCACCGTACGATCTCCTGGGCGATCGTGATGACTTCCGAACGTAGAATCAACCGCGGCCTCCGGAAATCCCAGCCGTACACGCATTCGAACCTGGAGCTGTCGTATAGCTTATTCGACCGTAGATTGAGCCCCTTGACGAAGACCACCGTAGTATTGTCGCGGTCGATTATAGCTTCATAAACCAGCGTGCCCCACGTACGAGCGGGGACCGAGCGCAGCAAAACCCCTCCTCCGCCGTACGATTTCAGGGAAAGAGAAGAAACGATTGAGCCACGTGGATCGAGCGGACACCGCACGATGTCGCCGTCCACGCGGTACGGCGGCTGATGGTTCATCCGCGTGGAGGAGTTCGAGTAGACGCAATCGAGGTCATCTCGAGTCAACAGTCGAGCTGACGTGGCGGCGGATGATGAGAACGAATTGGAGGAGCGAGGGTAGTTTAGGAAAAGAAGAACCTGGTCAGGCAGGATAACGGCGTCGCGAATCGACAATTTGCTGCTGGTATCCAACTTCCGATGCGATTCGTCGGCGGAGATGACCTCCATAGTCCGCCATGTCGGTACTATCTCCGGCTGGAGCCTTTCTGCTGCAGAGGAAACGGAAAAATCGATTAAAAAATAAACAGAATCGTGGAAATTGAATGGAGAATCGAATAGAATCAAAATTATACCAGGAGGGGAAAAGAGGAAGCGGAAGGATGAGAAATTGAAGGCTGTTAAGAAGACGCAAGAGGCTACGATGAAAAGAGTGCACCAAAAAAACCTGCTACAGACGACGTCGCGCCTCCGCCGGTTATCCTTCATAGCGGCGACGGACAAAAAAGTGGGACCGCCACTGCCGCCGTCGAGAGCTGTTGCTAGATTCTCTTCCTCTTTGTCATTAATCGATTTAAGTAAATATGTTAGTGAAGAAGAATTTGAATATATAGGGTTTAAAGGTGCACTGCTGGGGAGAATCTGGGGATGTTTGGTGTCTGAGAAAAAGGGAAAGGGGAAGGGGAGAAAAGAGAAAGACGGTATGTAGTCTTCTGTCTTCTCTTTTAATTTGTTTTTGTTGGTAAATTAAGCGTCGGCCAGTTGTGGTGGCGGCCGGGTAGCGGTTGTGTGTGAGACGTTGTATCCACCTTACGGTGGCCTGCCACTTGTTTGATGATCCTACGTCACCAGCATTTTCGAAAAGAAAGATTATCTACAAACGTCCCGTTGATTTGATGATTCCATTTTTTTTATTATTTTTTTTGTACAGCACTGGAAACTACATCTAACTCAAAAGGAAGGTTAATGTCTTAATGATTCCATTCAAGAATTGCGAGTTTTATTCTGATATAGTAAAATTATTTTTAATTAATATTTATTGAGGTATATCAGGTAGTTTTTTATATATATAGTAATTTGATTATTAGGTAAGAGGAGGGCGGTGCAATGAATTTTGGAGGCCCTGTTTTAAATTTGAGATGTGGTTATATTATAAATGGTATATTTGATATGCTTCTATCAATATAACCCGACATGATTTTGATCACGTAAAACTTGGCTGGCAATAAGTTTAGGGCATATTTAGATTTTCTTACATATCATCTCACCTTATTCTCGACTTGTTGTATATAAAACTTACAGTGATACTTATTAAATTATATTTTTTTTCTATACTTATAACTCTATCATATTTTTTTATTAAATTCACACGTCTTTTGAAAATATATTTTACTCATTTTTAGGTCAAAAGTCGAGTTTTCATATTTATGTTTTTGAATCATTTGTCATAATGGGTAATACCCTCAGCCTCATGCTCCAAAATAAATACCCACTCGGAACCTATCTTACACGGGTCCGACTTGGATATTAAGGTACCCACCCTGACCTAGACCAATTGTCATTCCTAACCTATATGAATTTTTTTTAAACAAAAAAAATGGGAATAAATAATATATTTATATTTAAATAATAAAATTATATTAATACCATATCAATATAAGAGAGACCAAAATGATAATAAATAAAAAAAATTAAAAAACACAAACAAGGTTAGTTAATAAAACATAAGCTTTATTTTGTTAATAAAACATAAGTTTTTGGAGATGTCCTGGGAAAAAAACAAGGAATCGAACCCTTGTCTACCCAAAGCCAAAAAAAAACTAAGTCACTAGACCACCACTGCATTAATTTCTATCTTTTGCATAGTTTATTTATAATACATTTCTCATATATTTCTACTTAGCCCAAAAATTTGGAGGCCCTTTGTCATAGGGCCTGCCAGCACACCCTATTGGGCGGCCCTGGGTAAGACCAACATAATGGAAACTATACAAAGGGAAAAGTATATGTTATGCGTACAATGAGGTTTAAACTTGAGAGGTGATGGATGTGGATGTTACTCGTTTCGTCTCTAGATGACGAGAGGTGATGGGAGCGTACCTTGCAAGGTGTACCAAAGACAGTAGTAAGAGGACGTATAGCTATGGATGTATGTGAGGGGGTAAAGTCGTATGAGAGAAAGACAAAGAACTACCGGGGTACCCCTTAAGGTTTTGTGGAGAGGATAGCCTCAAGCGTACGAACCGGAGTTTATAGTTTAAGGCGTATCCTTAGGGTTATTGTCGTTGTTATGATGTTTATGGTTGGTCTCTTATTATTGCTCTAGAGTTTGAGCCCGATGCGGCGAAGGGCCTAGCTTCTTCCGTGTTAGGAATGTTCTCCGAGTTTATTGGGGAAACCCTAGGCGGCTAGGATTTTGTGGGACTTCCGGTGGATCCAACGTCCCGTGCGGCCCAAATTGTCTTTGGGGGAAACCCTAGGCGGTTGTTGTCCTTAGGATTTCGCCACGCTAGTGAGTACTCCGTGTGGGGGCCTAGCAGTGTGGCTTGGCCGCTTGGGCCCATCAGTATACAAGTATATACAACATTTTTATCTAGTATGGAAACATTGTTAAAACGTTCTTTCACCAAGTTGTTCTTCTTTGACAAGATTGGATATAATTTTAGAGGCGAATTCAATTGAGAGACCAAATAATATTTTTATATTTTTAACTAAACCAATAATAGCCATTAGATTTTTAGGTTTTAAATCCTAGGGTCCTAGTTTTTACTATCACCTCGTTTGGTATTTGAGATTCATAAAACCATGTATATCAATGTACCATGGATTTGTTTCTAGTGATTCATAAAACCATGTATTTAAAAAACACATATGAAATCCATTGTTTGGTATATGCAATGATTTGTTATATAAAATGAATCATATGTGTATTTTAAAAACATTAGTGTGTTTAATAAATTCTTCACCCCATGATTCTAACAATCTCACCCCTTCCCCTAAGATTGTGAAATTCTTTCCAGCTTGTATTTGAGAAATACACATGGGACTGAATACATGCATTTCTTCCAACAAAATGTTTCACTAAAAATGGTTAATTTTAACAATCCCTGGATTTATACAATCATCGCTATGTAAAATAAATGACAATCCTCCTCTCTTTAGAACTGGAGACCGAATCTCCCATCTTCTACGCTCGTCATCACCTCCATCACCTTCGTATTACATTACCAGATCCTCCATCTTCTTACCCTTGTTTCCTCCTTTCCTCTGCATGTTGTCCGCTTATATAAGTGCACGCTCTCCTCTTCTCATATCCATTCGACCAACTTTCCAGATATAATAAAGCAAAGGTTGTATAAGGGAAAACTATCTTCATTGTATCTTGAAAATTTGTGTCGAATCTATCGACCACTACAAGAAAAAGGGTATTTATCACGGTTTTGGGCACTATTAGTCACGGTTTTTACCGTGACTAAAAAAATTTGTCACGGTTTCAGAAACCGTGACAATAATGACCATATTTTGTCACGGTTTTTAAAGAAACCGTAACTAACTAATATTAGTCACGGTTTCTATAAAAACCGTGACCAAATTGTTAGTCACGGTTTCTTCTTAAACCGTGACTAATATTGGTCACGGTTCAGTTTGAAACCGTGATAAATACTAGTGACCATGTAAACTTAATCTTTCTAGTGACTGAATTTATAATTTTCTTGAATTGTAGTATCAAACCCTCAACTCCTTCAGTCATGCAATTTAATCCATAAACTTATAAGGTTAACAAAAGTTCCCAATCTTATTCCCTCCGTTATACAAATAAGTCACTACATTTTTCTAGTTATGCAACTTGGTCCAGAAATTTTATGAGTTAACAAATCAGTCCCTTGTCTTCTCCGGTGACTCTCTCGTCGCCGGTGAGTCTCGACTGGCACCGGAGCTAAGCTCCATCGATTAGGTGAAGGTGAAGGATGAAGGAAGAGGCGGTGGTTTCAGATCTGGTTTGAAATCTCCTATTGTTTCAAATCTGGTGGCCGAAGAGGAGGTTTGGTGGTAGCGGCGGGTTGGTGATAGCGGCGGCGCGGCTGGGAGAGATTGAAGCTGCGACGGCGGCCATGTTTCAAACCGAGGAAGAAAGCTGTGACGGCGGCCGTGTTTCCAGCCCTTCGACGAAATCGACTCCGACGAAATCGCCTCCAACGAAATCGCCTCTGCTACCTCCGACGAAGCCTCCCGCCTCTGCTACCTGCGTCCAGCTCTCCGTCGTCGGGAGCCGAATTGGAGGAGAAGATGAAGGAATTTGGTGAAGGAAGGATGAAGTTGAAGAAGAGAAGTGGAAGAAGTCATCGGGAAGAAGAAGATGAGGAAGAGAAGAGGAAGAAGTTGACTTGGATCGCCAGCGTGGATTGCCAAAATAAACTGGTCACGGTTTAATTAAAACCGTGACTAATTTAGTCACGGTTTTTAATAAACCGTGACTAATTTGTCACGGTTTTCAAAAACCGTGACTAATTAGTCACGGTTTACGAAACCGTGACAAATACCCCTTTTTCTTGTAGTGGACATGGAATTGAAGTATACGACGAGTTGATTCTTAAAATATCTTAATAATCTTAATGGTAGTATGGTAGATTTGGTTTTGACACATAGGATAGAACCCTCCTTACAAAATTCCACATCATCACAAAATTTTTAAATTAAAATTTAATTATTTATTTTCCCTATTATTAAATGCTCATATATTAAATACTTCAACATTAAATGTATTATGAAATAAATAATTTTTAATATATATCTTAACAAAAAATATTTATAGAACAATATAAATCAAATTCTAGTATATTTTAATTTATAAAAAATAATATATTAAAATTAATTATAAAATTTTATTAATCACTATATGCTCTTTGTTATGTTTCATATTTGATGAAGTAGAACTTTTTGAATAAAATTTTCAACTTTATAAAAAATTTCATTTCTTTCACTATTTACTATGTTTATTTACCATATACTTGACAATAATAAAGATAATATTCTTTGTTATCATATGTATTTATAAATGGTATGCGATCTCACTTGATTGAATTTGAGTTTAGTTAAATAAAGGTGAATGTTAGTCATATTATGAGTTTATCTTATTATAGGTTTGAAAGGTGAACAATTTCAAGAAATCGCTATTTTATCCAGCCAACGGGTTGGGTACAACATTAGTTAAACTCAAAGAGGAGATAAGAGGATTGTGAATGGAGATTAAACATATATAAATGAGGATAGGCTATAGCTTTTTAGTGATTATCATTTAATTATGTCAAATTTTTTTATGTTATTGCTTTAAATATTTATTTATTAATTAATAAAGTATAGCATTATTTTTTATTTTTTAATTAGTTAATTTCCATACATGTTTTTTTTTGGCAACTAATTAATTGGAAAAAAATCGTTGCTTTATAAGAAAAAAATAATGTATGACGATTAATTAATTAATTATTTGAAAAAGAATCATACATGTTTTCCCTTTTTTTGTAACTAATTAATTGACAATCATTTTTTTGTAAGCAATTGACAATCATTTTTGTTGTTGTCGATTTTTTTTTCCGTAACAATTCTTGGGCAGGAGTAGACTATAGATCGTGAACCAACCTAGGAGACAAAAAAGAAAAGGAAAAAAAAAAGAGGAAGGGGGTTTGGAGGGGTGGGGCTGTAATTGTTATCTTGATACTAAATCACATTTCATAAAGTTAAATCCTTAATAGTCCATGAGGTGTTCTTGAAAAGCAAAGTAAATCCTATTGTTTGAAACATATTTCCATGAGGGAAAAAATGTCTTCAGTACCCTTAACAGGAAAGCGCAAATCCTGATGGAGTTGCATCCCGCAGACGAGCCAAATAGAAAGAGTGACGTATCCTCAAAGAGGAAAATTAAGTATGACACCAAAAAAAAAATGAATCATGTATGATAATTAATTAATTATTTGAAAAAGAATGAACATGCTGAAAAGATATGAACATGTTCCAAAGCTGAAAATTGGTACACAATTCAAATATTATTAATCGAAAAAATGTAAATCGAGAAAAAATATCATATGACATTTGAACTTGTTCCAAATCTGAAAAGTAAGTATATGATTCAAAATCTACAACTTTTTACTAACGGAACAACAAATGAAATAAAATCTACAACATGTTACCCAAAAAGTTGGAACTATATGAATATGTTCCTAAATCATTAAACTGAAATAACTTGTTCTTAAAAATGAACCTGTTTCATGGTATCAAAGAACAAATTAGGAACACAAATAGAAAAAAGTAGAATTATAGAAGAAGAAGATGATGAAGATCCAGATCCTATTTAGTCAAATCATAAGATCAGATCTACGACCTGGTATCGAATCACATATCCATATCCCAATCTAGATCCAGAACCACGACGGAGGGTTGGCGAGGGGGCGTGGTGGCTGTTTGACGAGGGCACGTGGCTGGCGATTGGCAAGGGGTGCACGACGGTCGATTGGTAAGGACGAGTTGGTCGGTCGATTGGTAAGGACGAGTTGTCGGTCGATTGGTAAGGACGAGTTGGTCGGTCGATTGGTAAGGACGAGTTGGTTGGTCGATTGTCAACCCTCTTCTTCTTCTTTGTTTCGTTTTTCCTATGTGAGAACATGGTTCCTTTTGTTTATTTTGGAACCACCAAAAGTTAGGAACATGGTTCCTTTTGTTTATTTTGGAAACCAAAGTTATAAGTGTTGTTCCTTTCAATTTCCAATAATATGGATTCATGGTTCAAATTTTCTCATCTGAAAACAATGTCATGGACATAATATCGATAATTCAAACTTTTAATGTTTATTTAAAACTATTTCGAATCCATATCACAATCCTCAGTATTGAGTTGTGGTCCCGTTTTTTACTTTTTATAATTTGGAATCATGTCACTGACAATTTCAATCAAGTGAAGTTCATTTTCTATAATTCAGAACCATGTTTCCTTTCAAGGATGGAGAAATGTGGACATTGAAGGGAATGGTTGTTACAGTGGTTTCAAAGCTAGACATGTTCTCTTTCTGACGTGGAATCATTGTGTCTGACATTCTCTTTCTTATGTGCACCTCTCCGTCTATCTCCGATCGCTGACTATCCTTCGTACGGTAAACAGAGTTACTCATTGTGTGACATGACAAGTTCTCAAATGTCTTACAAGCCGGAGAGTGGTAAATCTCTCGACTTGGTTGATACCTAAAATGAATGTCTCTTCAAGTCTCCCACAAGAGTTACCTCAGGCAAAAAAAAAAAAAAAAATCTAGAAAATGACATATCTCATAAGATGTTTATAAAAAAAAACATATCTCATAAGATTAAATAATAAATGAAAAATAGCACTTTGCTCCCCTCTACTTTGTCAACTTAACAAACAGCCCCATATACTATAAATTACTCTTTTTACCCTCCCTTATTTTGTCCACTTTACATTTTTGGTATTTCCATTCTAACTATTGTCTTAATGACGTTAATTGGTGTGCATTCAGTACACCACATTAGCTCCAATAGCCATGTATGATCTTACTAAGTATTTTTTAATTGAAAATATAAGTATACATAATTACATAGGATAAAATCGACGAATAATACGTGTGCTTTTAATACTCTTCGGATTTCAACATACTCTTTGTGATATATACCTCCACAATTTACCTCCCTATCCAACTTAGTCTCAAACCTTCGATATCTCTCTTGTCGATGTGCGGACGTCTCCAAATTTAATGTTACGAATATGATAGTTGGAATGGAAGGACCTAAAATACAAAGTGGTCAAAGTATGAGAGGTAAAAAAAAGCGATTTACAGTATAGGAGGCTATTTGTTAAGTTGTCAAAATTGAGGGGGTCAAAGTGCTATTTTTCCAATAATAAATAAGAATATTCATACGAAAGATCGCAAGTATAAGAATGGAGGGTCTAAGATCTACGAGGGTACACCCAACGATACTGTTCTCTGTAACCACCTGATTACAATTCTCCACCTGCAGCGGTTTCCGGTTTTGCAAAGATAACGAAACCCTATTCGGTCGGGTTTCAAAATTTCGACCGTTGCGTATCACCTCGCTCAGAATCCAGAGAAATGTCCAGTCAGGACCCGACTCACAGTGTCCCAGATCCGGTTGAGAATGACGGCGCCGCCCAGAGCTTGGACCCTATGTTCAGCCCAAGGTTCAAGGCTGCGGCAGCCATGGCTGGATGGGACGAAGAGTCCATTCTATTCGCCACCCTTATCGTGGAAGACACTCCGGATCGGGATTTGAAGCTGAGCAAAAGAGGGGATCCTCTTTTCAAGGCTCCTCCTCCTTCCACCGATTCAACAAGGTATAAATAAATGAAAGCCTTCAATCTTTCTCATGGATTCGAGGAGAAATTTCAATTAGGTTTGTTCTGGGTTCTCTTTTTGGGTTTCAGAAAGCGGAGGGGTCAGAGGAGGAATCCCATTTCTGTTCATGTGCCTATTATTAATCTCGACGACGATGAAGAAGAACCACCGCCCATACAAGAAGGTAATTTTTTAGTTTTGTAGTTTAGGGTTTCTATCTCTGAAAATGTGTCTGATTGTGGAAATGGTTCGGCAGTGAATGCCAAGAAGAAGAAGACCGAGACAGAAGTGGTTGTAAAGGATGGAGTGAATGAAGAAAGTTCATGCTCAAATGCTGCTGGTCTTCCTTGCTTGGAAAAGCTTCGAGAAGAACTCTCCTGTGCTGTAAGGACCTCAATAAATTTGATTGTGTTATTTTCTATTAACCCAGAGATTTGAAGGGTAATGTTGTTGTTTGGTGTTTGATAGATTTGCTTGGAGATTTGCTTTGAACCTAGTACCACATCTTGTGGACATAGGTAAAATCCTCCCACATTTCAGCTTCTGCTTAACTATGTTTGTGAGATTATATCAATCGGTTTAAGTTTCAGTGCTTAACTGTGTTTTCATTTCTAGTTTCTGTAAGAAATGTTTGAGATCAGCTGCTGACAAATGTGGGAAGAAGTGTCCCAAATGCAGACAACTAATAAGGTGAAGAACAACAAAACTATATACGAATCTCGAGTTTTCTTTCATAGGATTTCCAAATCTTAACAACCAAAAATCTATTCCTTGGATGAAACTGCAGCAATGGGAGATCATGCACAGTGAACACAGTTCTTTGGAACACAATACAGCTCCTATTTCCAAAAGAAGTGGAAGCAAGGAAGGTAGCTGAGTCGGCCTTGAACAACAACCGGAAAGAAAGAGTCAACAACAACAAGATAAGCAAGTCTAGTAGAGGTGTTAATCCTGTTCGACCAGGGGTTTCAACTCGGGTACAGAATCAGGATTCTTCTGCAATACCCCAGAGACGAGGAATTCTGTTGTCCTCAAATGCAGTTGTGGATTCTTCATTTGGTAGAAGGGTTCAGAGAGGAGAGACAGCGGCAGCACCAAGTGGGAGAAGAAGATCAAGAGCAGAAAGGCAGATACCAAGCCAAGATGGAGATGCTGCTTTAGCCTTAAGGCTTCAAAGCAAGAGTTCGTGGAGGGATTTAGCAGGGAAACTGATGAAGGGTCGGCTAGAAGAGGATTGGGAATGGCAAGAGCAAATTTGAGAGCCATGGCGTCTAGAGCTGTAAGTATTCGATCCAGGGGTCAACTGTATCTGTAAGAAGTAAGAACTCTGCAAGTGTATGACTTATTTTTAAGTCTGATATAGCAAGTTTTGTGTTTCTACTTTGTCTTTGCTCGTGATGTGATAATTTAAAGCATGATTCAATTCCCTACTAAGCTATGTACTGAACTGTTTAATGTTGTGAAGTCAACTCAATGTCTCTATCTGTACATGCTGCATGCCTGCAACCAAGTCAACTCGGACTTTAAGGGGGCAAGCAACACATATCTGTTTTTATTCTAGGGGTGGGTGATTTGGTTGATGTAATTGGGTCTGGGAATTAGATTTCAATTATCGGCCCACTGAAAATTGTAGTGCAATTATTTGAATTATCCTTATCTCAATTCATATTACTCTGGTTCACCGATTTACCCCATTCATGGTTGAATGCATTCTTTTTTTGGGTTATAGGATTTTTTTTAATCATTTTCTTATTTGAAAATAATCATGAAACAATGTATGAAATTAATTAATTATTTGAAAAAGAATCATCATGCTATTTATTCATTTTTCCTAAATTGTCAAATCTGAACAACTTGTTCCTAAGTATGAACCTGTTACATGGTATGATGACGTTAGATTTACCGCGTTTATATCGCCACATTTGAACGACATTCCCCTTATTTGACTCCGAATTGTGATGAACTTGAATGACTTTTATGAAAAATATGTTTTATCTCCCGTTGGCCCTCTTTTGGGCAATTTGATGTTGTTTCGAGTTGTTTTTGTTGAGATTTCAGGTTACCACGTTGTGGATGACTTTTCTACGAGCTCGGCACTTCAAACGGGGATCAATTTGGAGTTCAAACGGAGCGGGAATCATCAAAAGAGCTGAAGGTCATTTCCAGGGGCAAAAGTGCGCCTAAATCCATGAAAAGTGCGCCGGCGCACTTTTCTGGTGCTGCCAGGCGCACTTTATTTTTAGTCTCCTGGAATTTTTCCATCGGCCACAAAAGTGCGCCATTTTCATGGAAAAGTGCGCCGGCGCACTTTTTAAGTGCCGCCGGGCGCACTTTTTCCCAGGACGGATTTCGGAGAGTAAAACAGGGTTTTCAAGGGAGAGACGAAAGGACTTCATTCTGAATTCTGATTTCGACGAACCAGACACTCTCGGAGGAGGATTTTGAAGCTTTGAAGTGACGATTAAGCGAGGAGAAGCGAGGATTAGCTCAGGAGTTTCTAGGATTCGACAGGATTAGTTTACCCGGAGTAAGATGTCTTCTTCTCCAGTTCTCTTCTTCTTTGTTTTTGCGATTTCTTCTGTAGCGATGTCGAGCTAAACTCTTTAGTTTGTTCAGATTAGATGAAACTCTAGTGAGATTTTGTATGGATGATGTCGGGTTTCTAACCCGTTAATGTTAATTGAAGTTTATTCAGACATGTGATGAGTTTTCTCTTAAACCCTAATTTGAAGCTCTAAGAATCCGTTGATTGACCATATCGTAGGATTTTGTTTCATCTTTGATTTGCGGTTCTGACCATGGACGTAGATCATTCTAGAGTTTAGGAGGTCGTTAGGGTTGCCGGTGTCTTGACCATAGGGCCGGTGAAACTAATCTCTTTACATATCTTTGTGGCATTTCACTGTTCTTCGTGCGTTCTTGAGGATTTGCAAGTTATCTTGACCATAGGAACTTGTAGGTTTGATAGGATAGTTTCTCTGCGTCCTGACCATGGAGTAGAGATTACCCAAGGAAGTGTCGAGTCATCAAGTCTGATAAACTGAAATTGCATTGCATCATCCGTCTTAATCGAGCTAGAGCGGATTCGAGTCTGGACAAACACCTTAGTCTATATTCAAATCTCCAATCTGCTTCACTTGTTTGCTTGTTCAATTTGCATTCTTAGTTTACTTAGTTCATTTTTAAACCATTTCAAACCCAGCACGAAAACCCGAATTGCTTATTCCACAACTGTTGAGTAATAGAAAAAGAAAGACCCTAGGGAAAAACGATCTCTTTGGAGAAATCCATTGAGTTAAAACTAGTGTGCATTAATTTGCGCATCAAGTTTTTGGCGCCGTTGCCGGGGACTTTTCTTTTTCTAGGAAAGGCATTGTGCGTTTAAGCTTTTCATTCATTTTTCTTATCATCTCTTTTCTCTCCATCTTTTTCCATGATTTACCTGGGTAGTGCTCTTGAGTTTTGAGATGCAGGATAACAGGTTTTATGGGCAATACCAAGGATGGTGCAATAATGGAGTACCATTCGACGAATATCAACAAGGATGGAATATATCAGAGCAGCCACCTTTGCCAATCTGGAATGAGGAACCACCACCCTTGCCTTCTTGGCCAGAGCCACAAGCTACACACTACTACCGAGATTACGAAGAGGAATATCTACATTCGCACCAGTACCAACAACATGAGTCTTATACAGATTTTATGTTGAATAAGATCCTCTCGACTCTACGAGCTCCTAATGCTGTGAACGTCGAGATTGAGCAACAATATCAACTGATGGAAGAAGATTCTCGAGAGCTGGTCGAAGAAGAAGATTCTCGAGAGCTGGTCGAAGAAGAAAATGATAACCTAGCCCATGACTATTGTGAGCTAGAGGTATCTGATGAAGAATCTTTGACAATGGTGGTAGATGAAGATGTGGAGCTTATCCATCTCTTGATTGAAGCTGAAGATGAGCATCTGGATATTGAGGAGTTATCCTCATTTATGCTTCCGTCGAGCCAGCCTGTAGTTCCAGATAGAGATGAGCACATGGATATCGAGGAGTCACCTACATTGGTAATTCAGACAACTGAAACTGAGGAGGGCAATGATTCTGAGGTGTATGAGCTCAACTTCCAGAGCAACTTGGATGACATTGGTGTGGAGCAGACTGCAATCATCGATTATAACACACCATACTATCTCTTTCCTCCTCCAGTAGGAAAGTTTGAGAAGAAAAGGTCATCCGAGCAGAACCAAGATCTACTTGAGCACCATCGACTGCATCTTGCTCCTTCTGACGTGCTATTTGAAACTAAACCGCCAGCCTTGAAGAAGCTGTTTAACTTCAAGGAACTTTTGAGTTGGGGTGCATAACCAGGTATCGTCTAGCTCAAGGACGTTAAAGGAGAGCGCTTCATGGGAGGCAACCCATGTCTGGAGTCTGTTTTGAGTTTTTGAATTAGTTGTTTAATTTTGAGTTTGTGTCGTACTTTAGTGGTTCTTGAGTCAGTGATCTATTCTGTACTTTGAATGCTCTGATCTTGTTGTGAGGTTCTCTCCTGTTTCAGGCTGTCCTTAGCTTCCGCCATGACTGTCCTCCGGTACTTAACTCATGCTTTCTCCGACATCCTCATGTTCACCTTTCGGTAACCCTATACACTCTGTTTCTACATTTTATTATGTGGTCCATTGAGGACAATGCCTAGTTTAAGTGTGGGGTGGGCTGATATTTGCATGATATGTACGGAGTTTTGTCATTAGATGGGTGGTGATTGTACCTTGTTTTGTCACTCTTTCACTGCTTCTCATTCTCTTTTGCAAGTAACTTTTCACATTGCTTAATATCTTCTTGGATTTGCTTACCGTTTTCCATATGATGAGAATGATGTGTTGCTTTAGTTGACCAAATGTGTGTGTGAGAACCTGAATTATGACCATCTCCCATTCTTCTTGCTTGAAGTATTCTAGGAACTTGCCCTTATCATGTTAGTGAACAATTGACTTGTTAATGTGTAAGACTTGGTCTGTCTGATGCTCGAATTCTCTAGTTCAATGCCTGGATCGAGTCTAGATAAGGGATCTGTTAATTTCGTGCTTTAAGTTGTTATTGATTTTTCCCAATCAAAGAAAATCTGAAAAATGAATGGTTTGGTATTGAAGTTGTGGGTCGATTCACGAGCTGGCATACGTGCCTGCCCATTGCTGTAGTCCCAAAGGGAAGTCTCAATGTGGCATTCTTCTTCTAACCTACTCCCGATCGTGGCTGGGGTCTAGGATAACGCGGAATTCCAAAGGTTTCCGGCTGCTCCGTACCCGGTAGTATCCACACTGTACCGCCCATTCGGGAAAAAAAAAAAAAAAGAAAGGAAAAAAAAAAGATGAAGAGAAAAATGAAATTCTCTTTAATTTTGTTCTAGTCGTGTTCCCTTATCTAGCAAGTGTCCGGTTGCGTCCTAGAGTAAGTGTAGCGGAAGTAAGCGTTGTCTTGCCTTTACCAAGTCAGGTTGTTCACTAGTTCGTTAAAGTCTTGTTCCTCTTTCACTCTGGCAAAAGTTTGGTTCCTAATTGTGTGGTTAGTTGGGTAATCCTCTTGTTTGGTTGAAGCACCGTATACATCTTTCTAGGAACCAAGAGGTTTTCGGTTTGCTCATTCAAGTTGGTGCATTGTTGTGGTAAAATTCTTGTTTGAGGACAAACAAACGTTTAAGTGTGGGGTGATTTGATGACGTTAGATTTACCGCGTTTATATCGCCACATTTGAACGACATTCCCCTTATTTGACTCCGAATTGTGATGAACTTGAATGACTTTTATGAAAAATATGTTTTATCTCCCGTTGGCCCTCTTTTGGGCAATTTGATGTTGTTTCGAGTTGTTTTTGTTGAGATTTCAGGTTACCACGTTGTGGATGACTTTTCTACGAGCTCGGCACTTCAAACGGGGATCAATTTGGAGTTCAAACGGAGCGGGAATCATCAAAAGAGCTGAAGGTCATTTCCAGGGGCAAAAGTGCGCCTAAATCCATGAAAAGTGCGCCGGCGCACTTTTCTGGTGCTGCCAGGCGCACTTTATTTTTAGTCTCCTGGAATTTTTCCATCGGCCACAAAAGTGCGCCATTTTCATGGAAAAGTGCGCCGGCGCACTTTTTAAGTGCCGCCGGGCGCACTTTTTCCCAGGACGGATTTCGGAGAGTAAAACAGGGTTTTCAAGGGAGAGACGAAAGGACTTCATTCTGAATTCTGATTTCGACGAACCAGACACTCTCGGAGGAGGATTTTGAAGCTTTGAAGTGACGATTAAGCGAGGAGAAGCGAGGATTAGCTCAGGAGTTTCTAGGATTCGACAGGATTAGGTTTACCCGGAGTAAGATGTCTTCTTCTCCAGTTCTCTTCTTCTTTGTTTCTGCGATTTCTTCTGTAGCGATGTCGAGCTAAACTCTTTAGTTTGTTCAGATTAGATGAAACTCTAGTGAGATTTTGTATGGATGATGTCGGGTTTCTAACCCGTTAATGTTAATTGAAGTTTATTCAGACATGTGATGAGTTTTCTCTTAAACCCTAATTTGAAGCTCTAAGAATCCGTTGATTGACCATATCGTAGGATTTTGTTTCATCTTTGATTTGCGGTTCTGACCATGGACGTAGATCATTCTAGAGTTTAGGAGGTCGTTAGGGTTGCCGGTGTCTTGACCATAGGGCCGGTGAAACTAATCTCTTTACATATCTTTGTGGCATTTCACTGTTCTTCGTGCGTTCTTGAGGATTTGCAAGTTATCTTGACCATAGGAACTTGTAGGTTTGATAGGATAGTTTCTCTGCGTCCTGACCATGGAGTAGAGATTACCCAAGGAAGTGTCGAGTCATCAAGTCTGATAAACTGAAATTGCATTGCATCATCCGTCTTAATCGAGCTAGAGCGGATTCGAGTCTGGACAAACGCCTTAGTCTATATTCAAATCTCCAATCTGCTTCACTTGTTTGCTTGTTCAATTTGCATTCTTAGTTTACTTAGTTCATTTTTAAACCATTTCAAACCCAGCACGAAAACCCGAATTGCTTATTCCACAACTGTTGAGTAATAGAAAAAGAAAGACCCTAGGGAAAAACGATCTCTTTGGAGAAATCCATTGAGTTAAAACTAGTGTGCATTAATTTGCGCATCAAGTTTTTGGATTTGATGACGTTAGATTTACCGCGTTTATATCGCCACATTTGAACGACATTCCCCTTATTTGACTCCGAATTGTGATGAACTTGAATGACTTTTATGAAAAATATGTTTTATCTCCCGTTGGCCCTCTTTTGGGCAATTTGATGTTGTTTCGAGTTGTTTTTGTTGAGATTTCAGGTTACCACGTTGTGGATGACTTTTCTACGAGCTCGGCACTTCAAACGGGATCAATTTGGAGTTCAAACGGAGCGGGAATCATCAAAAGAGCTGAAGGTCATTTCCAGGGGCAAAAGTGCGCCTAAATCCATGAAAAGTGCGCCGGCGCACTTATATTTTTAGTCTCCTGGAATTTTTCCATCGGCCACAAAAGTGCGCCATTTTCATGGAAAAGTGCGCCGGCGCACTTTTTAAGTGCCGCCGGGCGCACTTTTTCCCAGGATGGATTTCGGAGAGTAAAACAGGGTTTTCAAGGGAGAGACGAAAGGACTTCATTCTGAATTCTGATTTCGACGAACCAGACACTCTCGGAGGAGGATTTTGAAGCTTTGAAGTGACGATTAAGCGAGGAGAAGCGAGGATTAGCTCAGGAGTTTCTAGGATTCGACAGGATTAGGTTTACCCGGAGTAAGATGTCTTCTTCTCCAGTTCTCTTCTTCTTTGTTTCTGCGATTTCTTCTGTAGCGATGTCGAGCTAAACTCTTTAGTTTGTTCAGATTAGATGAAACTCTAGTGAGATTTTGTATGGATGATGTCGGGTTTCTAACCCGTTAATGTTAATTGAAGTTTATTCAGACATGTGATGAGTTTTCTCTTAAACCCTAATTTGAAGCTCTAAGAATCCGTTGATTGACCATATCGTAGGATTTTGTTTCATCTTTGATTTGCGGTTCTGACCATGGACGTAGATCATTCTAGAGTTTAGGAGGTCGTTAGGGTTGCCGGTGTCTTGACCATAGGGCCGGTGAAACTAATCTCTTTACATATCTTTGTGGCATTTCACTGTTCTTCGTGCGTTCTTGAGGATTTGCAAGTTATCTTGACCATAGGAACTTGTAGGTTTGATAGGATAGTTTCTCTGCGTCCTGACCATGGAGTAGAGATTACCCAAGGAAGTGTCGAGTCATCAAGTCTGATAAACTGAAATTGCATTGCATCATCCGTCTTAATCGAGCTAGAGCGGATTCGAGTCTGGACAAACGCCTTAGTCTATATTCAAATCTCCAATCTGCTTCACTTGTTTGCTTGTTCAATTTGCATTCTTAGTTTACTTAGTTCATTTTTAAACCATTTCAAACCCAGCACGAAAACCCGAATTGCTTATTCCACAACTGTTGAGTAATAGAAAAAGAAAGACCCTAGGGAAAAACGATCTCTTTGGAGAAATCCATTGAGTTAAAACTAGTGTGCATTAATTTGCGCATCATGGTACCAAAATGATAAAATAGGAACGCATCTAGGAATTCAACACACTCACCTTGTTCCAAATCGTAAATTGGAATAACGTGTTTCTAAATCCTCGAACTAGAACAACGTGGTTCCTATAGATGGACATGTTCCTAATAGAAAATCAAAATAAAATCAAGAAGAAGAATAAGCAGCAGTCATCTTGATCCCAACTCATAACCTCGACTCGTAGCCTCGATCCCAACACATAGATGAACAAGCGAGATTGCACTATCTCGACATTTCTCCTGTTCGTACACATCGTCGAGGCCCAAGATTTCACAGCGGCGAAGGACACCCCTGGTTGCATAGCGACGGGGGAATAAACTCTCCGACCTCCTTCATCTGCAATGATTTTGAGATTAGATTTTTGTCTTCATTGGTGGTTGTCGGGGATGCGGGTGGCAGCCACAAAAGAGATCTCTGAAAGACAGGCGACGACGGGGTTGGAGCAAGGCGGGCGGGGCTGGTTTCATTAAGCGGCGGTGATGACGTTTGGTTTGTTGTGGTCGAGGAACCACCAGCTGGAAGAATAGAGAGTGGTGTAGTCGGCTGGAAGAACAAAGAGAGTGTCAGCATCTCTAGTTCCATTGAGCGTCGGCTAGAAGAACATAGAGAGTGGCAGCGACCACCACAACATGAGGCGAGTCGGTGGCTATTAGGGTTTGGAGGGGGAGGTTTTTTTTGGTTTGGTGGATAATGAATGATCCACGAACTCTAATCATTTAAATATGTACCATAATTACTAATTTGTCTAATCAATTTCTAAACCGTCAAATCTAGTTACTAATCTAACAATTTTTAATAGTGTCGTTATATGGGGACATCTATGATCCCCATAGTAGTAGATCCCATGGAGAGGAATCTACGACGGAAGAATATGATTGTCAACATGGTTACAATATGAGGAGTGGGAAAAATGTAGGCAGTTTATTAACTTGGCAAATAGAGATATTATCCCAATGTATTTTTTTTTTTTTTTGGCATAGACAGCTCCTTGCGGAGAGGCAAAGACAACCAGCACAAACAAGAAAGGAACATCAAGTCCCAACCCAGGAAGTCATGTCTACCTCCATGATTTCTGGGAGGTTGTTCAGGGCCATGCGAGCCACGTAATGGGCGGCCCTGTTACCTGAACGGCGAACTGTCATGAAGCGCCAAGCAGGAGCTCCTTTTTGCAGCTACAAAATTTCTTCTACAATAGCTCCTCCTGGGTTGGAAAGCACCTGACCGGCCAGCAGCTTCGTCGAAACTAGTTCTGCATCTCCTTCAATGTCCATCTGCAAAATACCAGTCCACAAACACCAAATACACGCATCTCGGAAAACTAACAACTCAAGAACAAATGGATCAAAAATACCTGGATATGTAGTGCCTATCGCACGCAGAACAACCCCGTCCGAGTTCCGAAGGACCCATCCAGAAGATCCACCAACGTTGGGACGAACGACACCATCGACATTGATCTTGAGACGCGTAGGGTGGGGAGGGAGCCACGAGCGAGGGGGGTGAGGATGGTGGGGGGAGGTGGAGAGAGGGGAGGACCATAGATAAGGCAAACCTTCCGCTATTGACTATGAAAGTGCTGAAATAAAGTTTCTAGTCGAGTCTGAGCTCTATAAAAAACCACTCTGTTTCGGCCCTTCCACAAACGCCACCAAGCTAGAATCCATATATCGTTTAAATACGATTGATTGCAAATTTGACTGCAAAGAGAGTAAGATTATGCATAAAGAAACCATATTCTATAAGGTTGAACGCAAATTTGACCACATTATTTTCATTTGAATTTCTTATTCTTTTAACGATTTTATAAATCACTCCAGGCATCATTTCAATAATTACACCAAATTGAAATGAAAAAGTTAGTGTTACTAAAAAAAGTTAACACAATATCAATCAATGGATGGTTACAAAAAGGTATCCATCTGACTGTTAATTTTTTGATAATACTATCTATGTACTAGTCTACTAACCAAAACAAAATAAAGCTTAAAGACAAAAGCCAATGAGTGGAGATGAGCGCACTTGAAAACTGGAAATTAATTTCCTTAATCATGATTGTGAATTTAACGCGTTTTTAAAAATCCATTTCACTCTTCCAACTAATAATCATCTTACCGGAGTTTGAAATACAGGATTCTAATCAAATTCAAACCAACCATCTAATGAATAGATACAAGTTAGCAGAGATAGACTTCCACCATCTGATGCTCGTTGTTTTTTCGGCTCCGCATCCGATTAAGCTACCAATATAACAATATAACAACGAGCTTCGAAGAGCAGAAACTGATATATGAAACCGAACGGAATGGAAGTTTATTCATACAGAAACTTCTTCTCAGTCATCAGGCCACCACTGCTTTCATCGTCATTTTTCTGCTGTAAGATGAAATCTTTATACCTGCTTGTCCATAGTAATTAATTGAGCTGAGATAAATATAAAACCTTGGGGACTGACTGAAAATCATCTGCACCTGCTCCCATTATCACGTTTCAGTCAGATAAGTTTTGATCAAAATCAAAATAAGAAAAACAGGGTTCCCAATTAAAATACTTTCCAATCCCCATACCAAGAGGATATTAGTTAACAATAAATATGCAATCAATCAAACACTAATCAAGCAAACATTTAGCCTTAGACCTTAAATCAGTAACCGAAATTGGAAGCATCACAAAGGCAACTGGAATCAACTCCTGGCATAAATACTAAAATTTGGCCATTAATCCTATGCATTCAATTCACATCAATCAGCGTGATAATCAAACAGTATGAATTTGGCCATTAATTCAAAATTCAATTGCAAATTGACTGATTACAAGACATGTTGGTCATAATGTCCTGTAATTTAGTTTTGAGGATTGATTGTCATCTAGAAGGCTGTCAAGAAGAAGCTGAGAAAAGTCAAGATTCACAGTATCAAACCAAACACAAAATTCTGAGAAAAGTCAAGTTCATGAGATGAACCAAAGGGCCAAATAAACATTAAATGTTTTCAAAGTGACAATTGTACCAAAACAAATGAGATTAATGAGGACAGAAATCAAGCAGAAAACAATGTTATAGTATTATGTAACGTACAAGTTTAAGTCCTTTCAGACAAAGCCATTCCAGGATAGTTATTCACTTCGAATGATGCATCCAGAGTGTGGGATGAACACTGAATTCATATTCCAATGAGAAGACTAAGGAAACTTTCAATCCATGAGTCTGCCTTCTGATGATACATTATTTCTCACCATAGACAAAATAAAACAACAACTAGTTCCAAAGAGGCAACTAGAAACAAAGGGTTCAGACATTCCTCGACTCAGCATCAACACACGTAGTAGTTTTAGCATTCAGCAGCTGGTGGAATCAAACCAAAATTTCAAGAGCAACCCTATCAACAGCTTTAACAACTTCAAACTTAGCAATTACCAAAATTTTGAACAGTTGCTTTTAGAAGTAGCTCAGCAAATGAATCTGAATTCAAACAAAGAAAGAGGATTTTCAACACCTCACTTGGGAGGGAGTCAAGAAACATCGTCTTGATTACCGGAATATGATAAACCCTATCCGTATTCAAACCGTGTAGTGAAAACAAAATTCACCACGGATTGCTTATCCGGCGGAGGAAAAGGAGGAGACGGTTACCTTGACGAGTCCGGATTCAACGCTTTCCTTTCAAAACACCATAGTTACGTCACAGGCCCACAGAGTTTTCCTCGATCGTTAGACGGAGAGCTTTTGGGTTGTGTTACAGTGTGTTTGCTTTGCAGGTCCGCGAGGATTGACTGTCCCCACGTCGATCCTTCATCGCCGTCTCTGAAAAGATCTCGGGCATGGCGACGGTCGAACAAGATCTCGGCACTGGGGGGGGGGGGTTGGAACAGAATTGAATTGCAACAACTCATTATCTGTTTGCTGAAATGAGTTTAGTTGCAGGTATGCTGCTTCCATTATTTGATCTACTGCTGGAAAAGGTTGTTGGTGGAGACGGCGAGGAGGAAGCGGCCGGAGTGAGAGTGGAACGGAGGAGAAGGAGGGTTCCTTTTTTGTATTCACTTGATGACTTATTATTAGCGTGATATTATCCCAATGTATTATTTCTATTAATTCTTTATACAGCAATTATATAATTAATTATTACAGATTTTATTACAAGACATTAATAAAAATCAATGACTGACTGAGATTGATCTTGTCAAAATGAGCAAAAACTCAATCGGTCACCGGAAGAAAACAAACCACAACTTGGAAACGACGTGATATTATTGCCGTCGCCGATCAATTTCCAGTAACAGAGAAAAAGAAAAGTTATACATACATACAAATTTGAAATTTCATAGTTTATACAGTGGATTGGATTTGGGGGTTAAGCAGCAACTCCTTGAACCGAGGATCAGTGGTCTTAAGCAGAAGAGGAAGAGGCAAATCGACCCCCATCTCCAAAACCTGCAAGTACCTGGGCTTAATCCGATTCTCCAAGCTAAACCCAAAATAATGCGGAAACTCCTTAAGCTCATCCAATCCCCCTTTCATCTCCCCAACAAAGTACTCATACTTGGGCTTCAAATTGTTCTCAATGCTAAACGTGAACAACGGCGGGAACCTCCTCACCATCGCCAGTGTCTCATCCTCCTCCAGACCAACGCTCTCCAGGTACTTGACCTTGGGAACCAGAGTGTTCTCCACGCTGGACACCAGCAGCACAGGGTCGCTGTAAATTAGTGATTCCAATTGGTTCTGATTGAACCCTACAGTGTCGCGGAGGTAGTCAAGGCAATGGTGGAGCTGATTGTCGACGCTGGCGGTGAGAAGGCGGGGGCATTTGATGATGACCTTGCGGAATCGGTAGTCAGGGACGTTGAGAGTGCGGGATAAGAAGGAGAAGACAGGGGAGATTTGAGTGAGGACGTCGGAGGTGAGGAGATTAGGGCACATTCCGAAGATGCGAGGGAAGTCGTTGTGGTGGATGCCTTTGGAGTGGAGGAAGGAGACGACGGAGTGGATTGAATCGAGAGATGCGGAGTGGAGGTTAGGGTTTTGGGAGAGGGCTTTGCCGGAGTCGACTCCCATGATCTCGAGGCAGAGGACTTTCTCTTTGATTTGGGATGAGATTTTTGTGTGGAGGCTGTGATGGATGTTGCTGCTGGTAGTTCTTTTGTTTGGTTTGGCTGATAGCTGCTGAGTAGTAGTGTATTGCTGTGGATCTGAGGGAGCTTGTAATGATGGTGATGATGATATTGAGAAGGAAGAGTGTAATGCCGTCGCCGCCGACGCCGGAGACATGGTGGCGGAGCTTGATGTGTGTGAATCGGAGGGAAGGATTGGTTGGTTCTTCTGTTGTTTATTTGTTTATTATATTGTGGTATGAGGAAGGTGACACGTTGGCAGCGGGATTGAAGATGATTGGCTGGTTGTGGATTACGCTGGCTTGGATTGGATGAATGAAATAGGTCATCTTTCATCTTCCTCAAGAAACGACAGGAAAAAAGGAGAGAGAAAAAACAATCATAAAATAATTTCAACATTCGTCAAGTAACCTAATAATAGTCACTAGTTACAATGAACTCGATGAGATTCGTAATCAATTACCAGAACACACATTCTTGACATTTCTATATCATTCATTAGCACAAAACTCTTAAAGGAAAAGTAATAGATCTCTATTAGGTGAACTTTTGATTCATCATGTCCACGAAATGACAATCCGTATTTTAACAACCAATTTATGCATTTAACTGAAACCTCTAATCGATCTCGATAATCGTTTTTGGTTTGATCAGAATGCTTATTCAAAGCAATCGAAATACATAGTGATTGTTGCATCAACGCACCACTGATCCTTTGACAATCATTGTGTACACTAACATGTTTCTTAAACCTATCAGACTTAGTCTAATTAGTAGTATAATCTTGTCCAATGAAAGCACCACCTCCTCCTTTCTTTTCAATTTCACGTTAGAAAAGATAACAATCCAAGCAATATGCAACATCTTCTGCAACAACAATACTATACTCTAACCACTTATATTTATCAAACCAAGAAGAGTTAAACCTTCGCCTCCTATCGCCAAATTCTCGATTGGTTCACTAATGAAGATTGCATTCATTGGAGGAAAAGTTTATGCTTGTTTGCTTCCATCCGATTTAGTTTTTCTTTCATTGCCGCAAAAGTAGCTTTTACTTGCTTACTTCCATCCCATTGAGTTTCTTCTACATTCACAGAAGTAGCTTTTTCAATCTTCGAAAAGTATCCCTTCATCAACCAATTTAATTTACTTCTTAATTCCGGAAGCCCTAAAACTCACTAACAAATATTAGATTAATCACCGGCCCGTTTGCCAGTTGATATCCAACTAATTTTTTAAATCTTTATGTTTTATATTAGTATCGTCGATTTTGAATTATTGATGAATAAATTTCAATATTTGAGTTATTTAAAAATGATTGAAAGAAAATGTAGTTTAAAAACAAGAGATTAATGTAATGTTACAATAAAATAAATTTGTAAAATTTATATCTAAGAATTCAGTAAAATACCTGAGTTGTGCGGTTGACCCAATAGCTAAAATTTCGTAGATAAAAATAAAAGGGAAAATACACTTTGCCTTTGCCAACTTAACAGATAGCCCAATTTTACCCTTGCTTTGATCACTTTGTCGTTTGGGTCCTCCCTTTTCAACTTTTATCTTCGTAATGTTAAATCTGGACTGCTGGACACATCTGCACCCGATGGAGAGAGATATCGGAGGTAGGAGGTGAAGAGTTGGTCGGGGAGCTAAATTGGGGAGGTATCATGAAGAGTATGGTGAAATACAATGAATTTTAAAATTGCACATTTTGTTCGTCTATTTTATCCTATTTATTGTATATATTTATATCCCCACTTAAAAAACGCTTAGTAAGCTAATACATGACTATTGGAGCTAACATAGTGTATGAATGTGCAGCAATTAACGTTACAAATACGAAAGTTGGAATGGAATGACCTAAACGGCAAAGTGGTCAAAGTAGGAGGAATAAAAAAAGCAATTTAAGTATAGGGGGCAAAGTAAAAGTAAAGGGGGCTAAAGTTGAAAGGTTAAGTTTATAGAAGATAGATTGAATTGAGAGAGAAGGTGGAAGAATAAATTATGAGAATTAAAGAGCAGCCCATGTTGCATGCATAGGCAGCCCCGCCACTAGGTTTAGATCATGCATGTATATTTTTTACTCTGTTTTTGTATGTAATCTATTTCAGTTACATTACACTAAACTGGTTTGAATCTTTCATTTCGTCCAAAATGGTCCAATTTGATGTGTTTTGTTTGTTAATGTTTTCATTATATATTTTCTAGTGAATACCAAGCTGGTGCGATAAAATCATAAATAATCAAAGGTAACCCTAGTGTTTGTTATCTACTCTAGAGTTGTATTGTATTGTATTTTAAGAAATGAAAAAGAAAGTCAAAATCTGACTTTTAGTAAACTACTGGAAATCCGGCTGCTGCCCCACGCAAGAACACTCCTCTTGTTGTTTGATAATTTACAAATACAGTAGGAATATTACGATGACTTCATATTCATCAGTCATCACACTCTTTCAATATCTTTCTATAAGTTCCATCTTTCTGTTCTGTCTCTATAATGAAGCAGCAGGGCAATCATTCTCTGTTTCATCTGCTATTCTGCTAGCTAGCTAGCTAGGCAGCTTCTTACTTCTTTCCTGTTTCCTAAGAGCTCTTCAACAGTAATCATGGCAAGCAAATCAATCCATCAGTTGCTTATGTTGGCCATCGTATTCATGGCGGTTGCTTTGTTAATAGAACATGATCATGATCATGATCATGACCACATGGAGCCACAATCTCCGTCCCCAAGTATGGTTGTTGGCCAACCTGGTTCTTCTTCTCCATCATCTGCTAGCTGCTCTCCTTATGTTCTTCTTACTGCTACTTTATTTGGTTGCTCAACTTTGGCTTTCTTCCCTTCCCTTTTGGGTTCCGCTGACTTCTACCTATAAGACTAGGGGTTGGGGGACTTGTGTTGTTTGTCACACGTTCTCTACTTCTCTTGGTTATTTCTATGTATTTGTGTTTGATCTAATAAGGATACTTGTACAAAATTTGTCAGAAGGTCTCAAATGCATATCACTTTCAAATCCGTTTCCACCTATTACCCGTTACCCGCTCCCGCTTGAAGCGTATATCTAGGTTGTCTGTACCCATCAATTTTACCCAGTCAACGGGTAATTCTAAAGGACTTTGGACAAGCGTAGATCATTGGAATCACAAATGGAATTAGGTTGGACTGGACAGATTCACCAGATAACGTATTTTGCAAACAAAATCTATGCTGCAATGATAAAAACTCAGCTGATTAAAACCCATCATTTCTCACACTGAATACAGAGAGCACATAAATTTAACAAAACCAAAGGCCCCTGCTCAAATTTCACAACACAACACCTCTCTAACTAGTATACACGAAAATTTGGACTTCCACTGTGCAGTACTCACTATTAATATCACAACAGCATCAATCATAACCCGTCGGAATGGTCAAGTTACAGTTCTCGGCCGCTATCACGAAAATGATAAACCTTTCATACACTTGATCTGGAGAGTTCAATGTCTATGAGAATGCTTTTTCCGGCCAAGACGCGATGGCTCTCCATTATCTTTGCTCCTTTGATGTAATAGCTTCACAGCAAATGATAAGAACCCTATAACTGCAATTGGGTAGAACACTTTATAGGGAGCCAACCCCAACCCAACTATATATGAATATATGCCAGCAACAAGATAGATTGCATCCAGTTTCACTTCCTTCCATATCACAAAGGAAAACAAGGAATTGAAGTCGGGATTCAAGAAGAAGACACCGTGGAGAACGACACCAATACACATGGTTGAATCCAGCAACCATGGGAAGCTATGACCCATGCCTATTCTCTGCAACCAGCAAACGTCGATGATAGAGTGAACAATTTTGCATAATAAACCAATTGCTAGATTCAGTTCATGAGTAAATGTAGACAAGGGTAAATATATTGATTCTTTACCTGCAACCAAGCCACGAAAGAAGGGACAAACATCAGAGCTGCCATAAGATGCAGAATCAGCAACCCATGTCGGTGATGGAATATCTCTAGTTGTGTGTCACTGAAGCTCTTTGAACTGTTTGGGCTGTTGGAACTATTTTCTTCCAGCAGGGCGGCATTATGGTTGACCCCCATTTCATGCTTTGATGAAGTTGGCCAACAACTTTCTTTATCTTTGTCCTCGTAACCAAGGAATTCCTTCTTTCGTGTGTGGCTGCTGCGAAACGAAGCTGTCAAAAAACTGCTACAGAACACAATCTCTTAGATGGATTTTGAACATAGTGAAATGAAAAAGCAATACAATATTCAACAGGAAGCAAGACAAGCAGAGTAATGAAATATTGTTGAAGATATATAATAATCAGCCGTAGAAAGTTTCCTTATCTGATTAGGAACCTAATTTATTATTATCTTCCTTTTTAGGTAGTTATCCTATTTTTGTTCTCCTACGTAAGGTAGGATATTCCAACTCTTCTATATAATGAAGAGATTGTACAACTGAAGAAATACAGAATATATTCTACCCTATTATCTCTTTAAACATGGTATCAGAGCCTACGGTAAACCCTACTACCGCTGGTTTTTTTTCTTCGTCTTCTTCATGAACTGTCATGAGCTCCGACAGTGACGACTCTTCTACAACCTTTATCCCACCAGCCACCTCTGCACCGATAGTTACAGAGAGTATGGCTTCTAATCCTGACCTCCTATCCGGCGGTCTCTCTATCCCAAAACTCAACAGCAAGAACTATCTTCAATGGTCCAGATCAGTTCAGATGTTTATTACTGGTCGATCCAAAGGAGGATTCCTTACCGGCTCTGCTGCAAAACCTGACGCAACAGATGCAAAGTTCGAGCAATGGAACAATGATGACAATCTAGTTCGGTTCTGGTTGATCTCAACCATGGATCCTAACATAGGTAACAACTACCTACTTCATCCTACGGCTAAATCCATATGGGATCATGCCAAGAAGACCTATTCCACCACCGATAATTCTTCAGCTTTATTGGAACTGGAAACCGCAATATTCAACCTTAAGCAAGGTGAGATGACCACCAATGAGTATTACAATACTCTGTCTCACGCTTGGCTGCAACTGGATCTGTACGAGACTTACGATTGGGACACTACGAAAGATGCAGAAACATATAGGAAAGCGATTGAGAAGAAGCGCACCCTACACTTTCTTCTTGGGCTCAACCACGAGCTTGATGCTGCTAAGGGACGAATCATGGCCACGAAACCTTTCCCTGCTTTAGAGGAAGCCGTTGCTGAGATTCGTCAGGAAGAATACCGTCGTCAGGTGATGCTGGCAAGCAAGAAGATTAACCATGAAGGGTCTGCACTTCATAGTGAAAAAACAGCAGCTGCTATTTATTCTAAATTCGGAAAACCAGCAACGGGAAAATCAGTCCAGCCAAGTTCTGATAAAGAACCTGACATTTGCGAGCACTGCGGTAAGCTTTGGCATGTCAAAGAGGAATGTTGGAAGCTACTCGGCGGTAAGCCTAAAGGCTGGAAATCAAAGTCCGAACTTCGGGCTATTCAGGCACGTGCCAATTCTGCCAGTATTGGTCCGACGAGTGTCTCGTCAACTGCTGCACCAGAATTCTCTCCTGGACAACTTGCAGCAATCCAGAACATGCTGACACAGGCATTAAAAGGTGTTCAGCCGTCCTCTTCTACCTCGGGGGGTTTCTCGAGCATGTTTGCTAATCACGGTATGATTCCTACAACCTATCTTCTACATAATACTTCAAAGAATGTTTGGATCTTGGACTCGGGTGCTTCAGACACCATGACTGGGTGTAAGGAGTTGATTCATGATCTGAAACCCTATCCTAAGAAGGCTGGTGTTAGGGTTGCCGATGGTAATCTTGCCACCGTAGAAGGTTTTGGCTGGGTTCGACTTTCGCCGCAAATCATCATTTTCCCAGTTCTCTATGTTCCGAAATTGAACTGCAATCTTCTTTCCATTAGTCAACTTACTTCTGATCTGAATTGTGAAGCTAAGTTTGGGTCTTCTGGCTGCCTGTTGCAGGAAGTGGGATCAGGGAGGATGATTGGCAAAATTGAAGTTAGTGATGGCTTATATGTGTTGCGGGCTGGAAGTATGGAGGGGCCATGCTCAATTGATAGACTTAGCCTAGCACATGTAGTTTCTACTATAGATAGTTGTGATAATGAAGTTCTTATGTGGCATTTTCGTCTCGGACATTCGAGTTTTGTGTATTTGGAACACATTTTTCCTCAGTTATTTCGGAATAAAAAGGCTCAGTTATTCAATTGTGAGGTTTGTCAGCTTGCAAAACATACTCGTACCACCTATTCGAGTCTTGAATATCGACCTACAAAACCATTCTCGGTGATACATAGTGACATTTGGGGACCTATGCGAATCAAGAATCTTTTTGGTACTAAGTGGTTCATCACATTCATTGATGAACATACTAGAATGACATGGACTTTTCTTATGAAGGACAAGTCTGAAACTGCTCTTATATTTCGGCACTTCTATGAAATGGTTCTTACTCAGTTTCACACAAGGATTCAAGTTCTGAAAATGGACAATGCCAAGGACTACTTTAACAATGTTCTCGGCCAGTTTCTTGTTCAACACGGCGTGGTCCATGTCAGTTCTTGTGTTGAAACTCCTCAACAGAACGGTATAGCCGAACGAAAGAATCGACACTTACTGGAAGTTGCACGAGCTTGTATGTTTGCTCATAATGTCCCAAAGTATCTTTGGGGGGAGGCGATCGGGATCTTATCTCCTTAGATATATTGCCTACAGATGCAGCAGAAACTATCAACATGGCAGAGCCAGAGACTACACTACAGGGGGAGAGGGTTCAGCCAGAATTGAGGGTGTACAAAAGGAGAGTTACTGCTGCCAAAAATGATCAAGTATTGGACAGTACTGCTGTCCAAGACAATCAGAATCTGGGAGGTGCCACTCCTGTTGATACCAACATTGAGCAGCCAACTGAAACTGAAGTGGAAGAAGCACCGAACTTACCAGATAATTTGCATATCCCTATTGCTCTCCGTAAGGGAACAAGGAGTTGTACTCAACATTCAATTCACCAACGGGTCAGCTATGAGGGATTGAGTAGCAGTTACCGAGGCTTTATTACAAGTCTTGATACTGTTGTAATTCCTCAAAATATACAGCAAGCACTACAAGATCCTAAGTGGAAACAAGCTGTCATGGAGGAACTTCAAGCACTTGAAAAGAACCAAACCTGGACCGTGGTCAAACTTCCTCCCGGAAGGAAGACTGTCGGCTGTAAATGGGTGTTTACAGTGAAGTACAGGTCAAATGGTTGTAGAAAGGTTTAAAGCAAGGTTAGTGGCTCGAGGGTTTACCCAAACCCTTGGAATCGACTACGAAGAGACTTTTGCTCCTGTAGCAAAACTCAAAACTATCAGGATTCTTTTATCTTTGGCTGCGAATCTTGACTGGCCATTACATCAACTGGATGTAAAGAATGCTTTTCTAAATGGTGAGTTAACAGAGGAAGTTTACATGAATTTTCCACCAGGCATGGAAAATGCTGCAAGTCGTGATACAGTGTGCAAACTCAGGAAAGCACTCTATGGACTGAAGCAATCACCTAGAGCATGGTTCGATCGTTTCACCAAAGCTGTAAAGGAAGGAGGCTATTATCAGTGTCAGACAGACCACACATTGTTTGTTAAGCATGCAGCCTCCGGAAAGATGTCTATCCTAATTGTTTATGTGGATGACATCGTAATTACAGGTGATGACATAGAGGAGATTGATAATCTGAAGAAAAGACTGGCAACCGAGTTTGACCTAAAGGATCTTGGTGAGCTAAAGTATTTTTTGGGTATGGAGGTTGCTAGGTCGAGTAAGGGCATTTATTTATCACAGAGAAAGTATGTTTTGGATCTCCTTCGAGACAAAGGAATGCTTGGTTGTAAACCTGCAACTACTCCCATGGAGCCAAACAAACGTCTTTGTCGAGACCAAGATATTGCTCCGGTGGACAAAGGAGGTTATCAAAGACTTGTTGGCAAGCTGATTTATTCGCTCACACTCGTCCAGACATATCATTTCCTGTAGGAATAGTAAGCCAACACATGCACATCCAAACGAGGAGCACATGGAGATGGTCATACGGATTCTCAGATACCTAAAGATGTCTCCTGGTCAAGATTTGCTATTTAAGAAAATCTGAGGAACGAAACATAGTAATGTATACGGATGCTAGTTGGGCTAGTGATCTAACTGAGAGAAGGTCCACGACTGGATATTGTACCTATGTATGGGGTAATTTGGTCACGTGGAAAAGTAAGAAACAAGAAGTGGTAGCACGAAGTAGTGCGGAGGCTGAATACAGGGCAGTTGCACATGGACTTTGTGAAGGTATATGGCTTCGAAGAGTTCTGGAGGAATTGAAGATCACATTGCACGGTCCAGTAACAATGTTGTGTGATAGTCAGTCAGCCATAGCTATTGTTAAAAATCCATATCCATCATGAAAGGACAAAACATGTTGAGGTTGATAGACATTTTATATCGGAGAAAGTAACTGGAGGGGTTGTGAAGATTGATTATGTGCCTTCTAGTCAACAAGCTGCCGACATCTTTACCAAAGCACTTCCGATGGACATATTCGAGAAGATGATATGCAAGCTTGGGCTGTATGATATCTACGCCACCAAGCTTGGGGGGGAGTGTTGAAGATATATATTAATCTGCCGTAGAAAGTTTCCTTATCTGATTAGGAACCTAATTTATTATTATCTTCCTTTTTAGGTAGTTATCCTATTTTGTTCTCCTATGTAAGGTAGGATATTCCAACTCTTCTATATAATGAAGAGATTGTACAACTGAAGAAATACAGAATATATTCTACCCTATTATCTCTTTAAACAAATATAAATCTGAAAAAGTTACCTGCTCAACGCACTGTGACAGCATAGAGTATCAGCAAGAGGAGGGCGAGTAAACCCAGTGCTGGGTGAACAAACATCCCAATGTAACTGCAGTTAGTGCAGTGACCAAAGATGGGCTGGCTCTTATTACCCTCATGGCCTGCATTACAAGAAATATAAGAAATTGAACGGGTATCAGCATGGTGATCGATGACCAACCTAGTTCAGTTTCATTTTAACCAACAAACCAAAACCGGCTTTAACCCCTAAGATCTTTATCACAATCATACAAATGAGGAAGGCTAACTTAGGTCTTATTTTGTGGTCGCATTTTGGTAACTGTTTGATAGAGGGAAGAGTAGACATGCACGGATAAATTCTGTGAGATAGGAAGCTGACCTTTAATGAGAAGATCCTAGCAGAAAGAGTAATAAACCAGTGAAGATATACAAGGCGGAAGTTTGTTTCCCATTGTTGCCACCTGTAAAGAAATAGTCCTTGTAAATTTCAATTACAAGAAGCAGATAGAAATATACTCAACTATATCAATTTAAACCTCTACCACCATGTTCAATCTGAATACGTATCCTAATAATCAAATTCCAGACAACATAGACCAACAAGATGCTAGTCAAGAGCGACAGCTTATGTCACTTAAAATGACTCAGCTATGTATATGTTGCAATTAACGGCGTCTAAACATAAAAATATGCTCCACAATATATCAGATTAGAATTTAACAGACTTTGGTGAATGCAACATCTAGAGGCAAGACAGTCAAATTGAATAGCAGTTGAATACAAGTACAGGTTATCCATTATTATCCACTGAACTTTTCTTAGTGAACATATCATATATCCAATAAAAAAATCATCATTAACAAGTGCTGATCAAGAAAACAAAAAACTGACCTAGACTGGAGGATCACGTGCAATGAAAGCGGTGCATTAGAGAGAGATTGGGACCCCAGTTACTAGTAGAATACACCCATTTGCAAAAAGATAGCAAATAATGGACACACAATGAAGCTTGCCATTGAAGAGAAGAGGCTCTGCGAATTCAGTATCGATGGAGAAATCGAGAAACCTAGAATGGGGGTGAAGCCAAAAGCATAAACGCAGAGGCATCCTTAACTTGGAAGCATGGCTGCAAGTATGCGATGGTATAGGCAATCAAGATTCCATGCACGCACTTGCTGCATTAAAGCGAAAAATATAGTGGCAAAGCAGAAGAAAGCCAACCATTGCCCCACCCCCACATACAATCCACCCCCCCCCCGCCCCCCTCCCCCCCCCCAGCCCCCCTATCAAAATTGTTGACATTTCCAACACCAACTTACAAGCATATAGAGACCTTGTGTATTCTAAGAAAAAATACAAAAAACATAAGGAACCATGAATATTTTCAACCTGCGTTGCAGGTTTTATCACTTTGAAATAGCATCGGTCGAATTTTAGTTTTGTATAGTGTTATCCACTCTTTCAAAATCACCTGCGGAGCCATACAGAAGCAAAAATCGGCCAGCAGCTGACTGTTTGAGAAGCAGCAAAGTTCAATTTATATGAACAATGAAGGATCAACCTGCAAAGCGAAGATAAATCAGTGGGCCTTTGTTGATCAAAGGACTAAATTATGAACTTATCCAACCCACATACCAGTAACAGTATAGAGGACTTTTCTGATCCTGGAAAGGAACTCAAAATTGCTGGTGATGAGTCAACCTTTAACAGTTTCACTATACAATGTGGGGGAAGATATGAAGCCAGATGTGTGATCCCAGGCCACTGCAACAGGTGGAAAACACCGCAATCTGCAAGATCTGGACACAAAAAAAACAAAGCCAGTTTAGAGAAAACAAACAAAAGGAAAGAAATGAAGGACTCCAAGCTCTTATAAAATGTGGCTCAAAAATCAATTAGTTGCGTCACTACTTAGCTTCAATGTCTCCAGCTCTTTCGTCAGAAGCCACCAGACTCTTTATTCCACATCAGTAGTTTCCAGAGGACAGTGCAGTTCGGCAAAAGGCTCTAAGCTGACATCAAAGGATAAATTAAAAGCTTAGGGGGTGATCCTTCTTCCAGCACATATCCTAGAAACACGCAAAGTCATCAACCAGACAAGTCAGACCTCCAATGCATGAAACCAAATGGATAATTTCAGATATGACGTATTCATTGTTCGAAAGAGGTTCCTTTAGACAATCAGAATCTGGGAGGTGCCACTCCTGTTGATACCAACATTGAGCAGCCAACTGAAACTGAAGTGGAAGAAGCACCGAACTTACCAGATAATTTGCATATCCCTATTGCTCTCCGTAAGGGAACAAGGAGTTGTACTCAACATTCAATTCACCAACGGGTCAGCTATGAGGGATTGAGTAGCAGTTACCGAGGCTTTATTACAAGTCTTGATACTGTTGTAATTCCTCAAAATATACAGCAAGCACTACAAGATCCTAAGTGGAAACAAGCTGTCATGGAGGAACTTCAAGCACTTGAAAAGAACCAAACCTGGACCGTGGTCAAACTTCCTCCCGGAAGGAAGACTGTCGGCTGTAAATGGGTGTTTACAGTGAAGTACAGGTCAAATGGTTGTAGAAAGGTTTAAAGCAAGGTTAGTGGCTCGAGGGTTTACCCAAACCCTTGGAATCGACTACGAAGAGACTTTTGCTCCTGTAGCAAAACTCAAAACTATCAGGATTCTTTTATCTTTGGCTGCGAATCTTGACTGGCCATTACATCAACTGGATGTAAAGAATGCTTTTCTAAATGGTGAGTTAACAGAGGAAGTTTACATGAATTTTCCACCAGGCATGGAAAATGCTGCAAGTCGTGATACAGTGTGCAAACTCAGGAAAGCACTCTATGGACTGAAGCAATCACCTAGAGCATGGTTCGATCGTTTCACCAAAGCTGTAAAGGAAGGAGGCTATTATCAGTGTCAGAAAAGACCACACATTGTTTGTTAAGCATGCAGCCTCCGGAAAGATGTCTATCCTAATTGTTTATGTGGATGACATCGTAATTACAGGTGATGACATAGAGGAGATTGATAATCTGAAGAAAAGACTGGCAACCGAGTTTGACCTAAAGGATCTTGGTGAGCTAAAGTATTTTTTGGGTATGGAGGTTGCTAGGTCGAGTAAGGGCATTTATTTATCACAGAGAAAGTATGTTTTGGATCTCCTTCGAGACAAAGGAATGCTTGGTTGTAAACCTGCAACTACTCCCATGGAGCCAAACAAACGTCTTTGTCGAGACCAAGATATTGCTCCGGTGGACAAAGGAGGTTATCAAAGACTTGTTGGCAAGCTGATTTATCTCGCTCACACTCGTCCAGACATATCATTTCCTGTAGGAATAGTAAGCCAACACATGCACAATCCAAACGAGGAGCACATGGAGATGGTCATACGGATTCTCAGATACCTAAAGATGTCTCCTGGTCAAGGTTTGCTATTTAAGAAATCTGAGGAACGAAACATAGTAATGTATACGGATGCTAGTTGGGCTAGTGATCTAACTGAGAGAAGGTCCACGACTGGATATTGTACCTATGTATGGGGTAATTTGTCACGTGGAAAAGTAAGAAACAAGAAGTGGTAGCACGAAGTAGTGCGGAGGCTGAATACAGGGCAGTTGCACATGGACTTTGTGAAGGTATATGGCTTCGAAGAGTTCTGGAGGAATTGAAGATCACATTGCACGGTCCAGTAACAATGTTGTGTGATAGTCAGTCAGCCATAGCTATTGTTAAAAATCCTATCCATCATGAAAGGACAAAACATGTTGAGGTTGATAGACATTTTATATCGGAGAAAGTAACTGGAGGGGTTGTGAAGATTGATTATGTGCCTTCTAGTCAACAAGCTGCCGACATCTTTACCAAAGCACTTCCGATGGACATATTCGAGAAGATGATATGCAAGCTTGGGCTGTATGATATCTACGCCACCAAGCTTGAGGGGGAGTGTTGAAGATATATATTAATCTGCCGTAGAAAGTTTCCTTATCTGATTAGGAACCTAATTTATTATTATCTTCCTTTTTAGGTAGTTATCCTATTTTTGTTCTCCTATGTAAGGTAGGATATTCCAACTCTTCTATATAATGAAGAGATTGTACAACTGAAGAAATACAGAATATATTCTACCCTATTATCTCTTTAAACAAATATAAATCTGAAAAAGTTACCTGCTCAACGCACTGTGACAGCATAGAGTATCAGCCAAGAGGAGGGCGAGTAAACCCAGTGCTGGGTGAACAAAACATCCCAATGTAACTGCAGTTAGTGCAGTGACCAAAGATGGGCTGGCTCTTATTACCCTCATGGCCTGCATTACAAGAAATATAAGAAATTGAACGGGTATCAGCATGGTGATCGATGACCAACCTAGTTCAGTTTCATTTTAACCAACAAACCAAAACCGGCTTTAACCCTAAGATCTTTATCACAATCATACAAATGAGGAAGGCTAACTTAGGTCTTATTTTGTGGTCGCATTTTGGTAACTGTTTGATAGAGGGAAGAGTAGACATGCACGGATAAATTCTGTGAGATAGGAAGCTGACCTTTAATGAGAAGATCCTAGCAGAAAGAGTAATAAACCAGTGAAGATATACAAGGCGGAAGTTTGTTTCCCATTGTTGCCACCTGTAAAGAAATAGTCCTTGTAAATTTCAATTACAAGAAGCAGATAGAAATATACTCAACTATATCAATTTAAACCTCTACCACCATGTTCAATCTGAATACGTATCCTAATAATCAAATTCCAGACAACATAGACCAACAAGATGCTAGTCAAGAGCGACAGCTTATGTCACTTAAAATGACTCAGCTATGTATATGTTGCAATTAACGGCGTCTAAACATAAAAATATGCTCCACAATATATCAGATTAGAATTTAACAGACTTTGGTGAATGCAACATCTAGAGGCAAGACAGTCAAATTGAATAGCAGTTGAATACAAGTACAGGTTATACATTATTATCCACTGAACTTTTCTTAGTGAACATATCATTATATCAATAAAAAAATCATCATTAACACAGTGCTGATCAAGAAAAACAAAACTGACCTTGACTTGAGGATCACGTGCATGAAAGCGGCTGCATAGAAGAGAGATTGGGACCCCAGTACTAGTAGAAATACAACCCCATTTGCAAAAAGATAGCAAATAATGGACACAACAATGAAGCTTGCAATTGAAGGAAGAGGCTGCGAATTCAGTATCGAGAGAAATAGTGAAACTAGAATGGGGGTGAAGCCCAAAAGCATAAACGGCAGAGGCATCCTTAAATTGGAAGCCATGGCTGCAAGTACTGAAGGTATAGGCAAATCAAGATTCCATGCACGCACTTGCTGCATTAAAGCGAAAAATATAGCTGCAAAGCAGAAAGCCACCATCTGCAAATAAATACGTCCAGTTTCAAAATGTTGAACATTTCCAACACCAACTTACAAGCATATAGAGAACCTTGTGTATTCTAAGAAAAAATACAAAAACATAAGGAACCATGAATATTTTCAACCTGCAGTTGCAGGTCTTATCCACTTTGAAAATATGCATCCGGTCAATTTTAGGTTATGTATAGTGTTATCCACTTTCAACTCACCTGCGAGCCATACAGAAGCAAAAATCGGCCAGCAGCTGCTGTTTGAGAAGCAGCAAAGTTCAATTTATATGAACAATGAGGATCAACCTGCAAAGAGAAGCATAAATCAGGGCCTTTGTTGATCAAAGGACTAAATTATGAACTTATCCAACCACATACCAGTAACAGTATAGAGGACTTTTCTGATCCTGGAAAGGAACTCAAAAGTGCTGGTGATGAGTCAACTATAACAGTTTCACTATACAAAGTGGGGAAGATATGAAGCCCAGATGTGGGATCCCAGGCCACTGCAACAGGTGGAAAACACCGCAATCTGCAAAGATCTGACACAAAAAAAACAAAGCCAGTTTAAGAGGAAAACAAACAAAAGGAAAGAAAAGATAGACTCCAGCACTTATAAATGTGGCTCAAAAATCAATTTAGCTTGCGTACTACTAGCTTCAATGTCTCCAGCCTCTTCGTCAGGAAGCCCAGACCTCTTTATTCCACATCCAGTAGTTTCCAGAGACAGTGCAGTTGGCAAAAGGCCTAAGCTGACATCAAAGGATAAATTAAACGCTAGGGGGTGATCCTCTTCCAGCACCATATCCTAGAAACACGCAAAGTCATCAACCAGAGCAAGTCAGACCTCCAATGCATGAAACCAAACTGGATAATTTCAGATATGAAGTTTCATTGTTCAGAAAGTGGTTTAGAAAATCTTCAGCTCTTCAATGACCATTAACCTTTGAAGAATAGGCAGATAGAAGCATCACGGGAGCAGATAACTTTCTTTCACCCTCCTTCGGATCAAAGAACTGTCCAACTGCCATAGAAGCTGGTGGTGGTGGTCGGCCTGAAATAGTCTGAGCATCAGCAATTCATCAAATGTCAATCACTTGTGCATTTATTTCACTGTATACAAGACAACTAAAATTAGGCACAAGTTAAAATGAGTGCACAAATAAATTGAAGTAAAACTTTAATAAAAGAAACGTGTATGTTAACTGATCTGAAAAGGGTGTTGCTTTGGACTCTTGCACAAACTAAAGTACAAGCCACTACCACCTCAACATGGATACTTGGTAGCCACTACATAAAAATAAATGGCCATGATTCTATTAACCTGGCCTCGGATCTTAAAAACAGAGTAGCTATTTCAACTGTATGACTGTACATGAACTATAGAGTTTATGGGAATTGTATGTTTATTAGAAAAGCTGCCGATACATATATATACTGCTAGGAATAAGAGACCTACCTATTTAGGAGACTAGTAATTAATACTTACTCTAATTACATAACTAATATAATAATAATAATATATGCAATTAACTCCGAGATTCCCTACACTCCCCTTCAAGCTTGGTATAGATGTTGTGGAGGCCAAGCTTGGACTTGAAATGTTCGAGGAGATCAAATGACAAAGCCTTGGTTAGGATGTCAGCAATCTGTTGCTTTGAGGGAACATAGCTGACATCCACATTGCCATGTTCAACCTTTTCGGTGATAAAGTGTCTGTCTATCTCGACATGCTTTGTTCTGTCGTGATGGACAGGGTTCTTGACTATGCTCAATGCTGCTTGACTGTCACAGTACATGTGTACTATTTCATGTCCCGGTTGCTTCAGTTCTTTAAGAACTCTTGTATCCACATAGCTTCCTGAATACCAAGTGCTAGAGCTCGGTATTCAGCTTCTGCACTGCTTCTAGCTACGACTGTCTGCTTCTTACTTCTCCATGTGACTAGATTTCCCCATACATAGGAACAGTAGCCCGAGGTAGATCTTCTATATGTAATCTCACTCGCCAACTAGCATCAGTTACAGTTCAGCTGACCTAGATTCGTTCTTCTGAACATTACCAAGACCTGGTGTTGTCTTCAAATACTGAGTATGTGAGTGACTGCAGTGAGATGTTCTTCGTTGTTCATTCATGAACTGGCTTACCACACTCACAGCAAAGTTAATCTGTCGAGTGTGACTAGTAGATAATTTCCAACACTTTGTATCTCCCTTGTCTGTAGGTTTTCCAGGCTGTTCTCGGCTGAATTGGAGTTGCCTGCATTGAGTTGAAGCTGGTTTACAACCAGCCATTCTTGTCGCCAATAGGTCTAGAACATACTTCCTTTGGGATAACAACAACCCCTTACTTGATCTGGCAATTTCCATACCAAGAAAGTATTTCATTTCCCCCAAGTCTTTTAGCTCGAATTCCTGGCTCAGCTTGAATTTCAGTTTCTGAATTTCTTCGAAATCACTTCCCGTGATGATTATATCATCAACATAAACAATTAGGATAGTGATTTTTCCATTCTTGTTATGTCTGACAAACATGGTATCATCTGTTTGACAGTGGGTGTATCCAAGAGATATAACAGTCTTGGAGAATTTTCCAAACCAAGCTCTCGGTGATTGCTTGAGTCCATACAAGGACTTTCTGAGTTTGCACACCGAGTTCTTCTCTCCTTTGTGAACTACCCCTTCGGGAATGTTCATATACACTTCTTCCTCTAGATCCCCGTTCAGAAAAGCATTCTTCACGTCCATTTGGAATAGGGGCCAGTCCTCATTTACAGCTATGGACAGCAAGATTCTAACTGTCTTGAGCATTGCAACCGGAGCAAAGGTCTCCTGATAGTCTATTCCAAATGATTGAGTAAAGCCACGGGCCACAAGCCTGGCTTTGTACCTCTCAACACTGCCATCTGAATGGTACTTTGTGGTAAATATCCATTTGCAGTCTACAGGTCTCTTCCCTGTAGGTAATTGAACAATGGTCCATGTCTCATTTTTTTCTAAAGCTGCAATCTCCTCATGGACAACTTGTTTCCACTTTGGTATCTGCATAGCCTCAGAGATGTTTCTTGGTTGAGAGTCTAGATGTGATGTGAAAGCCTCAAATTCATCACTTAACTGTCCATAGTTGAGATGTCTCTGAATGGGATGCTTTGTGCACTCCCTGACTCCCTTTCTTAATGCAATTGGCCTTTGATAATTCATCTACCAAGTCAGCTGGAATTTCAGTATCAGCCACATACATGTTTTCCTCATTCTCAGTGGCTTCTGCAGCTTCTGGAACCTCCTCCTGTATTCCTGCATTTTTGGTCTCACTTCTCCTCCTCTGATAAACTTGGTGAATTGGAGGTGCAGCTCGTTCTATGGGAGCTGCACTTGTCTCTCCTTCAACAGTAGGAGTGGTTGGAACCGGAATTGGAGGAATTGGTGTAGGTGTTGTTAGAGGTGGAATTTCCTCTAATCTGATCAAGTTCTCCCAATCTTGAACTTCCTGTGGCATTCTCTCCCCTTGAAGTTCAGGATTGGAGTAGTAGGCTTGATTCTCAAAGAATGTGACATCCATTGTAGTAAACACCTTTCTTGTGATTGGTGAATATAGCTTGTACCCTTTCTGTCTTGGTGCATACCCTATGAACACACATTTTGTGCACGTGGATCTAGCTTTGGTACGTTGGTTGGCTGTTGAATATGCACAAATGCTAGACAGCCAAATACACGTGCATTCAGGTCAGAGAGATAGGCTCTGACATGAGGGTATGCCTCCAGCAGTAGATCCTTAGGAGTTCTGTAGTTGATAACTCGACTTGGAAGTCGATTAATCAAGTAGGTGGCAGTTAGGATGGCCTCTCCCCATAGATACTTGGGTACTGATGTTGTAAACAGCAATGTTCTGGCAGTTTCTAGGAGATGCCTATTCTTTCTTTCTGCAATCCCATTCTGCTGTGGGGTATCCACACAAGAGCTGCAATGAATAATACCCCGTTGAGACAGATAATGTCCGAGTGTAGTATTGAAATAGTCGTGAGCATTATCTGTTTTTAGAACTTGGATTTGAGTCTTGAACTGAGTGAGGATCATCTCATAAAACTCTTGGAACACTTTGGTGGTTTCAGATTTTTCTTTCATGAGAAAAGTCCAAGTGGTTCTAGTGTGGTCATCGATGAATGTGATGAACCACCTAGCACCATTGATGTTCTTGATCCGTGTAGGGCCCCAAATATCACTATGTATAATTGCAAACGGATGTGAGGGTTTGTAGTTGAGGGCTGAATACACACTCCTTGTGTGTTTAGCCAAGACACATGTTTCACACCGTAAATCCTTAGAACTTTTATTCCGAAATAAATGAGGCAACAATCTTTCAAGATAACCGAAACTTGGGTGTCCCAATCTACTATGCCATAACATAATCTGGCTATTTGTACTATCAAAACTATTAGCAGCTAAGGCAGTCCTCTGCTCTTCTGAATTTTTCTCTCCGTTTGGCCCCTTAATGATGAATAGGTCCTCCTGGAGTTCAGCAGTTCCAATCGTCCTCTCGGAGCTTTCCTCCTGTAGAAAACACCGATTAGAACTGAACACAGCCTTGCAATTTAAGTCTCTAGTGATTTGACTAATTGAGATTAGGTTGCAGTGCAATGAAGGTACATAGAGTACAGGGAATAGCTCAACTGTCCTACTCAATCGAACCCTACCGATGCCTACAACTGGGGAGAGGCTTCCATCAGCTGTTCTAACCCCTGCTTTTGTAGGATACTCTTGATATTCAGACAATAACCCTTTAGTCCCAGTCATGTGGTCTGAGCACCCAGAATCAATTATCCAGTTCACATAATCTTGGGAATTCACTAAGTAGGCTGAGTGATTACCTTGTTTAGCAAATAATCCACTATATGTCTCTGTAGTTGGCTGCTGTTGAGGTTGACTCTTGCTTAAGGCTCTAGCAAGTAGTTTTTCCAATGCATTGGCTTGCTCTTTAGAGAAGGGGCCTGACTCAGTTTCAGGTTCAGCAACTTGTTTCTCAGAGGTAGCGATGTGAGCCCTTCTTCTCCTCTCATGACGAGGTTTCCAATCAGCTGGTTTCCCCACTAGTTCCCAGCACTCAGCCTTGGTGTGCCACTGTTTGTGACAGTGATCACAAACAAGGACATCCTCATCTTGATCCTTTGTTGCATTGTACTGCAGCTGTTTTTGTCTTTGGTGACTTCGAACAGCCAACGCTGAGCTCTCTCCTTGGGTCTTTGTCTCGGGATTCATAAGCTGCCTCCTGCTCTCTTCCCTTTTTATTTCTGAGAATGCCTCAGTAAGAGTTGGGAAGGGCTGTTTTGCCATGATTCGTCCCTTGACATCATCCAAATTCTGATTTAGCCCCAAGAGGAAATATAGGGTTCTCTTCTTCTCAATATACCTCTTGAATCTTGCTTGATCAGCTGGTGTGTCCCAGTTGTGAGTCTCATACATGTCTAGTTGGAGCCAATATCGTCCTAGCATGTTGAAGTATTCAGTTGCATCCTTGTCCCCTTGTTTTAGGTGAAACAATTGTGTTTCAACCTCAAATAGGGCTGATGAGTTGTCAACTGTAGAGTACGTGGTGCGGGCTGCCTCCCAGATTGCTTGAGCAGTTGAATGGAGCAGAAAGTTCTCTCCAATGCTCGGCATCATAGAGTTGATCAGCCAAGTTTTCACCAGGTTGTCATTGTCATTCCAGGTCTCGAACTGAGGATCTTCAGGTTCTGGCTGTTTGGTAGTTCCAGTCAGATACCCTCCTCTGCTTCGGCCTCTAATATGCATCTCCACGGTTCTAGACCATTGGAGGTAGTTCTTCCCATCCAACTTATGTGTGGTGAGGATTCCGGAGTAGTCAGTTGCAGGTGCCACGGTGCTCGAGGAACCTCCAGATGCATCGATTGTGGGGCTGCTAGTAACACTCGGGTTTGATTCTGTCACCATTGATATTGGTTTGACAGATTAAGAAGAAGAAGAAGAAGAAGGCCTGCTGGGAACAGAATTTCAGCGGCGGAAGGGTTAGGTCAGAGAAGGCTCTGATACCATATAGAGTTTATGGGAATTGTATGTTTATTAGAAAAGCTGCCGATACATATATATACTGCTAGGAATAAGAGACCTACCTATTTAGGAGACTAGTAATTAATACTTACTCTAATTACATAACTAATATAATAATAATAATATATGCAATTAACTCCGAGATTCTCTACATGAACGTAACTAAATAGAAATCTAACTGAGAAATTCTCTTTTTTGCGTGTGTGAAAGATACTTGAGCAATTCACCAATAACAAAAGTGACAATAGAGATGGATAAAAGCAAATAGGAATATGCAAACTCTCAAATACGCTACACAATAGGTTAGAAGTAAATCAATCAAAGGAGAGAATGTCAGACAATCATACCGGACGAGGAGCAATAGAAACAGTCAAGAATCTGAAGCCTTGCATATCTTCAGGAGTCAGACAAAGTACAGCAGAAGGAGGTGCTTGCTCAGTCTGTCTGCCAGGCTCAGCCTGTACTGGAGCTGGTCCTGATGGAATCTGCATCAGTTTTGATGTAACCTCAACTATCTTGCGTGATGGCAAGTCTGAATTTGACTTCCCTTTTTCAGACCACAGGTGAAGTCTCACCCCAGAACATGGAGCAAGATTAGTAACAAAAACAAAATGACTCTTCCCGTTTGATCCCTGCATGAAGTTGCAACTAGCTTCATTGTTCAGAAGACTCGTGTGCCAAAAAGTTGAACTAAAATAAAGTATTCATTAAGCATCGACAAAACATTACAACTGCAGTCAACTTATCTAAAGTATTAATTAAGCCCCGACATAAAGACTACAATGGCAGTTAAAATTCTTAGATAAACAATAAATTTAAAAATAAAAATAAAAGCCATGCACTAATATGCAGTAATTTGTAGCCAAGCAGAAAAGTCAAATCTCCCCTCAGAAATGAGAGTTGCAAGGCAATCAAAAGGAACGTTCCAAGTCCCATTTCAACAATCAAAATGGATATCCAAACAATATCTTTTAAGAATAATACAACAACAAATTTCTTATGATTAGTAAAGTTAGTATTCACAAAGCTAACCAGTTTATGTATGTCCAACCATCGTCTTCTCCCATCCATGGCCAAGACAGTCATAGTGCTAGTTTGGATATATAGATCCTTCTCCAGTCCATCATCATTCCATATAAGATTCTTGGGGCAACCAGGTAAAGTAGCCACTTGAGAAGCTGCACATAGGATAACCAAGATATCAGTGTTCAAATTAAACTTCCGATTTGGTCACAAAGAGATTCCAAGTTTAGACTCCAGAAAATTTTTGGTGCTCAAAGGAGCTTCCATAATAACTAACAAGACAGTTTAGAACCTTTGTTGGCCTCTTTCAAATTGCTTAATGCATTTTCAATTCTCACACTCTGGACTCTCGCATTCGTAAACAAAAGCAACTTGAAAGCTTCAAAAACAGTTGATTAAGCAGTAGAAAATACCAGCTTCAGCACTTAGATTTGTGCTTTGATCATGTGGATGTGGCTGACTTGTCCAATGGAAAGCATCAGGTATCCCACTACGAAGCATCCTTGAAAATACGGAAAGCCTTTTTTGTGTACTGGAAAATGGAAGGCCTGTTCTTGCGTCTATCAAACTGAGGAGTGTGTGTGATACCTAATAGAACATGTAGCGTCAGCATTGTGGAGGGTATAAATTCTGAATTCTAGAAGAAGCTCTACTCACTTGTATAACTAATTGGTTGCACCATAAAATAGCCTGATGCTCCATGGATAGCCATACATTTCTCATGCCTGTACTGCTAATCATGAATCCATGAGTCGGAGGCACAATTCCCTCCAGGGTCTCTAACTTTGTTCGTACCTAACACAGAATCAGAAAGATCAATGCCTTGAAGAGATCTCCCAGACAGGGATAAGAGCTAAGCCCTTTGAACTTATAAAATGAAAGAAAGTAGGGAAAGAATGAATAATAACAAAATCACAAGAGTTTTTATGGGTACAAAGTCAAAACCAGAAGAATATAGCTTACTCCCATTAAAATATCCACAGTATGTCAGACAAGAGAATTTTTTTTTCCTTTTCAGTTATTACCACCTACAGCTTTCTTGTTCATAAATATATAATATGACAGGAGATGGTCATCTCGAAAGCAAGGTAAAGCCTAACTGACAATTCATAAAATTCAAATAGAAAAACCAAACTGAAGACTGATGAGCAAGAATCCCACATGGAAGTGAAAAGAATAATAAGCCATAACCAGATGAGTGGAGTGAGAAACATAACCATCCCTAAAGTAATTGTAATTCGGTACCTCACATAGACAACCATGACAACATCACACAATTACTGCATATGAAAATTCAATCACAGAACTGAAATTCTGCTCAATTACAGAAGACAATATGTTATAGTAATGTCATGTGCTGCATAAGACTAAACGAAACTGATAGTATATGACTCGGAAACGAACCTGATAATCGTTATAAGCACCAGAGATTGAGACAACAATGACATTGGAGAGCAATGGATCAGACACAAATGGTGCAGCTTGAGTAGTTTGGACCTCGTATCCTTTCCTCCATTCATTGTTTACACGAGCAAAGTAATGACCCAATGATGGCTGTAGAGCCACTGGTGGTAACCTGGATCAGGTGGTTTGTTCAACTATAAGTCAATGACCTTGGGGATGCACACAGCCAAAGCTAATACATGAGCCATAAAACTCACTGATGTGGGGTTGAAAGTGTAAGAATAGTATCAACAGCTGACTTCCTCAGCCGGGGATGGATTATAGCAGCTCTAGCAACAAAACCACCCATGGAATGACCGACCAATATCACACTCTTTGGCAAAGCACCAGAAGAGGCAGCACCTTCTTTTTCTCGGACATCGTGAGAATGCTTATACTGATCCAAAATCTGAAAATATGAAATTATAATAACTATGTAGGAAGAACCCGAAATTTCTTTGCTAACTAGCTTGCATGTCTGAATGAGGTACCTGTTGGGATAAGTTCAAACAACAACTGAAAAAGTAAATGGAAATGAAAAACTTACAGCTTAGCCTAAGTGCAAACATCCCAGCAACTTATCAACAAAAGAAGAGCCATGAAGAAGACAAACTACATAATGGTTCATGTCACACCATGACAGCATGGAATAAGACACAGAATTATTCGTCATGACATATAGAATTCACTAATGAATAGTGCACTTCAGCTAACACTCATAATATGTGGATTTCCTCAATAAACTTAAAAGCCACTTATATAGATTTGTAACTTTCAGATTTGTGTGCATACACCTCGGCAGTAATAAACAAACAGGACATAAGCTGCAATACCCTGTGAATGGCATAAACAACATATTCAGTGTGCTCGTCAAGTATCTGGCCATCCATTGCAGAATGTTCACCTTCAAGATCCACAGCAAACCAATCTATCTTACTACTGTATTGGCTGGGCAATTGAAAGTCAGCCAAATGCATGTCCACGCCTCCTTCCTCGGGAGTTAAGTTGGCCTCATGATGAAATGTTCTCTCTAGGGGACCTCCTTGGTATGTCCTCTCACATTCAGCAGCCAAAGACCTTACCTACACAAAATAATCAACCAATTTGAGAACAGTCAGAAATCTAAGATAACCCTTCTTCAATGAAGAACCCTGATCTCAAGGAGCAGAACTTCCAAAGTCAACTTAAGTAAAATAATATAAAAAGTCTGAAGGATCGCATTAATATAATTGCATCAAAATCCTGCATTAAGCTTACTCGGGCTCAGCTAACTTGATGACAGCAAAATACAAACTGAAAAAAACGGTTGGGAACTCTGTTGACCACAACCTGAGTCATTCAATAAGGAAAATGGGTACAAAAATTTGAGGGTGAACTTCCAAATTGGAGGCCTACTCCTCATCCGAACTACATTGTCTAAATGTAAACACAGATAAATGTAGATTGTGACAAAAGAAAGGAAGACATTGCCTGTTTGAAGCTGCCACCATTTCCAGGGATAAAAAGAACAGGAACGCCACTAAGCTGCTTGATATGCTCCTCGAAATCGATCTTCTTCCAACCTTCATGGTAAAGGTACAACCCATACTTACCACCGGAAGTAGCAGCATCACCACTTGCGGTGGTGGAAATAGGAATGTAAGTTGGATACATGTAAGTCATAGCACATCCATTGGAGATAGGCTTCAACAGCCCGTACAAACCAAGTAGAGAAATCCACAGAGTTAACACAACCGGTATCGCCACCGTAAGCTTGGCCTTGAATCCTTGCATTATTTTACTTTCAATCAAAGCTCCAGATGACTTCCGGAAACTAAATGATTTCGAAAAGAGCCACCAGCTTTAAGATCTGAATCTAGCTACCGGAAAGTCGACGATCAGTGAGGTGAGGAATGATGCGAATTTCATGGCAAAGCAGAAGAGTAAATAAATAGGTGCAGAAACTGTGGGCGGGTGCAATTGAAGGGACCGACACCGGGAAGTTGCTATATGGAGGTACCGGCGATGAAGACTAGAAAGAGATTGGAATCGGTGTAGTGAGCTTGAGCAAACAGGGAGTTCAGTGACCAGAGGTGGATCTATTTGGTTCAGCGGAGACGAAGAAGCTCGGGGAAATGGCGCCCACAGTGTTTGGGCTCTGACTTTAATTGGGCCTGTGAGTTTGTGCTCCTAGAGATGCCCACAAATCAAAGGGAGTAAAAGCCCACCTGGTAATTGAAAAGTGGAAAGAAGATGTGCTTTATGCTTACTGTATATTTTGGTTATAACAAAGTGGTCATTAATCTTTACTAGTGGTCATTAGCCTATGCCATTTGTAACAATTTTGTTCATGTTATCCCATGTCATGTCTAAAATCATTGTAAAATTAAGGTATAAGAGTCAATAAAATCATGTAACGGTCGACTAATAGCAAACTTTTAGGGTAGTTGGTCGGGTATTTTCAAAAGTTATTTCACCTATTGACAAGCCTAGTCATGAGTTTGTCATATTCAGTTAAGGTCGATTAACTACATTTTATATATGATGTTGAACATTACTCAACTAGTGTTGAACCGAGATACTATTGATGATGTTTTTGGGTAGTTGGATCATATAGTCACTAAAGTTTCGTCCGATATCAACAAGGTCACCACTTTTCAAAACTTTTCGCGGATGTAACTAACCTTCCGACTAACTAACGAATCCCTTTTCCGTCCACTCCCGTCTGTTTTTTTCGTCCACTACCTTCCACTCTTTCCCTGCCTCCCTCTAGCCACCGCCGGCAGCGGCCCTCCTCCTCTCACCACGCCGCCGATATTAATAGCAAGTACCATCTACCGAGAAAGATGGAGAAGGGCGACGCTAAGAAGTGCCAAAAGGCAAAAACATCTCAATTCACAAGAGTATTTCATGCACTAACACTGGCAATGGAGCTTAAATGCACACTCAGAACACAAGGGGTGACCCTAGAAATTAGTAATCTCCATTCCCAAGCAGAAATATTACATTTTAAAATACACATGAAGAAGAAAGAAGAAAAGAATGTCCACCAAAATGTGGGTCACGTTACTCAAGCAACAAGGCCAACTAAACACAACAACATATCCTACTTACTCTCTTCGCCTTCTGGGGGAAAAGGAAAAATTCCTTCTTCCCTTTTCTCACTCTGTCTTCCTATGTACCCTCCCCATTCTCTCACTGCGTAACTCAGATCAAAGATCACCTATTCACTGAACCAAAGCAAGGAACAATGGCAGTTATGTTTAGCTACAGCTTGAATGCTTGTTCCAATGACGTCTTCATGTACACCGTGCCTTGCAGCTGTAGCCATCACTACTCCAAGTTTCTCTGGCTCGTTGATGAAAGATGCTTCTCTTTCTGCAGCCATCACTACTCCAAGTTCTCTTCTCTAATAAGAGAACTCGTGACCTCGGAGTGAGATGTACTTCTTCACCCATATAGCAATGTCCTCTGCGCAAGCTTGAGCCTGAGGGGTTTTCAGGAGCATGTCAAGTGTTGCAAACTCATGAACTGCATCCTTGTACTCGAGAACAGGGGCGTCCACGTTTACTTTCCTCAACTCTTCAGAGTAAGCAATGGCTCTGTCCCTCATCCAGTCGTGTTCTGCCACCACCGTCAGGGTAGGTGGCATGAGCTTCAAGGGAGGCCCTCTCCCAGGAATAAGAGGGTTGGCAGCTGGGTGATCCAGACTGAATTCCTCCTCGCCTAGGAAGAGTTTCCACGCAAGCATGCACATGGATTTGTCGTAGAAGTAAGAGTTTGCCAACTTTATCTCCGAGTGTGTTGGCACGCTCCCAACGAAGAACGGATACATCAGTACTTGGGCTACAACCTTAACAGGATCCAGAAGCTTGCCTGCTTCTACTGCCTTTCTAGCCACGTAGTCTGCAATATTACCACCACAGCTCACCCCAAGAAGAACACATCTGTTATGTAAGAGACAAGTCAGGACTCAGGTCAGGAATTATCGATGTTTATGATGCAGCTATAGAGTTTAATAACGCAACAGATTGTACAGGGAAAACAAATTAGCAGCATATAATCTACAGTGGTTATCAGATAACCAAAGTCCACATAGCAACGCTACAATTGAGCATTGACAGCCAGTCAGCCAAGGCAATACAGATATACAAGCTGACTAACTGAATTTCCTGACACGTACACGTAGCATAGCCCCACATTTTACGATATGATGACAGCACATCAAATGTGATAATATGCAGGATTCACAAACCACTAAATGAAAAGGAAGATTTTTTATCCTGGATACTTTATCAGCACGAGTTGTATTATCATTAGAAGTATACCGCTTAGATGTAGAAATAGAATAGAAATCAAACATTCTTTTCTAAGAAAAGAAATCAAACATATTAATTCTACAGCACATCAATGAATTCTCTACCTGACAGATCGGATCAAGATTTCCATATTATTTCACATTATCTGTGTTAACCACAATTTGCGATGAATAAGATGTTCTTTCAGTTCAAAAGAAAAAGTCAGAGATATAATATGAGGGGCACCACTCAAAACGAACCTCGTCAACAGAAAGTTCAGAGATACAGAAGTATCCTGTGACCTAAAACCATTGCTTGCTACGTATAACCTGAATATAAGCTAAAGATAAACTCACCTAACTCCTTCCTCACCTAAATTAACAATCAGCTTACCTAACCTATTCATGAAATGGAAATGGCAACAACTTTAAAAAGAAGGAAGTTATCAAAACAGTGAAGGGCTACAAATGTATCTGCTACAGCACGCACACACTCTGTTCAACTTCAAGATGTTCAGAAAGGAACACAACGAGAAGCCTTATAGTCTTAACATCATTCTTCTGAACTAACAAGTCTTATAGCCTAAATAATCTTAGTATCGCCCAATGATACCTAAACTTGCTAGCCACCAGATCACATGAATTGCTTCATCAACAAAAAAACAAAACGGCCCTCATAAACTGTCAAATAGGCAATTAACTTCCCTACAATTGCCCAAACCCAGTAACCAAGAAGCCTAAACACGGAAACAGAATACTAGGAAGCCTTAAGATGTGCATCCTAACTTGCAGCTAACGTGTCAGAGCCTAAGAACTACAAATTTCATACATCCTTATTATAATACGTTAAGCAAATGACCTGCATTGTAAACTATTTTTTCGTCATATTAACAATCATCTCTCTTGATTGTGTAAATCGACAGTATGGGTGTGGTTTACAGACCTACATTGACTAGCCCTAGAACGACCGACAAACTTAGTCAATGCAATCGAAGAATTTGTATAAACTATGTAAAGACTAACCTGGAAGGATCGCCATGGGCAGCTAACCACGGTTCCACCATGGATGCTCCAAAACCATGAACAATATGCCTATTACTATCAGCCTTCCTAAACTCCGTGGCAACAAGCCCTTTCGCATTCCCCATCGATTTGCTACACTCCGCCAAATTCGCCTGCTTCCCCAACCAATTCAGCACCGTCATCCCGTCCTCAAAAGCAGCCGGACACCTATTCTCCGGCGCCAACCTGTACCCCACTGCCACCACAATCACGTCGCAGAGCTTAGCGAGCTTCCTGCAAAAGAAATCATTCGCCACCGAATCATTCCCTCCGCTCACCCACCCTCCACCGTGGAACTGCAACATTATGGGCAATCTCCTTGAATTACCCGTGGACAACGGCGCGTAACCCCTGTACCCTCCATCGCCGTTGGACTTCAGCTGCAACGATTCCGCGTCAACGCTACCACCGTAGCTGTTCCTCCTCAAGTCAGATTTGCCCGATGCTGGGGCCGGACCGAGGCTGTTCCTCCTCCAGATCTGCTTGTAACTTCCGTTAACAACGTCGCCGTTCTGATCGGGATCTGGCCGTCTAGGGCCGAGCATTTTGAGCTTGGAATGGAGGCTCGGTGAGTCCGGGTCAGGCGGGTTGAGGGCAGACTCCGGGAGGAAGATCCGGATAGAGAGGGAAGTGGATGGATCGATGTGGATATCCTTGGTGGCGACGCCGTCAACGAAGGAAGGATTGGATGCGGCTACAGATTCGTCTGGTCGGGTGGTAACTCCGAATGAGCTGGAATCTGCGTCGATCGGGTTATGGATCCGAGATTGTAATCGGTGCTTCAAGAGGAACTTGAAGAACACACTGTACAACTTCACTGCCACGGAAGGCATGTCTCCCTCGTCAAAACACAAAAGAAAAAAGAAACAGAGAAATGAAGAAAATCTTTCTGGATACTTCTCCTCCCCTTCCTCTCCGACCTTACCTCCGTCTACGCATGGGCGGAAGGGAGGAGGGGAAACCGAGTGGAGCTTGGGAGTGACGGAAGCAATGAGAAGGATTATGGAGTGCATTTGGGGGAGAATTAGGGTTTGGAAAATTAAATGGATGATTGGTAGATGGGTATAGGCAATGGCGGCACGGCGGCTGAGGTGATGGATTGGTGGCGGCAGCAGTAGCCGGTGGCTGAGGAGAAGGAAGAAGATGATGACTGATAGATAGTTCGCTTGAGGAAGCAAAAGGCGCAAAAGCCAAAACAACAAGGAAAGATTTTAAAATTAAATTTATGACCAATTAGGTGATGGGCTTCAATTTACTTTTGGGCTTTTTCTTGTTTAGTGAATTAATCCTTGTTGGAGAAATTATGTATTAATTATACGGCAATTCCTACGGTGACAATACTTCTTTTATTGTCATCATAACAACACTAAATTTGGTACTTAAAATTAACAAATTAAGTACCTACTATGAAAATTGGTACTTTTAAATTTAAATTAGGTACCTACTATGAAAAAATTAGTACCTAAATTTAACAAATCAAGTTCTTATTATGAAAAATGGTACCTGCGAATTCAAATCATGTACCCACTACGAAAAAATCAGTACCCAAATTTAAAAAAATGGTACTTTAATAGTGTTGTCATGGTGACAACAAAATAGGTGTTGTCACCCTAGTAAATCCGTAATTATGTATTAATTATACTGCATGGTAAGCTTAGTGGACCATACTGAATAATGATATCTCATAAATTGAGCATATTAAACAAAATTATTTGAATATTGATGTGCAATTTGATTTTAATTTTACAACTCGTTTCAATTTGAAATACCATGACCTAAACCTATTAAGTAAAAGGCGTTTATTATAGGCCATAGTTACATATGCAAACGTTAGCCGTCAACTTAAAGATTAGTTTAGATTTTAGAGAGTTGGTAACTGAAAGGGATATTATTTTTTAATAATGTTTATGAGAGTTGAGTAGATCTAGGCTGGCAGACAGACAAACCAGCAATGCTTATTGAAACTATGAGGGTTGGTTCCGGGGGGTTTTTTCCAAAAATAGGCTTGGGCCAAAATTCAATTCCCAAAATAGGCTCGTTCTACGGTCAATTCCCAAAGTAGGCTTGTGTGTGCTGATTGGACGCGTACATCGCCAAATTAAGTGGCGATTAGCATAAAATCGGCAGAATGTTTGGTGATCCGCCCAGTTGGACCGGTGGATCAATACTGTGGTTCTTTGGAGGGAAAAGCAACGGATCCGTCCTCGGAGTGTCTCGGCGGATGATACCTTGCAGGGCGGACGTGCAAGGGGTTAGTATATGTAAGATGGCAAGTATGTTGATAATGCAGGGAGAGTGGGTTACAGAGAAGTACCGGGCGAGGGCCCTTTTTGTGTGGGCGGAACCGATAGCCTTTAGCGTACAGCGTGAAGGCTTGTAGTATCAGGCGTATGGTCCCAGTCTGTCGTGTCCTCTTCTGAATGGGGGATCCTGTTATTTATAGGTCCCATTGGTCTGACAGGGTCCACGTGTCCTGCTCTGAGTGGGCCGCAGCGAGTCACCGTCAACAGTAATGGGCGGTGGTCTACTGTTCATGTGACAGGTAGTCCTTTGGCTCAGGCGGACGGAGGACCGCCCTCGAGTGACGGACCGCCCTGACCATGTTGGAGGGCGGATTCAACTCGGGCCCATCAATTGCCCCCAGTATGGCCTCGAGGCCGTAAGAGGCTCGAGGCGATACTATGGGACTGTTTCGAACGCCCTGGAGTGACGAACCGCCCTGACCATGTTCGAGGGCGGATTCAACTCGGGCCCATCAATTGCCCCCAGTATGGCCTCGAGGCCGTAAGGGGCTCGAGGCGATACTATGGAACTGTTTCGAACGCCCTGGAGTGACGGACCGCCCGTGATGGACCGCCTTCATCATGTACGAGGGCGGATACGTCCCAAGGACCTAGCTTGTCACCGATGCTGTTACCGGTGGCCGAAACGGGGGGGGGGGCTCTTCTTTTGAGGTGAACTTGCATGCGTTCCACCCTTTGCGCAGGCTATTAGCCTATTCGCCCACTGCCTGGGGGACACGTGGCACGATTATATTTGGCGACGTTTCGCTAGCCCACGTCACTTGTATAAATAGAGGTTCTCCCCCTTCATTTCGGCACTTCAGCTTGTCAACTAAATCCTTGAGAGCTTCCGCCCTAACCAATTTTCTTGAGCTTGTCCGCCTTGTCCTTACAACTCTTTGAGCTTGTCCGCCTTCTTCCAAAACTTTCATCAAAGATGCCTTCTGATTCTGAGTCGTCTTCCTCCGCCGAAGCAAGTAGGTTTCTTTGAAAACTCTTTCATTCAATCAATTCCTTTTTTTTTTTTTTTTTCTTTCGCATTTCCGCTTGTGTGTGCGATGTCGTCTAGTGGGTCATCATCCTCCGTGGATTATGACCTTTTAGAGAGAGAGTTGAGGGACATGCGGGAACGTCGTCGCTCTGCCGCCCGCCCGTCCCAAGAGGACGGGACAAGCACGGCTCCGGTATCCGTTCGCCCCCTGGTGTTCGTTCCTCCTCCTCTTCTGATTTGTGCCCCTTGTCCTTCTGTTGTAGGAGGTTATGACGAAGGGAGGAGAGGAACGGGGGCGGATGCGTCGTCCTCATCTTCGTCATCGTCATCTCCGCCTCGTCACTCGAGTCCGCCTCCGTCCCCCGAGCCTGTCAGGGAAGAAAGGTTTGATGAGGAAGGGTCGGATGCAGCGGATCCCAAACTCAAAGGGCAGATGCCTTATCCGGAGGATTCCGACATAGTCTTCGACCCGTACGCCGATTTTGACATGGAGTACACCTTCACTGAGGATGCTGATCCGCTGCCTTCCCCTTCGGCGGAGCAGCTCCGCCGTCAGGCAGAAGCCCGGTTCAAGAAACCCAACTCAAACATTGTTCGCCGGTTCGCGTCGTGGCAAGCCGGATTCAACGAGACTTGGGGTTTTGATCTTGACACCAGGGCTGTGGAGAAGTATGGGTACAGGATCAGAAGTTGGGAGCAGATGTGGGAGGGGTCGCCCGCAGACTGCCGGGAAGTGTTCGGTCCGGGATACTTTCCATATGTCAAGACGTCCGCCCTGGCGAAAGTGTTGAAGGATTGTGACATGCCCCCACGCTTCTCGTACGCTGCTCCTGCCCGTCTTTGCTCAATCGGAAACTGTCCGCCCGGATGGGTGGGCGTTTGGGTGGAGGCGCTCATGTACGGTCTCCGTTTCCCTCTGGATCCTTGGGAGTTGGATGTCTTGGATCTGCTAGGAGCGTCCTTGGGAGCTCTCCAACCCCACGCCTGGGCGGTCATGGCAGCGTTTCAGGTGTCATGCGTGAAGAGGCATGTACCTCCCAGTGCCCGAGTATTCCGCCATCTCTACAGAGCCAAGATTAACCAAAATGGTATTACTTTCTCAAAGAGGATGGCGTACTCAGGGAGCGGAGTTTATGGTGCCATCAAGGCGGACTCCGTATGGTGGCACAGCTTTTTCTTTTTGAAAGCTGACTCGCCGGAGGATGCGTTCTGGGCTGAGCGCCTTCGACCAACATGGTCGTATGGGGCCATCGAGGTGTTCAATAACCCCGGCCGCCTTGAGGAGAATGATGCCTCTATTGTGAACTGGGTGAACACCTGGAATTACAACTTGAAGAAGAGGGGCCGGACCGCCCTGAAGGCCTGGCTAGGCGGCGGTGGTGAGCGGACGATTTTGAGAGCGATGCTTCTGTAGTTGGGCGCCCTTAGTGTGTATCCAGTCTTATTCTCTCAAATGCCTAATATGTTTGCTTGTTTTGACTTGGTGCAGAGAACTCCATCTTCGCGGCGTTGCTGAATGCTAGGATGCGGGGAGCGTCTGCTGATACTCAGCCGCAACCTGAAACTTCGGTGGCGGATCAGCCGGAGGGAACGCGAAACGCAAGAACCGCCCACCCAGGAAAAGAGAAGGCGGATAAGGATCGCCTGGAGAGACGAGCCGAGCCGGCCAGGAGTCCGCCATCGCCGAAGGAGAAGGCAAAGCGCCGCAAGACGTTAGCCAAGAAGGATTCCGGGAAGAGAAAACGGCCGGAGAGCTCTTCAAAACCCCAGGCTTCTTCTGGGGAGTACAGCTCCGCCCGCCTTCCGGCGATGCAGCCCACCCTAAGCGGCAATGAGATTCTCACGCGAGCCGCTCTCCAACTTGCTGCCGACTGGGACATCGACCACCCCCGGTCGGAGGAGGGGGTTCGCAGTATGGCGATGGAGCAAATGGCGATTGGAGCCAGGGTAAGATCTCTTTGCGATGTCATACACAGGTTTTGTCCTGCTACCCTTTTTTTTAGTAATTTTTGGATTGCTTGTGTTCGCAGCTTTTGGGAACCGCCGGCGCACTGCTTTCGGCGGATAATGCGCTTAGGGCCGAGCGGCCCCAAGGTGCTGAGGAGCTGGAAAGCCAACTGCGGGAAGCTCGGGCCGCCACTCAGCAGTGGAAGGCCAAGTATTCCAGGGCGAAGAGGGAAATGGACGAGGAGGCGGCCCGGCTTCTGGTAACTACCTCGTATGAATTGGATTTGATCCGTGTTGCGCACGCTAACCAAGCCACTGAACATATGTTGGACTTACAGGCGGAGCAGCAGAGGCGCTACGAGGTGGAGGCGGCCCTGTCCCAGGCGGAGGCGGATAAGGACGCCCTGAAGGAGCAGGTGGTCCTCTTAGAGACCGACAGGGCGGTCATGGCCGAGGATCTGGGGACCAAGACAAGAGACCTGGAGAGCCGCGGCCTTGTTTTGAAGGAGACGGAGGAGACCCTTCAAGCGCTGAGGGCGGACGTTGAGAAGGCGGTCGCTGAGAAGGCTGAAGCGGAGTTAGGCGACCGGGTGCAGGGCGCTCTGACAGCACCCTCACTGCCGTCCGCCATGAACTCCGACGGGGGAACATCGATTGTTCCTGGAACCAGGAGCAAATGTTTCGCTCTGCGTCTCGGAGGTTGATGGCGGAGGAGCTCAAGGAGGAGTCCGCTGATTCTCAAGTGCTCTCCCCGGACCGTCGCAAGGAGCTGTTGCTCGAGGCGCACTCCGAGGTGACTCTCCGGCACAAGGAGTTGAAGAAGAAGGCCCGTGCTGAGAGGTCGCGGGCGGACAAGGCGGGGTCGTCGGGGGGCGCTCGTAGTGGTCGCTTCCTTGAACTGACAACCGCAGCAAACAGAGAATCAATCATTTCCACTTTTGGAGACTGAGTCCTGACTGAAGCCCTATATTTAGAAATCAACGGCCACTTCCTTGAACTGACAACCGCAGCAAACAGAGAATCAACGGGCGCTCGTAGTGGTCGCTTCCTTGTATATTTGCTCTTCCTTTTGACTTCTTGTCCTTTGTATCAAAACGTATTCATCCGCTACGTCAGGATAAGAAATGAAATGCCATTGTTTTTTCAGTTGTCATCCCCTTTTTCTTCTCTTTTCTTTGTTTGTGTGAAATTCGCCTGATTTGCTGAGGTAGAATTTCTCCATAGGGAAAACTGGACAACGGAAACTGAATTCAATGAAGGGTTGGATTCCGCCTTGGGGAACCCGAATGATGATGAATTAGTTTCCGCCCTGGGGAAAAACTGAATTCAACGAAGGGTTGGGTTCCGCCTTGGGGAACCCGAACGCTGATGAGCTAGATTCCACCCTGGGGAATCTGAACTTGGAGGAAATGTTGGATTCCGCCTTGGGGAATCCGAATGATGACGAATTAGTTTCCGCCCTGGGGAAAAACTGAATTCAATGAAGGGTTGGGTTCCGCCTTGGGGAACCCGAACGCTGATGAGCTAGATTCCACCCTGGGGAATCTGAACTTGGAGGAAATGTTGGATTCCGCCTTGGGGAAACCGAATGATGACGAATTAGTTTCCGCCCTGGGGAAAACTGAATTTAACGAAGAGTTGGGTTTCGCCTTGGCGAACCCGAACGCTGATGAGCTAGGCTCTGCCCTGGTAAACCCGGACTTGGCACAGGGGTTAAGTTCCTCCTAGGGGAGTTCGAACCCGGCCATGCTTTTAGTAGTACTTGCTTATTGATACATAATATTGCATATATATCCTTGAATGAAAGTTGCCTTCCCTTCCTTACATACACGCCCTTAGCAGGTTGCCTTCAAAAATAAACCAAACCCAAAAGTAAAGCAAGGATGGAAAGTTGCTTGCTGAGCTAGGCCTCGTCTTCGTTTGCACTGTACTTCCGCAAGTGCATGGCGTTCCATGTCTTGTGTATGGGTTCGCCGGTAGGGTGTTCGAGTTTGAAAGTGCTTGGACCGATCACTTCACGGACCTTGTATGGTCCTTCCCAATTGGCGTTTAGTTTGCCCTGTTGGGGGACTGGCCGAAAGACCTTTCGAACAACCCAGTTACCTTGTTCCAGGTGATGAGGGCGAAGATGAGCGTTGTATCGCCTAGCCAATTGTTCCTTTTCAGCTACCAGGCGGATAGCTGCATCCTCCCTTCTTTCTTCTAACATGTCCAGATTATGGTGTAAGCCTGCATCATTGTTGGCGTGGTTGAAATGCTGAATCCGAAGGCTAGGCAGATTAACCTCACGGGTAGGACTGCTTCGGTCCCATATACCAGGGTGTAAGGTGTTTCGTCTGTGGCTGTTTTGTACGAAGTCCTGTGCGCCCATAGGATGTTGGGCAACTCATCGACCCATTTTCCCTTAGCCGCATCCACTCTCCTCTTCAATCCTTGCAAGATGAGCTTGTTGATGGCTTCTGCCTGCCCGTTCGCCTGGGGATATGCCACCGACGCCAAGCGAACCATGATTTTGAACTCTTCACAAAAGTCAAGGAACGCCGTGCAATCAAACTGAGTGCCATGATCGCAGACAAATCCTAGAGGAAGGCTGAAGCGAGTGATGATGTTTTTCAACACGAACTTCTGCACCTGATATGCCGTGATGGAGGCGAGAGCTTCGGCCTCCACCCACTTGGTGAAGTAATCCACCGCCACGATGATGTACTTTCTCTTGCCCACCGCTTCTGGGAATGGTCCTAGCAAATCCATCCCCCAGAAGGCGAACGGCCATGGCGAAATTATCGGCTGGAGAGCGGTGGAGGGCAGGTGGTGTGTGTTAGCGAACAGCTGGCACTTGTGGCATCGTTTGACCAGCTCCTCCGAGTCTCGGCGGATTGTTGGCCAATAGTACCCCTGCAATAATACATTCTTTTCCAGGCTTTTGGCGCCAATATGCATCCCGCACACGCCTTGGTGGATTTCTCTCAAGGTGAAAGAAGCCTCCTCATCACTTAAGCATCGCAAGTACGGCCCTGTCGAGGATTTACGATACATTTCGCCGTCCAGCAAAACGCACCTCGCCGCTCGTCTACGGATCTTGGTGGCCAGTGCTCGGTCCGCCGGGAGGGCGTCCGTTTCAATAAAAGTCCGTATCGGCGTACGCCAATCCGTGAGTGGCGCTGTGGGCGGTGTTACGCCTGTTTGGGCATCGACGGCCATACACTCACCCTCTTCTCTTTCTTTCTCCACGGTGATCATCCTGTCCTCTTCGAAGCTGAGAGCGGTAGCGAGCTTAGAGAGAGCGTCAGCGTGGGCGTTGTCTTCCCTCGCCACCTGATGGATCTCCGTTGTTTCGAAACCCTTGAGGGCGATCTTGGCTTGATCGTTGTACGGGGCCAGAGTTTCTTCCCGGACCTCGTACACCCCACTGAGCTGGTTGACCACAATGGCGGAGTCGGAGAACACTTTGAGATGAGATACTCCCATGGTTTTGGCCATTCTGAGCCCTGCAATGAGCGCCCCGTACTCCGCCGCATTGTTGGTTCGTGGCCTGTTGAAACGGAGGGCGGTTTCGTGTAGGACTCCCTGGGGGCTTTTTAACACTATACCCGCCCCCGCTCCGTTCTTGCTCGATGCCCCATCCACGTAGAGCTCCCAGTAATCATCCGGGCGTCCTTCCGCCCGGACACATCCTTCGACCACAAAATCAGCCAGAGCTTGTGCCTTGATGGCTGTCCGTGGTTGGAAGTGTACGTCATATTCACTGAGCTCTACCGCCCATTTGGACATGCGCCCTGCCACTCCCATGGACCTGAGAGCTGCCTTGAGTGGTAAGTTCGTCACAACGTGAATCGTGTGAGCATGGAAGTATGGGCGCAACTTCCTGGAGGCGATAATCACCGCGTAGGCTGACTTCTCCAATGGAGAATACCTGGTTTCGGCATCTACTAACGACTTGCTCGTGTAGAAGACCGGGCGTTCTTCCTTGTCCATCCGCTTCACGAGAACTGAGCTGACAGCTGTAGCCGCGATGGCGACGTACAGGTATAGCTCATCTCCGGGAACCGGGGCTGCTAGCGTCGGCGGAGTGGTGAGGAATGCTTTGAGTTCCTCAAAAGCTGTAGAACATTCTTCCGTCCATGAGAACTTGGCCGCCGCCTTCAGAGTGGCAAAGAATGGCGCCTGCCTCTCGGCGGACTTCGGGATGAATCTGTTCATCGCTGCCAACCGCCCCGTCAGCGTTTTGACATCTCTCACCGTTTTAGGAGGTGGTGTCTGTATGATGGCTTCTATCTTTTTGGGGTTCGCCTCAATTCCCCGCCTGGTGATTATGAATCCCAAAAACTTCCCTGAGGATGCGCCAAAGACGCACTTCTTCGGATTCAAGCGAAGTTGGAACGCCTTCAAGGTATCGAAGGTTTTCCTGAGGTCTCCCAGGTGGTCCTCACCCGCCTTGGTCTTCACCAGTAGGTCATCAACGTACGCTTCCATGTGATGACCCAACTGATCTTGAAAAACTCTGTCAATCATCCTCTGGTACGTTGCTCCGGCATTTTTTAGGCCAAACGGCATCACATTGTAGCAGTAATTGCCGAAAGGCGTCGAGAATGACGTTTTTTCTTGGTCCGCCTTTGCCAGAGGGATCTGGTGGTATCCCGAGAACATGTCCAGGAAAGACAACGTCTCATGGTTTGCTGTGGCGTCCACCAGTTGGTCGATATTGGGCAGTGGATATGGGTCCTTGGGGCAGGCGTCGTTGAGGTTGGTAAAATCTATGCACATCCGCCAGCTTCCATCCGCCTTGCCCACCATTACTACATTCGACAGCCACGTCGGGTATTGGACTTCCCTGATGAAACCTGCTTCCAACAGTTTCGTTATTTCTTCTTGGACCGCTTGTTTTCTTGTCCAATTTACTGTCCGCTTCTTTTGCGACACGGGGCGGGCGTCTGCCCTCACAGCTAGGTGGTGCTGCATGATCGCGGGGTCCAGCCCAGGCATATCTTGGGGTTTCCACGCGAACAAATCAGCATACTCTCTCAGCAGTGCCACTGTGCGGTCTCGATCTGGGACCGGCATATGAGCGGACAGCCGTATCATTCTCTCCGGATTACCAGGATACAGTGGGACTTCTGTATCCGCCTCTGCGGATTCGGGGCGGACATACGCGTCGTCTCTAGTATCCACTGAGAAACACGCCTCTTCCTTCTTGAGAGCCACCCTATAGCATTTTCGTGCTAATGGAGTGTTTCCCCATGCTACTCCGATTCCTCTTGCAGTAGGGAACTTCATGACTTGATGGACTGTGGAGGAAACTGCCTCGAAGGCGGCTAAACTGGGCCGCCCCATTATCATGTTATACGCCGAATTGCAATTGGTGACGTACCATTTTATGTGCTTTGTTTCCTGGTGTTCGTCGTCCCCCAACGTGATGGGTAAGGTGATCACGCCCAGTACAGGTACGTCATTCCCCGCAAAGCCAGTCAGCATGATCTTAGAACGCTTGAGTAGGGCGGGGTCTAATCTCATTCTGCTGAAAGCGTCGGCGGAGAGTATATCCGCCGAACTGCCCTCGTCCACTAGCACCCGCTCAACCAGAGTGTCTTCAATGATGACACGGATCACCATCGCTTGGGTGCTGGGACTTCCCCCGCGCAGATCTGCCGATGTGAACGTCAATGGTGGCTCTCTATCCGATTGTCTGACCATGGAACATTCACCAACGACCCTTCTGTTCTGGGGCGTATCCTCCTCTCCTCCCAAAATCATGCTGCATGTTCTCTTGTATCTGGGCTTTCCGCCCTCCTTTTGGGTATCCGGATTTTTCTCATCTGTTATCCTGTCGAAGACACTCGCCTTTCTGGGGGGCGTGTGTCTATCCGCCTTCGGAGGGGGTGTCCCTGACCTTTCCTTTTCTCCTTGTCTTGGCGATTCTGAGCGTTCCCGCTCTCTTCTCCTTCGATTACTTATGATGAATTCCTTGAGGTCACCATTCTTTATGGCTCGCTCAATCTCACCGCGGAGTTCCCGGCAGTCCTCCGTGTCGTGCCCCTTCTGCCCATGAAACTCGCAATACTCATTTGGGTTCCCCTTTTCAGTGCCGCCTTGGGCAACGGGGCCGGCCACCGCAATCCCCCTTTCTTTTCTTGGAGGACGTACATGAGCCTTCGCCTTGATTCCGTCAGTGGGGTGTACCCTTGTTCCGATCTTCCCTCTCCGTGAGGGCGGTTGTCTCTTCTGTCGTCAGGGCGTTTCTCTTTTCGCCCTTGGTATCCTTTGTCCCTGTTCTGATCGCTTGAGCGCCCGTACCCCCCTGTATCATGGCGACATTCTCTTCCACTTCAGCACACTGGAGGATACATGTCTCCAACTCGGTGTGGGTTTTTGGCTTTCTCCGGACCAAGTCCTTCACCAGTTCGGTGCTGAGTGTGGTAGTTTGGATGTGGTGAAGCACAATGTCCAGTGCAAGGTTGGGCACCGCCGCGACCGCCTTGGCCCACTTCTCGTAGTACTGCCTAAGAGTCTCGGACCGGGTCTGTCTCAAGTTCCAGAAGGCGGACAAATTGCGTCCCGCCTCTTTTTGGTTTGAGAACTTGTGGAGAAAGAGTTGGCAGAAATCTTCCCAATTCTTTATGATTCCTTCCGCCAAACCTCCATACCAGGTTAGGCAGCTCCAGTTAACGTTCCAGGGAACGTACGGCAGTAGGTAGCGTCCGGGGCCGTGAACATCTGCATGGCAATGGTGAATGTTAACAGATGTTGGTCGGGATCCCCAGTTCCGTCGTACGCCTTGATTGCTGGTGGCACGAATCCTTGTGGGGGAGGAAAGCTAAGGAGATTCTTGTCCAAAGGCTGCCGCATGGCGAGTTGCTTTGGGCCTGACTGGTGGCGAGGGAGGAACAGTCGGTACATTTCGTCCGAGTCCGCCATGCCGGTTGCCAGTCCGCCGGATGAGCCTTCTGTGTGATTTCCGGGAGTTGCCTTGGCCACCAGGAACTTCATCATCACTGCCATTTCAGCGTTCTGTCTTTGTAGATCGGCTACCTGTGCCGCTAGGTCCCCCGCGGCGGGATCAGCCGCCGCTCTATCTTCCCTCGGAGGGGGGATGCGGGACTCTGGGAGCAATCCAAGGCCTAGAGGGCGGATTGGATGGGGTGTTGTGAGTAGCCGTTCCCGGGGGTGGGTCTATGGAAGGACGAGGGTCCCGGGGGACACCCGCCGATATGACTTGCTTGGCCGGGGTGACGAGCGTATCCGTGGGGATACCACTCATGGGATTTTCCTCCAAATTTTGCATGCTGTTTGTCTTTTGGGAACAAAACGTTTAGCTGTGCCCCTACCTGGCGCGCCAATTGATCCGCCCAGTTGGACCGGTGGATCAATACTGTGGTTCTTTGGAGGGATAAGCAACGGATCCGTCCTCGGAGTGTCTCGGCGGATGATACCTTGCAGGGCGGACGTGCAAGGGGTTAGTATATGTAAGATGGCAAGTATGTTGATAATGCAGGGAGAGTGGGTTACAGAGAAGTACCGGGCGAGGGCCCTTTTTGTGTGGGCGGAACCGATAGCCTTTAGCGTACAGCGTGAAGGCTTGTAGTATCAGGCGTATGGTCCCAGTCTGTCGTGTCTCTTCTGAATGGGGGATCCTGTTATTTATAGGTCCCATTGGTCTGACAGGGTCTACGTGTCCTGCTCTGAGTGGGCCGCAGCGAGTCACCGTCAACAGTAATGGGCGGTGGTCTACTGTTCATGTGACAGGTAGTCCTTTGGCTCAGGCGGACGGAGGACCGCCTCGAGTGACGGACCGCCCTGACCAGTTGGAGGGCGGATTCAACTCGGGCCCATCATTGGCGACCATGAGCTCAGCCCAAAATCGCCACTTATAGTGGCGATTTTACTCTGAAAATCGCCACTATAAGTGGCGATTTTGAGGCTGATTTTCAACTTCCCCTTCCCATCAAATGTTTGGCATTATTTGGCGTGGGAATCCTCAACAGCAATTAACACTAACACAGAAAAATAAAATGAGCATGAACAGTGTCGATTTGATGCATCATTTCAAGTGGTGGGGAGTTATAGGGGCTGATTTTCTTTTGACTGAGCAGCACGTACGGTCCACTTGCACTGAAATGTATCAGCATTCTTGCATTTCACAACGAGTAATCGCTTCTTCGAGTCACATACCATGTACTCAAAATTACGTTGCAACGCATATTGTTTCATTGCCGCTTGAACGTCCTTTTTGGTCTGGAATATCATACCCTTGATGAAGTCCCTTGAAGGGTCCCAATATGGGATGTCTGGAATTTCGGGCATATCGGTTGTGGCGTACATGGGCTGGCCGATCATCGTGTAATGCTCAGTGGGGGGCATATGTTGCCTTTCAGCAACCTCAGGATCGCCATCTGAGTCATCAGTGCTAACGTCCTCGGACTCGTCACTCGAGTCGTATCGCTCGCTCGGTGGTGGGCTCGAATCTGAATGAACGTTGTACAATCCTTCATTTTGCGATGAGGGTCCGACGTTTTCATGACTGGATGTCCTCCCAATCTCGGTAACACGCTCCGCAATATCGTCCCACGACTCACTGCATCGGCCAAATAGTTGTTACGTACGAAATATGACTAGGAGCCATCATTATGAAATTAAGAAGTAATGCTTTATTACCTTGTAATCGTATCAACATAAATCTCGGCATATTCAATATCTGGATTATTTTGTAGTGTCTCGTATATCATTTCCACATCATCATCGTGACTGAGAGTGATCGGGATGTGTGCACGGGTATGATCGCTGTATGCTGGCATTCTATACGTTAGATATGCTGGCTGTTCATGCTCATCGAAGTGTATAAATTCGGTAATTAACTCTAGCATTTCACTGAAACTAAGCTTCCTCGTTGCTTTAATTTTTTTGACGTGGCCACCTTTGTATTCCACTCTGTTTGATGTGAAGTTAGTCTCCCCTCCCCAACGAACAATGAGCACATACTTTCCTCCCATTCTGTACAAAGAACTATGGACATGTATCAAACTTACTATTAAAAGCATTAGAGATAAATTCATCTTGTATGGGTTATCAATTACAAAATAAAAACAACCAAAGCGTCAAACAACATGAATAGCAAATAGTACACATTTAACACAAACTTACTGCAGAATGCTACAAATGGCGTTGAGGGAAAATCTCTCACGAAGTCGGAGGACTAATAATTTTGGGAAAATGTTGGAGGAGTTAGTGGTTCTTTCGATACGACATATGACAATATATATAACTTCATATTTGTGGAGTACAGCTACGAAGCAAATTCGTCATAACTCATATACACTGATTGGAACAACATTGCTCAAATAATTGCGTGTAAAACGACACAATAATGGGCTCGTGATAGGAAAACAATATGATGCTTTTCCACCGCCTGAAATCATGCATGAGATAGCCCCTATAACTCCCCACCACTTGAAATGATGCATCAAATCGACACTGTTCATGCTCATTTTATTTTTCTGTGTTAGTGTTAGTTGCTGTTGAGGATTCCCACGCCAAATAATGCCAAACATTTGATGGGAAGGGGAAGTTGAAAATCAGCCTCAAAATCGCCACTTATAGTGGCGATTTTCAGAGTAAAATCGCCACTATAAGTGGCGATTTTGGGGCTGAGCTCATGGTCGCCAAACATTCTGCCGATTTTATGCTAATCGCCACTTAATTTGGCGATGTACGCGTCCAGTCAGCACACACAAGCCTACTTTGGGAATTGACCCTAGAACGAGCCTATTTTGGGAATTGAATTTTGGCCCAAGCCTATTTTTGGAAAAAATCCGGTTCCGGGCCAAATAAATCCAACATCACCGAGACTTTAAAATAAATTTATTCATTATACAGCTTTGGCCGATTATCCTAGAGGTCACCACCGTCTAGGGACATCCAATTTTCTGTCCATCCATGTGGGGATCACAAGTAATGCTGCATGCACATCATTAAAGTTGTCACGTCAGATTTCATTTATCCAAAATCAACCCAAACACACCACCCATTAATCTGGTATGGTAATTGGGTCGGGAGGAAAGAGAAGGAGGGAGGAGGATAGAGTTAGATCTAGTATATATGGTAATTGGGTCGGGTGAGTAATTAGCTAATAAAACAGTAATATTCGAAGTTTGAGTGAGATATGCTATTTTACATCAAAGAAATTGAGCTATAAAAATGTATACAAGTTTTTTCTCGCCTGATGGCGAGCTTTAGCAAAATAACATTTTTATTTTATCTCCTATTCATAATGTATACCACTTTGATTTCAATATTTTTTATTTCGTTAAATTCACATAATATAGAACGCCAAAGTGTTAACTCCAAGTATTACTCAATATATACTTAACCATCCAAATTAAGCCTATTACAAAAGTAGTCAATTAATTGTATGAATTACATGTTATGTGATTAGTCCTAGATAGAAAATTTTCTTGAAGAACCAATAGAATACCTTCAAACTTGTCCCTACCCGTTACCCGTTCTAACTGGGTCGGGTTTGCCCATACCCGTTAAATTTACCCAGACAATAGGTAATCTCTACCTAAATAAATTGGATTTCGGATTTTCGCCCAAAGAAAAAGAAATACGTCAATGTCGAGAGATCGGAAGAGGAAACAGAGGAGCTAGTGGGAAACGATGACCAAAAAGGAACCATATCATTTTCAGAACTTGGATAGGAAGAGGATACATCTAATTACTCAATTAGTCACTGAAGTTTGATTGTATTATCTTATTGTTTGTTACTAATTTAAGTTGGTGGAATTCCTAGTCAACAATGAGGTGTCACGTACAATCAGCAATAGTCATCATTCATAATGGTAACATTCATAAAAAAAAAAATCATTCATAATGGTAACGGGACGAAATTGTGGACGGAAGAATAAATTAGTTATCGTAACAAAGTACAAGGATGTGAAACGATAAAAAAATTATACAAACGCATGTTTGTTAACTTTGTATAATAAAGGGGCAAAAATGTTTATTAACCCATAATATGGACTAAAAAAAGCCCAAATTCGAGAACCCTAGACCTCGCTGGTCGCCCCCATTCGAACTCCACCACCGCTCAGTCTTTAACGTCATTGTCTCCGCCGACTCTAAATCGAAGAGGAGAAATGGCGGAGGTGGCGATTCTCAGCTACTTAGAGACACACGACGAAATCTCTGATTCCGGCCAGTTCGCTTCAGAGCGTGGGATCGACCACTCTGAGATTGTTAACGTCATTAAGAGTCTTCATGGTTTTCTCTACGTCGTTGCTGAGGTATTTTGCTTACGAACTGTCGATATTTCTCAGGTCGAATTTGACGGTGAAAGAAATTAACAAGTCTAGTTTGTTTACGTACTTCTTTGAAGAGTATTGCAGGAGTCGGAATTGAATTGGTGTTTAATGTTCTGACTTCTTGGGGAAATGAAGTATGGTTTGACTTTGAAGTGATAGAACGCAATAGTTTTGAGCATTCACAATCTCACATGACTGTAGATGATGAAGTAATTCATCAAATGGTTATCTTAGGATTTTTATGCATCTTTCAAGTATTCCTGTACTAAATAGTCAATTTTAACGTGGTTAAGATGAGATTTTTGTTTGGTTGTTTCCTTCAAATGAATATATATTTCAATTCGATTGTACCAAAGTTTGGAGGTTCTTGGAGACACTAATGCATCTGTTTCCGGATCGATGCTCTTCAGGAAATTAAAAAGGAGACATGGGTGCTTACTGATGAAGGTAAGAAATATGCTGCCGAAGGCTCCCCCGAAGTTCAACTGTTCTTGGCTGTACCATCCAAAGGTAGCATCTCAAAAGATGAATTGCAGGTTATTATTCGTTTCTCTACTCTTTTTTCCTTTCCACTTATGTCATTAGTGCGGTTTCAAAGTGAATCTTACGGCTTTGATGAATCTTGACCTTTCTATGCAATATAATTGGGGACCTGTAATTTTTTAACAACGGAGTTCAAAATGTTGATCTGTTGTCCTTACAGTATTAGGAGGTTTCTTATTACAAGTAATTAGCGAGCCTACTGACATTCTGTTGAACAATCCACAATGCAGAAAAAGCTGGACCCTGCAATTTTCAAAATTGGGTGCAGCCAGGCTGGGAAGAACAAGTGGGTGGAAATGGGAAAGCAAGTTTCTAGAAAGGTATCTAAAACTTCCTCGAACGTTCTCTGATTTCTTAACCAAGAAACTATTGACTGCACACCGGCCAAGGATATGTTCCGTGGTTTATCATTTTATAGTAACTAGAAAGGGAGGCAGAGGAAGAACTGTTCAGAATGGAATCACCTGCATAAAAACTGATAGGAGATTACCATAGGAACCTTGCCAAACAATTTCTGAAATTTAGATTGGTTGTTTCCTATTTTCCTAAGTACTCCTTTGTTTGTTGAGTCAGGTAGAGCAAGTGGAAGATAAGGTGAAAGATCTTCTTTTAAAGATACAAGAGGGACAGGTTCGTAGTTGTCTTTCATCTCCATACACAACTTATGGACTTTGACTTGTTGGGTTCAATTTATGTGACGTTTTCTGCATTTGTTTGAAAGGAAACCCTATCTCTTGGTCGATATTAGCAATTAGATTATAGAACTATTTGTTTTGTCCTACTATTTGGCCAATGTGTTTCAGCATGATTCTCATTCTGGGTCTCATTTTTCCCCTGCTCTTTTTTCTTGAATTCGGGTGAACTAATTAGAGTGCTTCATTAGTCATATGGCTGCCAATGCATGTTTCTGTTGAATCCAGGATCAAAATTAGTAAGATAGAAATGTATATGTATCAGGCCATGAACTAATAGCATTTCTTTGGAACTGGAGTCATCAAGTTTCCCAATCTTGATCCCTGTTAGAAGTGAAGTCGTGGTTTTGTTGTTACCCGTAGTTTCCTCATTTAAATTAGAGATCGGTCTTTGGTTTTACCTGTTCCTGTTTCTTCTGATCAATAATTGACTTCTAATTTTGGATTTTCAGGCCATTGGCAAAGATGATATCAACCCTCTCAAAGCAAGGAAGCTAATTGTTTTACAGTATTGCTCTCATCTTATATTCTAATTCAACTGTCCTTTTTTTATAACGTTCCTTATGGTGTGCTGTAAAGCTGAAGTTTCATTTGATTAGTGGTGCTAACTATGAATAATGCTTTTGTTGTAGAACATGGAAGGGCTACTCTGTCAGAAAGGGTTCTAGCTATGCTCCTCAAAGAAAGAAAGTTGCAACTGATTTGACCAGAGAAAATCTGCAAGGGTATTCACTTATATATTTTTGGAAAGACTTGGTCGTGACTTGGTTACCATTAACTGATTAAGGAAGCTAAATTTTAGTATATTTGTGGATTTCGCATTTTCTTTAGCTTCACGGTGAACTAGAACCCCGAATGACTGTTTTTGCATGTAGTTATGTGCATTTGCACTTTATACTGTACTTCGTAAATCTACACAGGTGGGTTAGCTTGTCATTACTTCTTTCTTCTTGAATGTTGAAATTGTTTATTTTGTTTCTTCTGTTGCTTAATGTAGAGAAATATTCATTTATCATCCAAACAGATTGTGGTTACATGAAGATCATATCATTTGTGTCTGTAAAGAAACAACAGTATTTTAATCATAGTTTCCATGCAAGATATTGTTTGTGGCTTTTTTTCATCTCCTTGGCTCATTTTGACTTAGATCGGAAAGGTGATTGCAATTATGGTTCCTACCAAAAACAATGAGATGCTATTGATATGATTGATTTCATCTCATTCGGTTGGGTAGTTGATCCAATCACAAGGAAAACATTAGCTAGTCATATTTATTTATCTTGTTATAACACAGTAGCTCGGTTCTCATTCCTCTCTACCAATAGTTTGTTGCTTATGCATTGCAATTTCATTTAGCTGTTTTTTTCTTGTTGATATGGCTTACCTTTTCTAATGTGAATATCTAAATATTTTAGTGGTGACTGGAAGAATTTGGAGTTCAAAGAGTATAACTTCAGTGCTAAAGGTGCACCTTCTGAGCGTGGTCATCTTCACCCACTTAACAAGGCAAGAATTGTTTCCTTTGGTTTTCTCTTTTTTTTTCTTTGTTATTGTCTTCATTATGTGATCTCAATCTTGTCTGGTGCCTGCTTTTCCCTGATGCTTTTAGTAGGAAGCAGTCATATAACGTGTCAAGACAAACACATCTAGATGTCTATATCAACACATATTCTTGAACGTATTGCCGTTAAACATAAGATTGACTGGACCAGTACGTGTTGAATAATGAATCTCTGTAGTTTATTTGATTAAGGACTTTTGAATATGTGGTTATATTTTGTGTAATTATTTTATTCCTTCAGTTAACTACTGCCTATTTAGTTGGTAGTTCAATTAGGAAGTTTCTATTTTAGTTAGGCACTGATTACATTAGTATCTGCTCTTCCCTGTATATATTCTGAGGCTTAGTCCCTAATAATACATATCTTTATTCAGGGAAAATACCTAACTTTGTCAGAATATAGCCAACCTTCTATTTTATGTGTCATATTTTTTGCCGAGCCCAAAATATTTATATCCTCAGCCTCAAAATATTTATATCTGCTCTCTGTTTTGGTACACACTTTGATTCTGAAGGTTTTCCCCTCTATTTGTAGGTGAAAGAACGAATAAAGAACATATTCCGACTGATGAAGTGAGTATTGTCAGTTTTGTGATGTTGCTTGTCAATCTTGCTTTGTACATCTCTCTTTTTTACCGATCTTCTCCTGTATGCAGCTTTGAGGAGATGCCAACAAATAGATATGTTGAAAGCAGGTTTCTGCATTTTCTAACCCTTCACGTTCACTCTACATGTCACCATTTGTTAATTAATTTCAATTGATGCCTTGCTTTTTGAATTTACTTGATCAAGTCTTCCACCTACCTTGAGAATGGAAAAAACTTCATAGCTAGAATTTTATTTAGTAATGCTAACTGTGGGTAAAATCAATTCAAGAGAGAATTCCTTTGATTGTTCAGTTCATTTAGATTGTTAACTAACATGGTGCTATCTTTCTTCAATTTATGTGATTTTTGCAGCTTTTGGAACTTCGATGCCCTGTTTCAGCCACAGCAACATCCTGCTCGTGACTCTCATGATACATTTTTCTTGCGAGGTTTGTGTCTGTCCACTGTTGATTTTGCTTTATCACTTCCCTTTTGACAGTGGGCTGATGTATTGTTCTATAGTTCCTTCGACAACAAGACAGCTCCCTGAAGATTATGTTGAGCGAGTGAAGAATGTCCACGAGTCTGGCGGTTATGATTCACGAGGGTATGGATCTGGTTTGGTTGTTTTCCTATTGTAAGATCAAATGTAACCGTAAGACACTTGTTTATCTGTGGGCAGATATTCATATGAGTGGAAAAGAGAAGAAGCTAACAAGAACCTTTTGCGCACTCATACAACAGCAATCTCTTCGAGAATGCTTTATAAATTAGCACAGGTTTAGTTATTTAAGCTAATGCATTCTTCATCTCTATGCATTCCTCTGGCTCCATTCTGTTAGGTTTTTCATTCCATGTTCACCATTTTTATGTTCTACTCATATTTGCAGGAAACTAAACAGCAAACCTTTACCCCTAAAAGATACTTCTCAATAGACCGTGTTTTCAGAAATGAAGCAGTAGACCGTACACATCTTGCCGAGTTCCACCAGATAGAAGGTACATCCCCACACTGTTTAGCAAAGCAGACTCTGTCCAATGGTCTCTCAACGTTCATCAACTTGTAAACCTAGCTGGTGGCTATATCTTGTCTTATGAAATGGCATCATAAGTCCTATATTTATGTGATTTTATGGTCCCTGATTTACAACATCCAAACGAACTAATATTTTCAAGGATTTCTCACTTAAACAAGTCTTCATTTTTTTTTTATAGAAGGTGCTTTCATTTAGAAAATACTGTGTTGTGACTTTTACAAGGAATGTCAACTTTCTAGGTCTAGGTTCACTCAGAACTTTCTGCTAAGCCCTTTATATTGTTACTGTCCAGCTTATCTTATGTCTTTTCTTTTCTTCAGGTCTAGTGTGTGATCGAGGGCTTACACTAAGTCATTTGATGGGAGTGTTGGAAGACTTCTTTGCTCGTCTAGGTAACAATGACAGGACATGCTCAACCTATAAGAAAATAAGTGTATGCTGTATGTTGTAATGAACAAGTACTGGCTTCTGATTATAGTCATCTTGTCTCCAGGAATGTCCAAGTTACGCTTCAAGCCTGCGTACAACCCATATACTGAGCCAAGCATGGAGATATTCAGGTAAAATAGATATGGCATCCATCTGTTACTTGTCATGTCAGGTGATAGGAGTCTGCCTAACCCTAATTGGACATTGATCAGTTACCACGAAGGATTCAAAAAATGGGTGGAGATTGGGAATTCGGGAATGTTCAGGCCAGAAATGCTTCGTCCGATGGGATTCCCAGAAGATATTAATGTGATTGCATGGGGGCTTTCACTTGAAAGGTAAATGCAGTAGTGGCTCTTGAAAATACCTAGTTGGTTCAACAAGTTTTCATTGTTCTGATGTCTTTGTTTTTTGTTTGGGGGGGAACAAACAGGCCAACCATGATATTGTATGGTATTAACAACATCAGAGATCTGTTTGGACACAAGGTGGATCTTGACCTCATTAAGGAGAATCCTTTGTGTCTCATTGGAGTTAAATAGAGACCTTGTCATTTTTCCATTATACAAAAGCACACTTTGAAAAATGGTTGGGATGTTTTTGACTGTAGAATTCATGTTTAAACTGAGACTCGTTTGAAGAGGGAAGGATGTTGATGAAGGATGTTTGAGTAGTTGTAAAGCCAAACTTGTGGACTTTTCTGTTTGTGTAGTAATCTTTTGTATTACTTCATTTTGGGGGTTAGGGAATCTGTTTTGGCAGGTACAAGTAACTGAGGTAGTGAGAGTATCGGAAGCTATATTGGCTTAGCATTGTCGCGGCATGAACATAACGGCTAGTGAATTGATATACTTACAATGTGAGCCAATGCGTGTGTAATGTCGAGTTGACTAGAATCTTCGAGCATACATATTGATGCTTGTGAATTAGATCACTAACCCGTTTTGCGTCAGTAGTACCTTTGACCTCCCAGTCAAGATGTTATCTTTTGCTTAGATAGTAGATGGTTGGAATCTTAAGATGTTCGTAATCTAATCCTATCAGTTCGGTCACAACCTGTATTGGGTTTTATTATGTACAAAGTCCATTAGAAACTGAGGGAGAGGATCTGCGTCCAAGATTTGAAGTTTGGAACAGTTCCAAACCCAAATTTGGAGGGGTAATTTCGTCATTTTGAAAAATATGTAAAACCCTATTCCACTCTTCTTCCACACACAAACAGCCGCCGCTGAATCTCGTCAAAGCTTTTTCTCCCGATTGTGGCCTCCGATCAGCTACCTCTCTCCGGCCGGTGCTCTTCCGATCAGCTCCCTTTCCCTCCGACCTCCTCCTCGTTCAATCCCCTTTCCCTCCGACCTCCTCCTCGTTCAATCTCCTTTCCCTCCGACCTCCTCCTTGTTCAATCCCCTTTCCATTGAATTCAAAATCAGCCTCTACAACAATCTGCCGCCTCTTTGTCTTGAAGAAAATAAGCTTATACCTCACCCGGATCGCGATCTCGACCCGGAATCCCGCCGCCGTCCCGCCCCGGAGAATCGCCCCGGTGGCGTTGCCGATGGTCCCATCTTTTGTGGCCTTCTTCTTATGACCTTGGTAGAACCTCGAGATGGTGAAATTCCCCAAGGAATCGCTCCGATTCGAGATGTGGAAGAAGCTGACCTTGATCGGATCGTAGTAGATGCCTTTGTTGAGGTTTGGGTTTGTTGATCAGATCGGATCGGTCGAAGTTGACGGTGGAGTTAGAGAGCGAGTGATTGAGAAATTTTGGAGGTAGCATTTGGGGGGAGAGGGAGCGGAGTCTGAGCCAGAGGAAGTGAGTAGTGAAGCTGCTAGTGAGGAGGAAGTTGGAGCACCATCTGCCACTAACCAGTTTGTCAATATCCCTGGATCTATGAAAAATTGATGATGATGCTGTTTTGATGATTTATGATGATGCTGCTGTTTTGATGATGATGATGATGATGTTGTTTTGATGATGATGATGATGATGCTGGTTTGATGATGATGATGATGTTTCGATGATGATGATGCTGGTTGTGATGATGATATGTTTCGATGATGAGTATGATGTTGTTTCGATGATGTTTTTGATGATGATTTGATTATCTGATTGTTGAACTAATTACCTTGATAACTAGTTAACTTGATTGGTTAACGAGTTAACTATGTTAATTCGATTGGTTAACTAGTTAACCGATTGGTTAACTAGTTAACTCAATTGATAACTAGTTAATTCGATTGGTTAATTAGTTAACTCGATTGGATAACTAAATATCATAAGTAAACTAGTTAACAACTTGGTAATTAGTTAACTCAATTAGATAACTAGTTAACTCGATTGGTTAATTAGTTAACTCGACTAGATAACTAAATTTGATAAGTTAACTAGTTAACTCAATTGGTTAACTAGTTAACTCGATTGGTTAACTAGTTAACTCGACTGTTAACTAGTTACTCAATTGGTTAACTAGTTAACTCGTTATCTAAATTATGATGTTAACTAGTTATCAGCTTATACACCTGTTATCTAATTATCAAATAATCTTGTTAACTAGTTATCTAATAATCTCGTTACCTAGTTACCCAATCATGATGTTAACTAGTTAACTAGTTAACTCGATTAGTTAACTAGTTATCTAAATCATGATATTAACTAGTTAACTAATTAAAAACAAACATAACTAGTTAACAAAAAAATCAATTAACTAATCATGGTAATTCGTTAACTAGTTATCAACAAAATAACATGTTAACTAGTTATCTGCTGATAACTAATTAACTGTAAAAAGTCAAGTTAACTAGTTAACTTGTCCTCGCCGGAAAAGTCACCGGAGTTTGGTCGGTCGCCAAAGTCTCACCGGAAAACATGTTAACTAACTAGTTATCAATTAAAAAATCATGTTAACTAGTTAGCTTGTCATCGCCGTAAAAGTTACCGAAAAAAAGGTGTCAAAAAATTCGTCGAAAAAAATCACCGGAAAAAACGCCGAAAAAGTCACCGGAAAAATCACCGGCGATGGTCGCCGGAAAAGTCGCCGGCGACGGTCGCCGGAAAAATCACCGGCGATGGTCGCCGGAAAAGTCGCCGGCGACGGTGACCGGTGACCGACGCCGGCGAATGTGGCCGACGACTGTAACAAAAGCACACAGAAAAATTTAAATAAAAAAAATAATAAAATATTTCAATTAAATATAATAATTAAATTATTTGTATAAAGTCCTAAATGCCCCTATCAAATCTGGACCATTAGATTGGTCAAAGAGTCAAACTAGATCTAATGGTTGGAAATGAGTTTGGAACTTTCCAAACTCAAAAACTCTTGGACGCTGATCTCATGCCAGAAACTGAAGACGTGAAGACATAAGTTGTTTTTTTTTATGAATGGTAAACTATCATATAAACATCGAGTCAAAATTTGTACAGAAAGAAGCCTTCACAAGGTTAAAGGAAAATGTCAACCAGCAAAAAAGCCTGAAGACATAAGTTGTTTAATTAATGACAATTACATGCCATTTGGGTCCACTATCTCTCTATCTCCCACATCCTATTCTCTTTCCTCTGCAAATAATCCTCCATTCCTACCCAGATGAAAAACTTTCCTCTTCATAGAGAGAGGTTGGAACGGCGACCATCCGCAACCACCGGCGGAAGGATGATAGCATCCCCAAGCTCGACGTTCTTCGCCACAGAGATGGAGAAGAACAATGACAGCGAGGAGCAGAAGAACTGCGCCACCGTTAAGCCGTTCAGCAAGTCGGTGGTGGCTACGGACTAGTCGAAGTCGCCGATTAACTGGGGGTCTGCCGAAGGAGCTGGGTTTTCTTAACTGATTTGCCTAACCAGAACACCTGGGTTTTCTTAGCTAGGTGAACAGTACAAAATCAATCACTTTTTGGAGCTCAAAATTACAAGACTTCACGAAACTGCATAAAAGCCAAATTTAGAATTAAAAATGGAGAAAATTTGAGGACATTATAGAGGAAGACGTGTGTTAGCTAGGTAGAGAGAGATTAATCCAACTCTTATGTTGACCCATTAATGTTTTAATCCTCAACTGTGAAATCAAGTTCATGAGCAACTCAATTTTGGTAGAGAAATTTTCAGCAGGATAAGAATTATCATTTGTCTCTAAAAATGAAGGATATTTTTGTAATTGTAATTAAAATTCTACTTCCACTCAATATCCCATACCAAACAATGATATCATAATTTTATTCAATGAATATCAATCTCATCCAATATCTAGATATCTCGAATAGCTAGATATTCGAGATATCCAATAGAATGAACTGGAGAGACAAAAGCTGAAGAAGAAAAAGATTGGGGTTAATTTGTAGTTTAGGTGTTGAGCTTGAAATTGAGGCTCATTGTGAAGAAATGCATTAGAAATAGACATCTTGTGCGGAATGGTTTCAATCAGTACGAATACAGTTAATTCACTATTAGGGTGAATTTGAGTTTGGTATTTGTATTTTTTTGATATTTCAAATTCCAAATTTTTTTGTTTGGTTAGAAACTAACTTGTGTATTTGAATTTGAATGAAATCCACCTTTTATGTTTTTAGTTGTACTTCAAATCCCCTTTTAAAAGTAGTGATTTCAAATTTACAAATTTCAAATACCAAATCCAAATACCAATTACCAAATCTAAATCACTCTATCCAAACACACCCTTATTGATTTTCTTGGTAATGGTCAAAGCGTAAGTGGAGTGGAAGGCCAATATTGCGGTAAGGATCTTTTACAATCATCACATCCGCCTTCAGATTTATTTTCAGGTTTCCCTCCCATCTCAAATGCTATGAACATTTAAATTACAAAAAAGGTGACTACGGAATACCCTACGCATTGCGCGGTGTTTCTCTATGAAAAGCGATACTGAGAGTCAAATGATTTTTGCGTCGACGCTCATTGAGTCACCGGTTACTGTTTCAATGCCTTAAAAGTTCATGTTTGATCATTGTGCTTCTTCTTCCACTTCATTCACTTCTCCTTCTTCCACACCTCCTCCCAAAACATGGTCAGAAATGGTTTCAGATCCTGCTTTGGATATGAAATTCATGAAGATAGTTAGTTGGTGTTATAAAAATTCCAAAGGCTTCAATAGGATGAAAGCAGCTCTGGTTGCTCAGTTTCTGAACCTTGTACATCCATTTAGAGTGTTTTCTTCAATGGTGAATCGCCTGTGGGGATACAAGAGTAAAATATTATCTTATCGCCGGTCTGATGTGTTTTTTCTCATCGGGTTTCTTTCTATCAGTCTTTGTGAATGGGTGTTAGGTTGTTCTTGGCATGTGCACCACTCAACTAATATTCTTAGGAGATAGGCAGAAAGTGAATGGATACTGTTTTGTTCTGTTCCTCCTACTCTGATAACAACTCAAGTTACAAGTTGGATTTCTAATACGCTTGGTAATCCTTTTAAAAAAGATTGCAAGGAAGGGTCTGAATGTTAAAGTTTGTTTCGTGATAGAGCCATTGTTTGTCCTGAGGTGATTAAAATTGAAATGGATGATGGTGAAGTGGTAGTTACTTCCAAGCCACTCTCGGCTGGATTACTCTGCAACACTCACAACCACTCTCCGTGTGTGTAGTGCGCACCAAACTCCATACCCTCACACCCGCAAGTCATGAGGGCCCTCCCTTCAGTACCCTTTTCAAATTGCTGTGACAAGTCCACTCCATTCTGGCATTGTGCGGCGGAGCTCTTTCCATCTTCCAGCACCAGATATTCCCCCCACAGAACCCACTTTTCCTTCACCCCATCTTTATTGCCTCCGCTAGGATTAAAGGCCAACGCTACTTGACCCGGCTGTGCTTTTTTGTTTGCTCTGTGTTTATATGGCAAGCGCTCCGGTACTCACAGGGTATCGGTACCATAGCACTCTAAAATCACATTTTTAAATGCTTAAAATTCAAATAATGAGTCCTAAATTCATTGTAATAAATCAAGAGCACTAGTGAATAATGCTTACCCCCTAAACACCAAATTTTGACCCTCAAATACTACTTCATAAGCTCAAATCCTAAATCGTATGTAAAACTCTAACTTTTGACCAAAATTTCAAATTATAATATCATAAACCTCCAAAATAAACTTAAAACCCCAAACACTATATCCTAAACCCCGAACACTAAACTAAGACTCTCAAACTTTAAAATTCAAACATTACTGTGATGAAATTTAAGTGATAGGGTATCGGTACCCAGTGGGTACCGGAGCGCTCACTGTGTTTATATATAGGTTTTGCTACTACATTACTTTCGATGTGGTAATCCTGACAATTGCAACATTATATGCGTGCGTGCTATTTTAGTCATTTCATGGTTTTACTTTTCCTATTTATCCGTGCTTGGTTATTATTGAAAGCTGACTTCATCCGACTTCCTATCCAACACAATCATAAATTGCACCGGGTGGCGGACACCACCAAACTATTCAATAGGTTTAGTAGGCGTCACCTATCTAACTAATTTCCTTGACTCGGATACCACTTAACTCGAATTTTCTTGGCTCAGAGTACAACCTAACTAATTTCTTGGCTCGGATGCCACTAAACTCGAATTTTCTTGGCTCGGGTACCACCTAGCTAATTTTCTTGGCTCGAATTCCACATGTCATCCTTAACTCTGTTTTCCTTTGTTGATTGTATTGACGATTTGTTGACTGGAGACCCTAGCTAGTATGTAGTCCATTACAACAAGCACTTCAGGACAAATCAGGTAAGATCCGCTCCAAAAAATCCTACATTGGGTCCAATTGCGACCTGCTCCACCGCCAACCAAGGAAACCAACAAGTCTGGCAAGTACAAGTTCAGCGACGAAGTCGTGGCGTTCCACAAAGATGGCTGGTGGGAAGGTGCCATCCCGAAAGAGCTTGTCGGGAAGTTTGTTGTCTTTTTCTGTAGCTCCAAGGAGCAAATCGTGTTTGGGGAGAAGGAGTTGAAGATGCAGTGGTATTTGAGCCAATAAATTAGTTAGGTGGTAGTATGGGGGGAAAATTCGAATTCAGTGATATCTAAGTCAAGAAAATTAATCAAGTGGCTGCTACTAAAACTAATGAATAATTCTATGGTACCCGGTGCAATTTACCCATAATTGACATAGAGTTGTAACTAAAATAAACTATTGATGACATTTTCGAATGGCAAAATTATGACCCAAGATAAACTCTTGGGTAGTCATTAGTCCCTATCAATAATTCAATATTCAAAATTAACTTCATGTAACTCTCCAGTATTTGATATTACTATAGCATTCAAAAGACAAACACCAGATCTTTCAACCTTTTTGGTTCACATTATCATCTCTCTATATACTATATCAGTTCACAGCTACTGTATTAATTCCGTGGATTGATTCTCCTCCCTTATTCTACTAGGTTTCACTTCAACCTGTCCGTGTATTTCAGGCTGACCTTCTGTACAAGCTATAGGCCACCGCAACGGCTGCCACCACGCCTATCCCTGCAAGTACAGCACTCTGATCCACTGATCCTATCCACTCTGACACTTTACCCCCACTCATCATGCATTTCTTCACATTCCCACTGCTCTTCTTCTTGTTTGTTTCTACTTCTTCTTCTGTGTTCACCACTTCTTTGCAGCAAGAAACGCCATTAACACCCTGGCAGCAACCATTCACAGCTCCTTCGTCTACCTTGCCCACTTCTTTCTCTGCTTCTCCCTTGGCAACCACCACCTTCTCTTCTGATCCCTTTTTTCAACTTCCAGTTGGCCCCTGCATTTGGTGTTCTTATTTTATCAGCTTCCCAATCATATCACATGGTGGATTTCTAATCAATAAGGCTGAACAAGACAGCTAACATGCTAATGTATATATATATATTATGTCAACATATATGAACAGTCTCAATGCCCTGTCTATACTAGATTGTCCATTTTTGCTAAACTTGGAATTACTATTTTACAGACAAAGAACCATATGATGAAATTTAGCACCACGTCATAGAGCTTTTACTAATAGCTAAAGCTACGGCAACAATGGCCTGACTGGAACCAAACAGTGTAATGGTCCACTCTGATATTGTTTCAGTTAGTAGTCCATAGTTAAAGATATAATGCGCAAGGGCACAAACCTCAGCAGACGTTCTATCACTTCTCCTTTTCCAATATGCTGATCTAGAATCTCAGGCACATCTTCAGGAGTGACATATCCATACCTGCAAATAAATTGGTTTACTTAGAATTTCCTTTACCACATGGTAAAGAGATATGGAGGCTGATATCTCAGGTCTTACCAATGTCCAGCAGTCTTTCCCTCTGCTTCTGAGCTGAAAACAATCACGTTGCCAGCATACTTGTGCCCACCAATATGTGAACAAGCACTGACAAAAACCTGATCCTCCAACCCACGAGATTCAATACCCTCGTTGAACTTCTCAATAAGAACCGGGCCACAAACACCGCATCTCTTATCACGACTACCATGAGCACACACAAAAACGTATGAGCCATTCATCTCCTCCTGCGTCCCAAAAGACCATGGTATACCATTCACAAGCACATCGTCTACGAAGCCATCCACCTCAAAGACCGACATACCCCTAATTGAAAATACACAATCACCACATTAGACCGTCAATTCATCAGTAAACAGACAAGAACATTTACCATATTCAGCAGCAAGAAAACACGAAAGCTAGATATCAGACTAATAACGACTCATCCTCTGAACAAAAGCTTGCCAATCAGCGGAAGGACGGCAAGCACCAGGAATGTGAAAAAAATTCAGGAGTCGCAACGCAGTTCTGACTAGAAGCCTCGATCAAACAGATAAATGCTTGAAATTATAAACGGCAACTCACTTGTATTTGATCATATCGGGGAAGATAAGGATGTCACCTTCCTCGAAAGCAGTACCCGCTAGTGACTCGCAGATGGTAAGCTTGGTCTGCCAAAAGAAGCTAAAATCAGAAAACAAACCAGAGAGAGAAAACGAACGAAAAGAAAGAAAGAAGACGGATAAGCCGAATCTGAACCGGAACCTTCATAGTGATGTCGTTCTTGCGTTTCTTGATAGCAGAGGCAAAAAGCTTGGGGAGAGAATCAGCTTCGGAGTTCTCAAGACGGGGCAGCCAAGCCTCTGGATTCTTATAGCATAGGAAGACATGGCGTTCGTAAGGATCGACGGAGCCGGCAAGGTTTTCCTTATACATCTCCGGCCGCTTGAACCCGAACTTCTCGTCCTCTTCGCCGGTGACGACAGGCGCCTCCTGCACCGACTCATCAACAACAGGAGCAGTAGCAAAGTTGTCCGTGTCCGCCATAGATGAAGGTGAAATGAAGCTTGGAGTTAGGGTTTTGAGGATAACGTGAGGGCGAGGAAGAAGATTGAAAACGCTGGATTTTGGAGAGGGCGAGTGGGAACTGGGAAGGGAGATGGACAGTGACTGATATATGGGAGCGAAGAAATGGGATTCGCCCAAAAATAATAATTTTTTTTTTTTTTTTTTACCGAGGCAGCTCTACAGAAAAAATAATTAGAGCATCCACACACACTAACACTTGCAAGGATGCATTGCAAAGTGCAATTGCAATCATGTTGAATTGCAATTGCAGTGTAATTTATAATTAATGCAGTTGCTATTTGCAATTAATGTATTGGTGTGGCCCATGATAATTTAAATGAATATTTAATGTAGTTGAATGATTAGTGGTATTTAAATGTAGTTGGTTAGGTAATAATTAATTATACAATTTGTTAACTCTAAGCCAACATAAGATTAATAATATTAAATAATTAATATATATATATTCTAATCTAGGATTTAATGATTAAATGATATATGATATATGTGAAATAGTTACATAATTTGATTATATAATTTGTTAACTTTAAACTAACAAAAGATTAGTTTGTGAGTTTAAATATAAACCTTAAATAAATATTGGATATATATTATATATGTATTAGTTAGATTTAATAAATTTCATACATAAATAAATAAAAATAATGAAGTGAACTTTAGTGTATCCATGCCTACGGTTTCTCAAAATCGTCTTCCCGCGTACGAGGAGTATCTTCGAAATCATACAAGGATACGTAGTAGGTCAACAAATAGTCAACTTCAAGCAGATTTGATAGAAGAGCTATGAAACCGATTTGGAGACGAGGAGGATGATGACTAATATGTACTTGTATTATTCGTATGCTATCTATATTTGTGTTGTATGAATATTGTGTTTAAGTTATTAATAAAGTCACAGACTCGTGAAATTGTGAAGTACAATATTTGTATTCGTAGTAACGTTAATTTGTATGAATAAAATAAATTATAAATGTCATCATTTCTAAATAAATATTATAATTAATATTTATTAGTTTCATTAAATGTATAATTAACTATAAGTAAAATAATGAAGATAAAAGTAATTGAATGAAAAGAGAGTATGGTCCCACCAATTGAAATTGCAAATGAATTGCATTGGTGTAGAGTGAATGAAATTAAAAGTGAGTAGTAGGGACCATTTTTGCAATTGCAAGTGAATTGCATGAGTGTAGATGGTCTTATTGAAAAGGAAAAAAAATATTTTATATCTTTCTCGTGATTGGTGAAAGAAAAAATGGTGAGGACAAGGAATGAAGAAAATTAGAAAAGTGAGGCTTACTGTCGATTTTGGACATGAACTTTTGGGTTTGTTACAAACTGGCCATAAACTTTTAATTTATAGGTCATTTGTTTGAGGAGATATGTAGGTCATTATTCTATAGGTTTGTAACAATATGGTCAATTCACTTAGGTGTTGTTTGGTAAGGGTGCTAATGAATTCATTAGCACCCAATAGCATGCTATTTGTCAATAACCTTGTTTTTGGTGTCATACTTAGCTAGCTAATGAATTACAAATAAGGGTGAGTTTGAATTCACCCTAAAGAGGAGGAGTTCTCAAATGCAAGAAGGGTATTGGAAATTGTGGACAAATCTGCCCCTGTCTATTTCAGCATATTACATGCTATTAATGATTGGTTTTTCCCTTCCCCCACCTACCTTTACAGCTACCCAGAGAACTAATTTCGCAAATCACCTCTACCACCTAAGATTTTATCAACCTCCACCGACCACCGTGTGCCTCTGATTCGCTGGTCGGGAACCCAGCTTCGACGATGCATCATCGGAGGTAGGCTGTCTTCCTCTGTCGCTCAGTCGATTTCGACGATCTTTGTTCTTCTTCCTCTGTTTATTTTCTTCCACTGGGTTTAGCGCTAACGGAGATTCGTAGACATGCTCTATCCCGATCTTGTTCATCACGAGGAAATGCGTCTTCTTGAAATTGATCGTCGCGTCCATGGAATCGAGGTCCTCCGCCGGAACCCTAAGCCCCCATCGGAAGCTCATCAAGGCATGACTCCTCACGGGGAAACTCATGATCGGTAAACCAGCTGCAAGCGCATTCGACGTCGGCGGTGGGAGAACAGTCAACCTCATCGCGTTAAACCCTAGTCCTCTGCCAATTTCTACACTGTCGTCGTCTCCAATTCCTTTAATCACTAGCTTCTCCACCACCTCGAGCGATCCGTCCTCATCAGCGTCCGAAGCCTTTTTTGAATTTCAATCGCTTCTACACCACCTCAAATGACCCCGTACCTGTCTTTAGAACAAGCGAGAATGGATTCCACAAATCGTTCGGGTGGTAGGCGACCTTGAACTACGGTCCGATTCAAAGAAGGTCGATAGGTTGAGGGATAGTTCCTTACCTTTGTCGGCGACTATCCCCGATTGTAATGATAAGCCCATGACGCTCAACGAGCTTTGTTCCCTCTTCCTCAGGTATTGAGTTTGCACGAAACGATTGCTGCTTCCAGTAGCGTATACTACATTGGAACCGTCATACCTATAGCCTTGATCCTTCTCGGCTCTGTAATCAAACCACCAAGGCCTGCTAGAACGAAGCCCCGAAAGCAAGAGTAAGGTTAGAAAGAAATTCGCCAGGAGCACCACACACACCAACATGCTTTGTACCATTTCTCTTTTTTCGTTTCTTCAGTTTTCGATATGCTTGTTGAAGTTTCTCAGTTTGATATTTAGTTGCTGTAAGTTATTGTATTCCATCCGATTGATGGAAACTAGGCACCCTTAGAGCTAGAAACTGAAAGAAAAGTAAACAATTGCAGAACATGGATTGGATTCTACAGGGTCTGCATGTTTACACAAATTTGTTAGGACTTGAGTACAGTCTAAATTTACAATTTCACATTTCATTTCATAGGACAAAACTCGCCTTAGAATTTTCAGAACCAAAGTCAACCAACAGATTGGAAGTTGACAAAAATGAGGACAAAAAAGTAATTGTACAGTTGATATCCCCTTAGTATATACCCCTTTCCAAACAAAGATATTCCACAAAGTGACCTTGAAACTCATTATCCCCTCAATAACTAGCTATCTCGAATATCATGGTATTCGAGATAGCCTCTACCAAATCTCCATCCAAATTTTATGTTAAGTGTTTGATATCAGCATGTCGCCAACTCCTTCTTTTTTCCAGCTCGGCACTTACCACGTCACCTAATCAACCCCTGACTCAACCCAACTAATTCAGTCCAACTCAACCTAAACCAACCAACCTAAATCCACTCCCAATCATCTAATTCCAACCATTATCGGTTCATCTTCCCCTCCTCCTTCCATCTGAACTCCACCATTATGTTTCTGTTTCGTCTGTTGTAAAACGCGGAAGCAACTTCGGGTTTTGGATAACGCTTCAGAGAAGAGTAGAAAGAAGTAGAACGGTAAAAACGAGTAATCGAGACAAAACGCGAGATTTACGTGATTCGATCAAAATTGATCTACCCCACGGGAATGTTGAGCTTTTCGGGGCGTTTGGATAGGTGATTTGAGGGAGAGATTTTGGGTGATTTGGGGCTCAAATCCCTGCCCTAGAGAGTTCATTAAAATCTCTTGTTTGGGCTGCAAATATATGTGGAGATTGAGAGAGATTTCAAATCTCTTAGGTAAGCCCAAAGTGATTTGGGAGAGATTTTTAAGAGAGATTTGATACACTTTTATTAGTTTGCCCTCAACTAATATAGCTATTTACAATTAACCCACATATATGAGCCATCAAATTTTGGTAAATGTTTAATGAAGGACATTTTGGTAAATGTTTAATGAAGGACATTTTGGTCATTTGAAACATGAATTTAATTTTCAATTTTTTTATTTTATGAATTCCCTACCCAACAATCTCTCCAAATCACCCATCCAAACCTTTGATTTTTCAAATAGTAAGGGAATATCAAATCTCATGCTATTTTGGTGCTAACTAGACATTTAAAATCCCCTCCTCCCAAATCACCTATTGAAACGACCCGTTTGTTATTTCAGGATATTGTGTTTGGTGTGATTTGAATGATTGGTTCGGCAAAAACATTTCTACCACACACTAGTATAGTCCTCCGCTAGTTGCTCAAGCCCTAACTCCACAATCTCGAGTTCCTCCTCTTCGTGGTCCCCGATATGCAGCACTTCCAATCCCCACTCCATTGCAACTCCATATACACGTTGCTTGGAAGCCCTAGTTGTCTGTAGAAAACTTTGGAACACCAACTATCTCGCAATCCCTGGCAAACGCAATTAACCCTCAAAACGAGATCAGCCTCTCATAAGGAGGAGAGAGAGAAATTATCACAAAATAAAAATAAGTTTTGATCGGTGAAATCCCTAGATTTAATGTCTTTTATGATTTTTGAAGTGTTTTCAAAACCACACCATATGAATAACTTGGTGAGTTTAACAATATGCAATTCAACTACTATAAACCATAAACACAATTTTTAAAATAATGCATTTTTCTAATTTATTGTGAGCAATTCAGATAATTTCAATCACTCGGCTAAAAGAAATTAGATTGTTTCATCTATAAAATGAAATAGGAGAGCTAAGGGTGTGCTTCATAAAGAAACCCAAAGAAAAGAAGAAATATCAAATGATAATTAAACTCTGAAAGCGGGACATAAGTTTAAACCCCCAATAATTAAAAGTCAAAATACAAATAGAGCCCAAATGATAACATATCGTTAGCTGAAGGAGGCTCATCCAATCCACCTGCTTAGTCTGTATAATCCTCAGGAAAAAAAAAGAGAAGCAAAACTCACTAAGGTGCAGGAAAAACAAACATACAACAACACCCTCCTCCTTCTCCTCCTACTTTGACAGAAACTTGGAGTTCCAAAGCTAAACCAGAGACTGTCATTGATTTTTTCAACCCAACAGATTGACAAACACCATCAACATCATCCAATCATCTTCCATATGGATGATACCTACCACCAGCACCTGCTCCAGCGCCACCATATCCGCCACTCCCTCCGTATCCACCTCTGCTACTTCCATACAAGGAACCTCCACCTGGTCCACCACCATAACCACCTGCACCACCACCCCCATAGCCACCCCCAATCCCACCATCGTAGTTGCTTCCATACCCACCGCCAGGACCACCACCGTACCCGCCACCATAACTGTCAGCAGGACCTCCGTAACCGCCACCACCATAACCTCCACCCATTTCATACCCTCTGCTATACCCTCCTCCTCCTCCTCCACCTCCATAGCGTCCTGAATACCCAACAGATGGCTCTCCTCTGTAAGGCCCTATACCACTGCCACCTGCACCACCACCATATCCTCCATAACCTCCACCTCCATATTCACCAGCACCATATCCACCACCGTAAGAACTCATTCTACTGCTTCCATAAGCACCACCACCTGATCTATATAAACTTCCACCCCCACTGCCTCCGTAAGTGTGCCCTCCTGGTCCACCATAAGTATCGTTGAATCCACCACGAGATGCTGGCCTTGAATCATTGTAACGTTTGAATGACGGTGTTGGAGGATTAGGCTTCTTTGGTTCTGCTTTCTTGATCTCAACCTGGGGAACAATAAGAAAGACAAGGCCAAATTTAGCATACAATATGAGCCAGAAGGTTTGAAGATGCATACCCCTCATTTCATTGCAACTGCTGTACTGATATACACATTCATGATAAAAGACAATACCAACGCAATAACAACCATTAACTGGAAGAAATCACAAAACAGATTGAAGACAAGTCACTGCAGCTGCAGTCTACCTTTACAACAATGCTGAACAACATTATTGTTGTTTTCTACAGAAAATAGCAGTAACTTATAATCTTTACTATCCAACCATCTCTACGAAGAATAAAGGTCTCCTTTTAAGTTTCAAACATAGTTATACTGAATTAAGATAGCAATGTTATTACGTGACACACATAGACTGATAAGATTTTTAACTCTGTCATTTGCCAAATTAAACGCTTCAGCTATATACAATGTGAACTATTAGAAAAGAAAAACTGTTACAAACAAGATACAAGCTCACCTGCGTTCCTGCAAATTCAATTCGATTTCCCTTTGTAAGTAGTTCATCAACTGCATCTTCTTCCTCAAATGTAACAAACCCAAAGCCACGAGAGCGATTAGTAGTATGGTCCCTCAAGATCTGGTGCTCAGTAACCATTCCAAACTGTGTGAAGAATTCTTTCAAGTCATCTGCCCATTGCAATAGAAGGGTTGTTAGTTAATTTTATAACCAATCAATCGATGCAACTAGCTAACAGACTACATTTTAAGCCACAATATTTGTAATAAAGTATAACAAGGTCAAACCTGTTTCGTGCTAACTAGCTAAAAAATACATTACCATCGGTGAGTGATGAAAGAAGTAATCAGCAAAAGATTTCAAGTTCTATATTACCACTAGGCTAGTCTATTGGGTTCTAGCTAGCTAGCTCCAAAAAATAAATTACCATCAGTGACCGCTGAAGGAATTCCACCAACAAATATTTTCTTGGTCCTGAAATCCTTAGACCCAGCAGCTCCCCTTGGTATAGTTCGTTTAATTTCGACCTAAACGATCCAAAAAGCCAAAGGAGGGTCAGCACGCTGAAGCAAATAATGAAGGAGCCGTGTTGACTTATATCAAGAGGACTAAACAATATAATCTAATATTACACCAAGAACTCAGCCCTACTTGTTTATCCTTAATAATATGGGTGTCCTGAATGACTTGATCAACAACAGAAGGGTCTGCATAGGTGACGAACCCAAATCCACGAGGTTGACCGGTTTTTCGGTCCTTCATAATGACAGAATCCGTAATTTCACCATATTTACCAAAGTGCTCGACAAATTCAGCTACATTGACATGGAACAAATCATAAAGGGGGGTTTAAGACAACTATCAGAAAAAGAGGCTAGTGCTCCACTAAAAAGGTGTGGACTTAAATACTAATTCACCGAAACGGCACTGAAGCAGATGAACTAACTAACCAGTCGTAGTCTCTCTTGCTAAACCACCAATGAAAATCTTTCTGCAACCAATACCAAAAGAATCATCTGAGTCATAACTACGAACCCTAAATCTCAAGTATCGTCTAAAGATACCTCGAAATAGGCAAATAGATTTGACAATCTTCTACACGCATTCGAGTTTTAACAGGGGAAACAATTCAACTCGGAAGATAAAAAGGAAATCGGAAGGGGACAGCGAGATACCCGGGACTGGCTCCATCTCCAGTGTGAGAATGAGACCTGTCGTCATCGTTGTGGTTGTTGTTCGATTGACGGCCGTCGTCAGCCTCTCCGCCTTGGAGCTCCTCGTTGTTGTCGTGAGGGTCCATGACAGAGTGCAACAGGAATCGAGCTTAGAAGGAGGCGGCGACGGAGGGAGTTCGGTGACTGCCGAAGGATTGAATTGGAATGAAGAGAGGAAAGGGGTAGGGCGAGCCGAGAGAGAGAGAGAAAGTGAAAACCCTAGGCGGAAGGAACTTTGGGAAAATAACAGCAGGTCGCGGATACAAAACAGCTTCCGCCTAGCTCTGCGTTAATAAAACGAAACCAATTAGCAATTAGTATTTATTTCCTACCTGTTGTATTTATATTAATTGCTGTTCGATGATAAGCTAATATCCGAATCCGTGAAAGTTTGTGATTTAAATTTTTAATTTTGTAACTAGTTTTGTACCCGGCATTGACCGGTTTAATTTAATTATTTTAATGATATTAATGATATATTTTTTTTAAATTGTTTATATGTGTGGGTAACAGGACGGGCATGTGTAATCGTCACTATTGTTTGAACATCTTTCTTCTTCCTTAGTCAGATATCATTGCTTGCTATTTGTCATCATTTCACTTAACTTACCATCAAAGTCGTTGGTCAAACATGTGATTATTCAATTCAAAATCTGACCAACATGTGACTTGACTAACCTACTTATTAAACTAAACTAAAACCTAGTCCATTTAGCTGGCATACAACCTCTAAATCCAACATGAACTATGAAAAAACTTTAAGTACATTTTTACTACACAATGATTTCACTTCAACCGATTAATGAACCCACAACATGTCAAACTCAAATAATCGTATTAATTCGTGATCTAGTGAATCCTAACTACTTTCCTAAATCAACATACTCTAATGGTATAAAAAATAAATATAATTCTTCCAAATATTTCAAACAAACTCGTACATGACCCAACTTTATACATGATCAAGACCATCGACCCATCAAATAAGAACTTCAAATTTTAGTAACATATGAATATAAAAATCCATATCGTAGTTAAAACAATCAACATCGGGCAAGTATGCACCACTGACACCTCTAAAAGAAGTTGATAATATTTTTTATTCAGTATTTAATCCTTTTTTGTTCTTATTATCTTTGTGTAATCTTAGTTGAAGTATATTTTATTGAAGTTAATCTTATTTAGCCTGTCAATATTTATAAAAGATTTTTTATGAGAAAAATTATAAGATATCATTTTTATTTTTTTCATGTATAGAATATATAAAGACACAAATATAATAAAATGAATAGTTATTAGAGAAGTGAGATTTCTAATGAATAATTAGTATACTATTTATTTCATAAATTTAAATATATTAGAAATTTAAATTTCTTATTCATTTATCAATTTATGTTAATATAATCTTTTTTTTTTCATTCATAAGTATTTAATTTAAAAGCATTCAACATTTAATGAAAGGAAAGAGAGAAAATAAATAATTTTTTATTTAAAAATTGAATGATGATGTGGAAATTTGTGAGAAGGGTTCTAACCCATGTGTCAAAACCAAATATACCATGCCACCATTATGATTATTAAGATGGTATCTACTAATTAATCAGCAATTAAGACGGTAATTGCAATTTGATGTGCCTTTTTAGGTCGACTTTTTTAAGAAGAAACTAAATTAAATTATAAAAAAAGTATTATGGATAGCCATAGGAGTACAAAGAAAAAATTAAGTATCAATCCAATTAGAAAGGTTTATTAGAGATATACAAGAGCATGGTGTGATGATCCACCCAAATGGACTGGTGGTGGACCAATAAAGGTTCAATTAGAGGGCTGAAGGAAGAGAATGGGTTCATGTACGCTTTGAGCTCCTTGAGGGCGATTCCTTGCAAGGTGGGGCAACATGAGTATAGTCAGAGAGTGTTTATGGTGATTATAAGGTGTAAGCTTGTATATAAGCGGATAACATTAAAGTATTGGGGTGTGCCCTATGGGGGTATGACCGAGGCCTTTAGCGTGTAGCGTGAGGGTGTGCAGTATCAAGCGTTTGGTCTGGTATTTGTATCATTTTCATTTGCTGAGTGGGCAACTCTGTATTTACAGAGTCATTGTGGTATGAGTCGGAGATCCACGTGTCGACTCCTCGATGGTGTCTCCGTGTGACACAATCCAGGTTGTTGGATGAAGGCCTAGCCGTAGTTGGGTGGTGGACATGTTGAGGGGAACGTCCCTAATGAAACGTTGACAGGTCTGTAAACAGTGTTAGAGTGACATGTGACGAGTGACAAGGCGGACGCTCTGCTGCTGAAATGACTTGAGGTGAGAGGTATCCACCTACCTTGTCAAGTTAGATGGAAGTGAGGGTGGTCGAACGGAGGAGGGCGGACGAGCCGTCCGCCTAGGGGTCATTGGGTGTAGTTCATAGGGGCCATCAATTGCCCCCTAACACGAGTTAGATGCGAAGGAGCGGCCTCTGAGTCATGTTATGTAAGTTGTCATGCTCGGTGCCCCTTTTGAGCGCAGGGGATTGTGGAATGAAAGATAAAATGCGGAATGTGAATCCAACTAAGCCACTAGGGCCCATTAAATAGGACAAGGAGAAAAGAAGTATAACAATCTGGTCCTTGAACTTATTCTAATTAACAATTAGATCCTCTATATTCTCACACCCCCCTCAAGCTGGACGGTGAATACTGAGCAGACCAAGGGTAGAAATATATTGGGACCTAATGGTTTAGTCATGATATCAGCAAGTTGATTGGCCGTTGGAACTTGACTTATTCGAATAAAGCCATTAGTCACACAATCCCGAATAAGATGACAATCAATCTCAATATGTTTAGTACGTTCATGAGCTACAGGATTTCCGCCATTCGTATAGCTGAAGTGCTATCACAATATAAAGAAACAGGAGTCGAAAAATCAAAGAGTAGGTCATGAAAAAGAGATTTTAGCCACAAAAGTTCACATGCAGTAGCGGCAAGGGCCCTATACTTGGCTTCAGCCGAAGAGCGAGAAATTTAACTTGTTTCTTAGACTTCCAAGAAATAAGAGAATCTCCCAAATAAATGCAAAATCCAGTAGTGGATCAGCGAGAGTCGGGGCATCCTGCCCAATCGCTATCAGAAAAGGCATGAATCTGTAAAGACGAAGTGGATGGAAAGAAAAGACCAAAACCAGGATCGGTTTTGATGTATCGAACCACTCGTAAAGCAGCCTTCATGTGAAGGTCAGTGGGCTTACTCATGAATTGACTTAGATAATTCACGGTGAATGCAATATCTGGACGTGTCGTGCAAAGATATATGAGTCGTCCAACAAGACGTCGATAAGAAGATGGATCGGAGAGTGGATCTCCTGATGTAATAGATAACCGAATAGCGGCATCAGATGGACTCGAAATAGGTTTTGAAGCAGATAAACCACTATCAGAAATGATCTCTAAAGCATATTTCCTTTGACAAAGATTGATGCCTTTTGAGGTACGAGCAATTTCGAGACCAAGAAAAAACTTTAATTCTCCAATATCTTTGATTGTGAATTTTTCATGTAGTTTACTCTTTAAAGTTTGAATGCCATGACTATCATTCCCAGTCATAATAATGTCATCAACATAAACTAAAACGGCAAGGAATAACCCATCATGATTCTTGGTAAACAAAGAATAATCCGCCTTAGATTGGATGAAACCATGAGTTTGGAGAAACTCGGTTAATTTGAAATTCCATTGACGACTAGCTTGTTTCAAACCATACAAAGACTTATTCAATTTACATACAAGATTCGAAGAACTTAAGTCTAGTCCAGGAGGGGTCTCATGTAGACATCTTCAAACAAATCACCATGAAGAAAAGCGGTGTTGACATCCAATTGATGGAGATACCACCCTTTAATGGAAGCTAAAGATAATAATGCTCGAACGGTGGTTAATTTTGCTACCGGAGCGAATGTATCGATGCAATCAATACCCGCGATTTGAGTATACCCTTTAGCTACTAAACGAGCTTTGTAACGCTCAACCGTACCATCAGCCTTATAGTTGATTTTGTATACCCATTTACAACCAATAGCCTTTTTATTGGGGGGTAACGGAACTAAAGACCATGTATGAGTTGAATGTAATGAGTTTAATTCAGAAGTCATTGCTTCAATCCATTTCGGATTGAGAATTGCATCTTGATAACGAACCGGCTCAACTTCACTAGTCACGGCCAGTATAGAACTCCCAAAAGAAGGACTTAAACGGGCTAAGGAAACTGAATTTTGGATTGGATATTTGACATCTAAGCCGAACAGATTGCAATAATAATCCTTTAAATGGGCCGGAGGCCGTCGAACTCGAGAAACAGTTTGGTGAGAAACATCAGCATTCGAAATAGGCTGAGATATACCTGAACTTGAATTGTTAGTGGGCTGAGTTTTCATCATTATTTGATCCCACCTGAGTCTTCCCAAAAACAGCTTGTTGCTAAGACTTCAACACATCAATTTCATCAAAGAAATTTATAATATCAGATAAGTCACCAGAGGCAATTACAAAGTCTTTAGGACATGTGAATGGAAAGATTAACTCATGAAAAATCACATTTCAGGAAACAACTACTTGATTGCTTACTAGATTGTACAGTATATATCCCTTAGTATTAGCAAGAAACCCTATGAACACACAAGGGTTTGCTCTATGACTAAGTTTAGTCCTTTCATGAACCAAGGTAGAGACATATGCTAAACAACCAAAAACCTTCACGTGCTGATAGGAAACTTCAGATTGCATAAGAACAACAAACGGATTACTAGTTGGAAGTCTATTAATAAGATGAATGGAATGCAACACTGCATATCCCCAGAACTTAACAGGTAGTGAGGATTGAATTAATAAAGCTCGAGTCACAGCAAGAATATGCTGGTGTTTTCGTTCCACACGACCGTTCTGTTGTGATGTATAAACACAAGACGTTTGATGAACTATTCCTCTAGAACTATAGAATTCAGGCATAGCAAACTCTAAACCAATATCGGTTCTTATGACCTTGACATGCTTATCAAACTGTACTTTAACCATAATGCAGAAATCTTGAAGTAATTTCATAGCATCAGACTTAGCACTCATGAGCCTAACCCATGTAAATCGAGAACAGTCATCAACAATGGTTAAGAAATACCGATAACCATCAATCGTAGGAACAGAGTATGGACCCCAAATATCGACATGTATGAGATCAAAACTTTCAGTAGCATGGGAAGAACTATAAGAAAATTTCAGTTTGTGTTGCTTAGCTAACGGACACACTCTACAATGAAAGTTATCCTGAGCTTTACACTACAAAAAAACGCGTTTTAGCGTCGGTCGTATGCGCGTAATGGCGTCGGTCACCGACTGACGCTAATTTGAATAGCATCGGTCGACAAAACCGACGCTGAAAGTGGTGACGCTAGTTTTTAGCGTCGGTTTTTGGTTGACCGACGCTAGTTGACATACCGACCGACGCTAACTCGACCGGAAAATCACAAAAAAAAAGCAGCTGCATCTGCAGCCGCTTCTTCTTCTTTCTTCTTCTTCATCCGCCGCTGCTGCCGACCGCTGGAGAAGATGGAGGACCTCCGCCACTTCCTCCCACCGCCGCCGCTGGAGAGCACCACTTCCTCCCACCGCCACCGCTGGAGAGCGCCACTTCTCCCCTCGCACCGTCGCCGCTGGACCACCGCCACTTCCTCCCACCACCGCCGCTGGACCACCGCCACTTCCTCCCACCGCCGCCGCTGTTGACCGCCACTTCCTCCCACCGCCGCCGCTGGAGACCGCCACTTCCTCCCACGCCGCCGCTGGAGACCTCATCTGGAAGAAGAAAACAATGAGAGGAGAGGAGAGGAGCATAGGTAAGAGAGAGAGAGAAGTGGTCGCAGCGCGGAGCAGCGGACCATCGACGAGATCTAGCGGCGGATCTTGAATGGAGCAATAGAGAGAGAACGAAATGAGAAGAAGAAGAGGAGGCGCTGAATGGAGCAGATAGAGAAAAAGAAGGGAAAAGAGAAAGAGAAGAGAGAAGAGAGGAGGCGGCTGGAATGGAGCAGATAGAGAAAAGAAGGGAAAAGAGAAAGAGAAGAGAGAAGAAGCGAGAGAGCTGAAGGATAAAGAGAGGCAAAGAGCGTGTCCAGCTCATTAGGGTTAGTATTTAGCGTCGCCAGTCGGTCCAACCAACGATCGACGCTAAAACGCGAGATTCTATTTAGCGTCGGTCGACCGACGCTATCCTCTTTCGTTTCAACTCGACGCCAAAACGCTCTTTTTTGTAGTGTTAGAGCCTAAGGATTTACAAAGAGAGTTCAAAGAGCTGTGTCCTAACCTAAAATGCCAAAGATAAAAAAAAAATTAGTCGAGCAACTAGAAACATAGGCCTTATCTGGAACATTGAGATCAGTCTGTCGAAACAGTATAAGCCACCTTTGAGTTCAGCTGTACCAATCTTCCGAGAACTTTGATGTCCTGAAAAACACAAGATTTGGAAGAAAACAAGGATGTGTAAGAACCATGTTCAACAAGCCTGCTTATGGACATCAAATTGAACTTGAATGAAGGAATTACAAGAACATTGCTCAAAGTTAAACCACAATTGAAACGAACAGTTCCAATATGTGTAACAAGAGCAAGACCTCCATCGGGAAATCTAACACTCATCCCTTTTACAGGTCTTGAGGTAAGTAAATATGATAAGGAACGAGCTACATGATCTGTGGCTCCTGAATCTACTACCCAACTCCCAGAATTATGAATTTGAGAGTAAGATAGAATTATACCTTGTTGATTGCCAACAGAGGTTCCTGCATCGCTGGAAGGAACATATGGAACCGTTCCCTGAGCAGAGGAGGTCACCGGCCCAGAGGGCTGCCCTGAAGTGACACAATGGACCGTCGGAGCTGGCCCTAGCGCCTCTGAGGCTGAGCTATGCCCTTGAAACAAGGAGTACATCGACTGATACTGATCTTTCGTAATAGTGACAGTCTCGGTGTCAGCGCGACGAGCTTCATCCTCAACAGTATTGCTAGGTCCAACAGAAGCTGGAGCCGAGGAGAATCCTCCTTGAACAGCATTTGCAATAGCAGGCCTCTTCCCGTTGCGATACCTAGGGGGGTATCCAATTCGCTTGTAGCACTTATCCACAGTGTGCCCAATCAAACCACAGTGAGTGCACTAAGGACGTTTGGTGTTTCTCTTGAAAGTCGGTGGACCAGCTGCGAAGGCCTGAGAAGAGCTCTGCCCGCCGGTTTGTTGACCAATGGCGGTAAAACTCCCATTCGCCTGAATATTCAAAGAATCTGAGGCTTGAATTTCGATTTCTTGTTCTTCTTGAGCGACTATAGCAAACACCTGGTTCATCGCAGGGAGAGGCTCCATCCTCAAGATCTGAGAACGGGCATGAGTGAACTGTGGGTTGAGCCCTTGAAGGAACCGGAAGATTTGCTCGGTTCTGAAGTATTCACGAACCTTCGGGAGTGCATCACACGAGCATCGTGGAGAGCACGAGCAACTTGGAACTGGACGGTACATTGTGTACTCGTCCCACAAAACCTTGAATCTGGTGTAATACGTTGAAATTGACAAGGTGCCTTGCCTGAATGAAGAAATCTGATCGTGGAGATCATTTATCCGTACCAAACTCGCCCTTCCGAACCGTTCTTGGATGTCCAACCAAACTTCTCGCGCTGAATCGAGCCAGATAATGCTCTGGCTGATTTCCGACGACACCGCCTTAGTAATCCATCCAATAACTAAGACGTTAGCACGTTGCCAGGCTGAGAAAGAGGAATCTGTCGCAGCCGGAGGAGCTTCCGTGCCGTCGACGAACCCTAACTTGTTCTTCGTCAACAACGCCATCCTCATGGATCTAGCCCAGGAGTAGTAGTCAGCCGCGCCGGTGAGAACCGTCGGAACAATCAGGACGCCTGGGTTGTCACCCGTGGCGATGAAGTAAGGGTGCTCCGATGTGACGACGATCGGTGAACTGGCGTCATGAATCTGGCTATTGACAGTTGCCCTAACCATATTTCTGATCGGAAGAAGAGATCAAGAAGAAAGAAAGGAAGATTCCAAAGGAAGAAACACAGACGGTATCAACGCGTCTGGAGAATGCAGCAGAGGAAAAAGAAAGCAATGAAAAGAGGAGGAGAGAGAAAACACATACATATGCGTCTGGAGGAAGCTTTAAGAAAAACCGAGCGTATTGTGCTCTGATACCATCTTGGATTGTGGAATGAAAGATAAAATGCGGAATGTGAATCCAACTAAGCCACTAGGGCCCATTAAATAAGACAAGGAGAAAAGAAGTATAACAATCTGGTCCTTGAACTTATTCTAATTAACAATTAGATCTTCTATATTCTCATAAGTGGTTTGGCCAATCAGTTGCCCCCTAGTGCAGGTCTGAGTTTTGATGTGGCTTATCGTTCTTCCTCTGTCTATTCTCTCGAGGTACAGTTCCCCTTTTTCATAAAAAAACAGATGTATGATGAGACTTTTTTATGAAAGGGTGAATCTTGGTTATTTATTACATGTGGAAGGCTTGGCGTGTATGGCGTGTGTACTCTCTGAAAATTATCAGTTGCCACGTTTCTTTCATGTCGTTTATGCAACATTTCGGCTTCCCCGCATCATCACTATAAATAGGGACTCTGCCTCATTTGGTTCTTCACACCACTTAAAAAAAAGATCATCTACCCTTTAAACCACTTGCCTTCTTTCAAGCCAAGCTTATTTCTTTAACCCTTCCAAGCATCCACCTTCATCCATGATGAGTTCTGACAGCGAATCCTCCACTTCATCCTCACCCAAGTGAAGTATGTCTTCTTAACCCTTGTTCTTTGCAGCAAATTAGGTTTAGGTTAAGGAAGAAAGATTGGGGTGGAAGATGTTTAAGTTAGATTGAGTTTGTGGAGTTAGGGTTTGGTTGGTTTTAATTGGGTTGGTGTGGTTAGTTAGATTGAGTTTAGGGTGAAATAAGTGACATGTAAAAATTGTTGAGTTGGCATACTAATATCATCATTTAACGAAAATTTTGGATAGAGAGTTGATGGGTTGACCAAAATGTTACAAACACTATATGTTAATGACAAGGAGGTTACAAATTAAAGGTTAATGACCAATTTGTTACAAACCTATACTTTAATGACCAAAATGGATATTAAGCCCATTGTTGTCCATCGCGAATCTAGCTGTCGTCGTTCTTCTCACACCGGCGTTTGTTATACACTTTAAGCTCCCAGTCGGAATCTAGTCGTCCATGGCTGCAGAGATCCGAGCCTAAGCTTTTCGTTGATTGAGAAGTCCAACAAAAAAAAATCGGTAATGGCGGACACCGAGAAGGAGATTCCAGCTGCGACTCCTGACTGGAAGCCGAAGCCGAGACCGATTGTGCGGCTTGGGATCTTCCTTATCTCACACAGCCTCCTCGTTAGGTACTACTCTCCACTAAGCCCTTCATTTCCTCAATCGATCGTGTTACAGCAGCTTTCGACTGAGTTTGAATATTGATTTTTTTTCCTTCGCTCTTGTTGGTTGAGGGGTTTCAAGTGTTGCTTGCTGTACGGCTGGGGTTTTAGCGCTCTTCCTGCTGCCCATGCTTGCCAAGACCACTTACATTTCTGAAAATGCGCTCATGCCAGGTCCGATCCAAACCTTACTCTCTTAATTGAACTTGAAACTGTTCCGTTATTATGAGTATCGATGCTTGTTGTGAGAACATTCTATTTTAGTTGTGTAATTGGTCTGTAAGTTCACCTTCCTGGTGATTTTGAAGGTTCGGCGAGTAGCATGTTGTCTAATCATGACATTTCGGAAGCCAATCAATTGGTTAAGGATCTAACTGGCTTCAATTCAGCAGCTGCGGATGCAGGCATGTACGTGAGAGACTTACTTTCATATTATTGTTCATCTTTTTGAACCATTACAGAAGAGAAAAAAGTTATGTTCTAGTTTTCATTTGGACTGAAAATTTTACTGCAGAGGAAGTAGAAGGGTACTTGCAAAATATTTATCAGACCTGGGAGTTGAAGTCGGTTATCATAAGTTCCAATCTCACCAGAATCAGTTGCACCCTCTGCACTTTTTCTCCAGCCCTGATTCTGGGTTAATGCAAGAAAATGGAAGTTGTTCACCGTATGGCATGAATGTTGTTGGAATAATAAGGGCACCACAGGGTGATGGTAAAGAGGCTATTGTGTTGGTGACTCCATACAATTTCAGACAGAGCGATTCAACAGAAGCTTTATCTGTTAGCATCGCATATGCTGTGTTTTCGTTGCTCAGTCGAGTTACATGGCTGGCCAAGGATATTATTTGGCTTGTTGCAGATTCGCAGTATGGAGAATATGCACCTGTTGCTTCTTGGCTGAGGGACTATCACACACCTGCCTTTTCTGGTTTACCTGCTCAGGATGCTGGTTCATGTTCTAATGGAAATAGTCTTAATGTAGTAAATGAAGAATATCTTGGTCTAGCAGGGATATCTGGTGGGTTTAGACGTGCTGGGACTATGGCTGCTGCTCTGGTCATCAAGGTCACTGATGGAAAAGATCAGTATGAAGACACTCTCAGTGTCTATGCTGAGGCTTCCAATGGGCAGATGCCAAATCTAGATCTGATCAATATTGTGAATTATCTTGCTGTACATAGACAAGGATTGCGTGTGAGAGTTCAGAAATTCCTGTATTTTCTTGAATGGAAATGGCTTGGGGTGTTGGGAGACACTTTTAACTTAATTGGAAAAGTTGCTGGAAGCTTAAATCCAGAATGGAAATTTGGCATTCCAACGACAGATTACATTGAGGGTGCAGCAACGCTTGCGAGTTCATTATATCACCAGGTGCTTTTCTTTTTTACGATTGCGTAACACTCATTTTGAGGGTGTTACTGAGTGTGATATTGAACTTGCATTATTTGTCCTACAATAATCATAAGTAGCCAATTAACGGAATAACCATTTCATAGAGCTTGGTTTTGTCAATTTCTTCATGATTCGTGTGTTGATTTTTTTTCTTCTATGCTTCTAGGCAATGGGTATTCCAACAGGGCATCACGGAGCTTTCCGTGATTTTCAGGTTGATGCCATTACTTTGGAGATTTCACCGAAAGTAGTCTACACAAATAAGGGCAGACGCAATGAGTTCATTCAGCGAGGCGCACGGTATGGTCTTCAGTCAGCTATTGTGACTTTCTTTGAAACACAAAACTGATCTTCATAACGTAGTTCTTGCTTTTTGTTGTCAGATGTCATAGTTCTTGTTATCACATTGATGGTTGGTGATTAGGTTATATCTTTGAAAACATGTTTTTGCATAGAACGTCTTCAAGTAGTTTATTATGTGACTTGTGGAAGCTTGTTTATAACCATTCATTTTTAAGTGATAGAGGACTTAACGACTAAGTAGGAAGTTTGTTAACTTGGATCTTTTATTTTGTCTCTATGATCCTATCCGGTCTAGGACTAGTTTTATCTGGGCAATGCTAGAAATGATTCCTCCAATCCTCATTGCTCTGGGGTGTTCTTGTTGCCAACTTTAATTGTAACTTCATGTTTTGTCATTGTAGCTGAAATTTCCTATCATTTTCTTTCTTGATACAGATTGATTGAAGGGGTTGTACGTTCAGTTAACAATCTTCTTGAGAAGTTCCACCAATCATTTTTCCTGTACCTCTTAACAGCTCCTGCAAAATTTGTCTCAATTGGAGTGTACATGATTGCTTTTGCTCTACTTGTGGCACCACTTCCCCTTGTCGCTGCTTCCCTGTATGTTGACGCTATTAAGCTGGAACCTACTTCCCAAGAAGCCAAAGATAACCAAACTGGTTCTTCTACTAACAAGCTTTCGATCAACTTCAGACCGTGGAAATGGCTCAATGCAGCCAAAGAAGTATTTGCTGTTCACGCATGGGGTGTAGTTGTTGCACTGCTTCCCTATTTCATCTGCCAAATACCCGATACCAGTCCAGCAACCAGCTCCATAATCTGGTTCGCAATTTCAATGGTTGGACTCCTGATCTTATATCTTATCATGGGTTCTCAACGCGCTTCTCGTCCCTCTTCATCTAAACCTCTGAAATCTGAATGGGAAATCTTGAAATCGGTGACAATCTCGGCTGCCTTCATCGGCTTGGTTCTCATGTCTGTAGTCAATTTCGCCACAGCACAAATTGGGGCACTACTGCTAGTTCCAGCTTGTTTGTTGGTCCGACCTCTAGTGCTTGACATCAGAGCTGCGAGTTTAAAGGGTTTCCTGAGGATTTCTTGCAATATGGTCTTCAGTTTAATTGCATTTCCGCCTGCAGCATATTTCATCTTGAAAGCTATTATGAATGAAGGTTTCAACAACATGGAGGTGGGAGACTTTTGGAACTGGGTAGAGTCTCTCTGGGCATGGAACAGTGCTACCTACATCTACATAGGTATGGTACATCTCCCATGTTGTGTATTATGCTTGCGAATTTTGCTTCATTCTTCTTGATACTCTGTAATAGCGTAGAGCTGATCCACTGAACAGTAGTTAGTCTCTGTAGTTTGATGAGATGTACTGAATTCGGCTTGGAAATCATTTTGTGAGATGTATGAACTGTTTGCTCCTGGTTGTTGGTAGGCTAGACTAGAATCACTTGAATGAACTTGAAACCTTTGTCAATGTTCAAGTAGGCGCTAGGCGCTAAGCGAGCGGTGAGCCTCCGACTAGAGCTTTTTAAGATTAAGCGGTGATTAGGCGTGATTAAGCGTTAGTACAAAAATTGTAAGAAACAATTTATAATAGCGTACGTAATACTTAATAACAAGCATAATAATTCACAAGTTCACAGAAATACCCAGTCCTTCATATATATACCCTTACACACAAACACATCAATCCCATTAACAACCGTCCTACTTAAAGACACCACTCAATCACTATTTAATCATTAAAACTACAAACTTCCCTTATTATTCTCTCTTCAACTCCCTCTCGCTACTGCAATCTTCTCTCCATTTTAGCCTCCACCGCCGCTATGGCCATAATCAGTGCCTCGCCGGCCACCAAGTGGCAGCACAGATCCTCGTTAAGGCTTCCAAAACAGGGAGAGCCCTGGGTTCTGGGTTTGTGGCAGAGGAAGGAGGAAGAACAGCAGAGGTGATCCCTGGGTTTTGGGTTCGCGAAAGAGGGAGGAGGAAGAACAACGGAGGAAGGAGGATGAGCAGGCCGGCCGTCGGAGGAGGAAGGAAGATTGACAGAGTGCACATAGAGAGTTTAGAGAGAAAGGTGTTGACTGCATATGAACCCCCAAAAATTATGGTATTCACCGCTTAATCCCGCTTTTTGTCGATTTTTCCTGCTTAAATAATTTCCAGTACTTAAGGTAGCGCTTAAGGGCTAAGCGAGGCCACCGCTCAGCGCTTAATCGCGCCTAAGCGAGCGCTTTTTGGAACACTAACCTTTGTGAAACTGCTCCAAGTCTTCTTTTGTCAAAGAAGTGCGTCATACATGGATTACACATATACACCACATTGGTTGCACAAGTAACAGTCATGTCGTTTCAGACATTCTGCCTGGTTGCTAGAACTCAGAAGGTGTCGTCAAACTTTGCACGATATCTAATACAACATTTGGTCCATTAGAGCTCGTTTTATGTATTGATCATTTGCTTATTAAAGGGATCATTTGGCTTGGAGATTCGTTTGTTTTGGACTTTTTAAAGGGTTCTTTTGATTAGAATAGGATTTTGTTGAATAATTAGTCCAAGCTCTTAAAACATTTCTAGAAAGACAGACGCAAGGAAGCCTTGCAGGAAAAAACTTTACGGGTCATTCACTTAAGGAAAAAAAAATTTCTACCCTAGAGATTTGGTTGAAATCATCTTTTGCAAAGTTTACTTTGCAATTGTATTGTAGCTAGAGATTTGGAGAAGTTTGGGGATTTCGAGGTGAGCTCCTAGAGATTTGGGGGTGATTTGAGGGATTGTGTTATAGTTTTACATAAAATGTTCCAACTAACTCATCTAATATTATTGGAACGAGGGTATGTGGGTCATTCACAATATGCATATAATTAATTTTTATAAGTAAACATGACTTTTTTTAAATAGTTATCTAAAACCAAACCACCCAGTTGAAGTCTGATCGACACTGTTCATGAGATTGGTTCTTTGCTAGTCTTTAATGTGCATATTAGCTCCACCTAAAGGTGCACATAAGAAATTTCAGGAAGGGGTCATTCGGTTCAAGTCCAATATCATGATATTGGTATTGATATCACTCGTGATATATGTATATTCATTTGAGGTGTATATAAAACTTGACATTTTGCCAAATGAGACCATTCAAATAAACATTACTCAGAGAAGAGAACCTCATTACACAATTTGTAAAAGGCGATCCATGGTTTTGTCACGAGTTCAAACGTGATAAAATAATAATGTTTCATTCAAAGATACGTGACTATTTTGTACATGTGTGAAACTTAAATGACTATTTAGACGGGCGACCATTTTTTGTATCCAACTGGCTCAAGTTTGGCCACTTTTCCAATTACTTGTGATTAGACACTTGAGCCCAGTAGAAAAACATGTCTTCAAATTCCAGGCCGAAATTTGCAAAGCTGATCGTGGGCCGACCCACAACTCAAACTCCACCTGCCCTTAACGTCGTCGTTTGCAGTAAATTTGACAAACACGGAATCCAAAGCAAGTCCGCCACTATAGAAAGAAATTCGAAAATTTCCCGCCTGCTCTAAAAAGCTATGGCGGTCGCGCCAACTCTACCCCCAAATTAACATCTCCTCTCCCCATTTCCCATTAGGCTCTTCAACATAACTCCGCCAAACCCTCACTCCTCCTCTCGCACTCTTCTCTTCATCCACCATTCGTCTTCCATCGCTTCTCCGAGCTGACCAATGGAGGCTTCCAGCTCCACCTCAAGGCACAACAAGTCCGGTTCCTTTTTCCAAGATCTCAGGTCAAGAGAACTCAATGGATTCAGAGGTAACACTTTTCATCCTCCCTCCCTTCCGCTTCCCCTCTCAATACTGCAACAGCTCATCTTCCATTGTCTTTCATTTTTAGTTCGGAAGCGGCCGTATTCCGAAGATTCGCAGCTCCAATTCGACTTGGTCGGAGAGATTGCAGTTGAGCATAACATCGAGGATACTCCTCCTTTGGCCGTTTCTTACTGCAAGGTGCAACCCTATTTCAGCCCTCTATTTGCTTACGTTTTGTTTATACTTCATTAGAGGTTTTGGAATTGAAGTTCTGGATTCTGTGTAGACGGCTAAAAATGCTCACATCCTCGCGGTCTCTGATGAGGATGGCTACCTGAGCTTGTTTGATACGAGGCGCAAGTTGTCCTCTTCTTCTACTCGTCAAGAGAATGCAGGTCTGTTTCGGGTGCCATAATTGCTAGGCTCTCAAGTCTTTCCCATCTGTTTCTGTGTGGTTCTATTTGTTTACGTTTGTTGGTTCTGGTACAGAAAAAGCGAGAATTATCGAGTGGGAAGCTCATCAGAATGCTATATTTGATGTTCATTGGATCAAGGTATTATACATTGGATATTCCTCAATCTTCCGAGCTTGATTTAGGTAAATGAATCATGCTTACGGAACTTGTTATTCCAACATTTGTTTCCAGGATGACACCAACATTCTCACAGCTTCAGGAGATCAATCTGTAAGTCCATTAGATTATGCTTGCGAACATTTCATTCGAGTGTTAGAGGTGTTTCTAAATTTCATTTGTTAACGTGTAATCGTGAAATTCACATATACGACCAAGTTGGTTCCTTACATTTTGCCTAAAATCTCTCAAAAGCATAATCAACAGCTTGTTTTGTTTCTCTGATTGTGTTTATTTCATCAATGCAATTTCTTTTGTTCAACCAAAATAATGGAGGCCTTTTTTCTGATAAAACTAGTGGATAATCCAAGCTTCAATGGAAACGCAATACAATAGGTACCAGCACATACTTGTTTCAAAATCTGATCATTTTATCCTATTGCAGATACAACTCTGGGATGTAGAAAAGAAGAAGTGCAAAGGCGTTTTAACAGGGCATGCTGGAAGTGTTAAATCTCTGTGTTCCCATCCAACAAATTCTGGTAATAAGTTAACATGTTTTAACTCTTGATCGCTAAACTTTCTATTGAGTTCACACAATACTCATTTCGATTCTTTCTTCCTCAGACCTTCTTGTCTCTGGTTCAAGAGATGGTTCCTTTGCATTGTGGGATTTGAGGTGCCAGAACACTTCCACAAGAAGATCTATTGAAATTTGTATAAGGTAAGCTTCCTCTTTTATAAACTTCAATTGGAGATATTGTGTTCCTACACGTTAATTTTGTACTAATATCTTTCTTGTGCTTCTCCTAGTTCAACTGCTATGGTAAAACGAGCTCATCTTTCAGCCCAAGCGAAACGAACTCGGCGTGGCAAGGTTTGTGGATGGAAAGTTATATGAAGATGTACAGAGTTGCTTCTGTTTCTAATCACTTGCACTAAATGTTACTTTTTCAGGCGGCTTCCATGAGCATCACATCAGTTCTTTATCTTAAAGATGAAATGTCCATTGCTACTGCCGGTGCAGTAGACAGGTTAGTTTGCAAAGAACATCAAACAAAATTGTATGGGTTAAATGAGTACGGGAAATGTTGATTTACCAAGACTTTGTGTCATCATTATGTAACATGGTAGCATTATAAAGTTCTGGGATACTCGGAATCTGAAAGCTCAAATTACTCAAGTATGTCCCCAGCCCAAGTCATCAACGGAAAAGGTAAATTTGGTGGCGACTCTCCAGTAAAAGGAAATTAGCTTTGTAGTAGTCCGTCAATGTCATACGGTAATCTGATTTACATACATTTGTTGCTTCTTTTGCTACAGGTGAATAGATTGCATGGTATATCTAGCCTATCTCAGGATTCCTATGGAACGTTCCTCACAGCTTCATGCATGGACAATAGGTACTTTCTTCAACCAGTGGTCGTTCCTGTGAAATAGATTGATACCAATCGACACTGATGTTAACATTTCAACATTTGATGGTAAAACCGCTGAAGAATCGTAACAAAATTGTATCTTTCATCTTTGAAATGAAGTTCAATTATTCTAACCAATAAACACAGTAATAGATACCCACTATAAGATACACATTGATTGCAAGGGCTGCCTACATCTAATTTTCATTTTTCGCAGAATTTACTTGTATAATGTGCTTCAACTTCAAAAGGGTCCCATACAGTCATTCACTGGATGCCGCATAGAATCATTCTTTGTGAAGGTAATCATTTTCGTTTAATGGACCACTCCATCTTCAACCAGTTTTCCGCAAGAAGCAATTTATAAACTAAATGTTCTTCTTTGTCATGCCTTTGCAGTCAGCTATTAGTCCTGATGCTTCTTGCATACTCAGTGGGTCTAGCGATGGAAACGCTTACCTGTGGAAGGTCTGTTACCTTTACAAAGTCAGCCTGATTGCTTCATATTGCTTCATATGCTTACTTGTACTGGTGATGTTTTCCTTAATAACTGGTATAACATGTTACAACAGGTGGGCAAGCCCGAGATGGATCCCACCGTATTGAAAGGCCACGATGGAGAAGTGACTGCAGTAGATTGGTACCTCACCCTAGGCTCTTAAACTTGATTCCATTAAATGTTTCGTTAACCCTGTCACATTTACTTACCAATATCACAAAACTCAATGAATGCAGGTGTCAGTCTGAGGAAGGCAAGATAGCAACTTCCGCAGACGATTTCACGGTGAGTAGATCAGTCTAGGCTCCGAATTCATTTAGATATGGATTAATTCAAGCTGGGATAGTGAAAACCACAAGCATTTGTTTGCTGAACTTGACCAATAGTTAACAACTACTGTTGCTAGGTTCGTGTATGGAACGCTCAAAACTACTATGGTCCAAGCACAAGATCACCAACTTCCATCCGTAGGAGAATAATGGCAATCCCAAACCAGGAAGAGAGGCAGTTGAACCTTAATCTTGGTAGCAGTGAAGCCGAAGATGGTTCGCATTCGTCAGAGAAAAAAGCACTAGGCAACCAGATTAGTCCTTCATCCCCAACTTGTACAATAAGATCACCTGCAACTCCACAAGCTCATAGGATGAAAAACTGCGAAGAGGAAGTTAGTGAATCAAGAGAGGTGTTTGAGACGACACCTGAATCAGGAACGAAGAGCCCTTCTTCTGTGTTGAATCCTCCCTCTTCCTTGAAAAGAAAAACCATTCGTGACTACTTTCTAACTGCATAGAAAAGAACGTGATTGGATTATTATAGTCTCCTATTGGTATACATTTGTACAAAATTTGCTTTGGTTATTAATGTGAATGGGCTAATAACACTTCCATGAATTGTTTTTTGCACTTGAGAAGCTATGTCTGTTTATTCTTTGCATGAAATTCTGTATAACTTGATTTTTTACGATGAATATGTTATGTTGTACATAAGCCAAATTTTAACTCAGATTGGATAGTTTGGATGACAAAGGTGAATCTAGGTTGGAATGACTTGGTTAGGTTGTTGTAGTTTGTGTTATATCTTAATTGAAGCAGTGAGTTAAGTTCTGGGGTTTTGGGTATACAAATACAAGGCAGCCCTGTTGCCTTGACTCTTTAGTATGTTTATCAAATTTAAGAGTTTTCTTGCCCTATTTGTGAATACGTTGATTGCTGGCTGGGTGGTTCTTGGTGTGCAATCAAGGTTTGCTAGGCTGGTTCACTCATTAGTTCTTGGATTTCTCGCTACAGTTCTTTGTTGTCTTACAAGATGAACGATATTTCTTCTTTGTTTTTGCTTGCGATTAGGGTTTTTGGTTGAAAATGAGCTATCTTGTAATTTAATGTTTGTTCCCCATCCTTAAGTGTATTTTTCTAGGCTGACTTTTCCGTTATAGATCTCGTATTAGCTTACTAAGAATTTTTAATTAAGAATATAAATATATATAATTAGAATAAAATTAATAGATAAAACATACCATTGTAAAACTCATCATATTTCACTATATTCTTCGCAACACTTGTCCCAATTTTCTTCTCATATCAACTCTTTGTCTCCTACATACGATATCTCTCTCGTCGGTGTGTTGATGTGTCCAAATTTGACGTTAAGAAGAGAAAAGTTGAAACGAAAGAACCCAAAAAGCAAAGTGGTTAGAAATAATAGAACTTAAAATAAGCCATTTACAATCCCAATGTTATTTGTTAGGTTGGCAAAATAGAATAGAGAGAGTCAAAGTGTTACATATGGGAAAAGATATGTCGAAACAAACAGCTTCCTTTCAATTGTTTTTGCATAACAAAAAAACAGAGGAAACGGGCAGCATATTATATTAACCGTGGGATGTGGTGGGAAAATGGCAAAATATTCAACTGCAGGATGATGCAGAACCACACCCTTACTGATTACTTCTCTCTTTTCCTCTTCTCTTCTGTGCATATCATCACAAGCTACTAAAGAAACACCCTTGAAACTTGTTTGTCATGCAGAGCCCTTACTTCGCCAGGTCACCTACCCACGTGTCACTCCCTCACCCCTCTTCCCTTTCCTTAAAACACCTCATCTCCTCTCTCACAATTCCAACATTACTACTCTCTTCCAAACAATGGCGGATCGTACACAGCCACACCAAGTCCAGGTCCACACTCAGCACCACCTCTACCCTGGCGGCGGCGCTTTCGGCGGTGGCAGCCGTTATGAAGGCGGACTCAAGGGTGGTCCTCATCAGCAAGGAACAGGGCCATCAGCTTCCAAGGTGCTAGCAGTCATGACCGTGCTCCCCATAGGAGGCACCCTCCTCGCTCTTGCTGGGATAACCCTAGCTGGGACGATGATCGGGCTGGCAATCACCACCCCGATTTTCGTCATCTGCAGTCCTGTTCTTGTACCTGCTGCTCTGCTCATTGCATTTGCAGTGAGCGCCTTCTTGGCCTCTGGTATGGCCGGCTTGACGGGGCTGACATCGCTGTCGTGGTTTGCAAGGTATCTGCAGCAGGCTGGACAGGCGGTGCCGGACCAGTTGGAGCAGGCGAAGAAGCGCATGCAGGATGCTGCTGGGTACATGGGACAGAAGACTAAGGAAGTTGGTCAGGAGATTCAGAGGAAAGCTCAGGAAGGGAAATGAATGATGATGATCATCAGGGTTTGAGTTTTCTCTGTGTAAAACTTGTGAGAATGGTAAAAATTCTGAGTCTTTGCTTGTAGTGGGATGAGTTCCAAGTTCTTTTTCGTTTCTTTTGTTTTTACTTCTTCTGGGTTTCAATGTAAGCACAGCAGCATTTAGTGGTTTCGTTTTCTTGAATCTAAGACTCTTTTCACTTCTTGCAACTTCCCAAACCCTTTAAAACTTGTGATGAAACTGAGCAATTACAACAACGGTTGATTCTACAGAACTTCAAAAAGGCTAAAAACGGGTAAAATTACACTCTGGGACATAGGGAACCAGGATGATTAAATACTAGTGGGGAATATGGGTTCCGGCACCGTTGTCCATTGAACGTGGCGGTTGTGGCTGTGATAGCTCCGCCGCGTCGGCTGGTTTAGAAGTATCAGGGATCCAGAAGGTCAGAACGGATGATGCAGCGACGAACATTACCCGCCGGGGAGCCCATTTCAAGCAATTTGCAACTCCTATATGGCTATTCCAGCAGGCCACCTGCTAATTACAGAAACAAAGAAAGAACCAGCAGACTATCTATAAGAAATCCAGACCAATCTAAACTGGGTTGTGCTGATATAAATCGTGCTGCACCATCAATGTACCTCATTGGGTCTGTTGATGTTCCAAGCACGCAGCGTTCCATCTCCTGATCCTAACAAATAATAAACACGGATTGTGAGGAACAAGCACAGAAACTTCTGCAGCTAAACAATAACATCATTTGGGACAAATAGGCAATAGCATCTAAGAGAGAAAGTCGATTGCTGACTAAAAGGTGTACAAGTACAAGGAAGAACAATATCAACACTCTAACAAGAGTAGGCAGAATTTGCTGATTGGGTTAGTTTGGGTCAATGGAATGCAAATAAGGTTAAGACGATCACTTAGACCAATCACAGTGGCCCTACTGCTGCTCAAGTTTCTAAAAGGCGAAAGAACTCAGATATTTGGTTGAGTTTGAGAAAGATAATGTGTTACTGTGTTTAGATTAACTCGGACTGAAAAGACTCAGATATCACTGGAAACCGAGTGAACCGGACTTATGTATGAATTTCATGCAAGGTTCTGAGATCCAGATAGGATATCGCGACTTCAAAAGAACATGCTAGGTGAGAGAAAGATGGATCAGAATACAGACAGGGCACGTAAATAGTAACGAGATCCGCATATTAACACATTTACTAAATGCAGAAGAGAGGTCGATCAACTGAACTGATTCCACGAGAAGATAGAATTACCTGATACTACATATTGTCCGTCCGGAGTAAAAGTTGCTTCGATGGTTGTGTTTGGAGATGGTTCCAGGCTGAACCCACAACGCTGAACAGAATAAGGATATGCATGGGTGGGTCAGTCTTCAACCCCGAAACAAGCTTAGTTTTATTTTTATGCGCATTAACACAAGCTTTCTGAGAACATATTCTAGAAGCCGAACCTTCTCCCCAGCATATGCATCAAGCACATAAACACTGTTACTGGTTGTTGTCAACAGCATCGATTTCCCATCGTTGCTGAACTTGATATCGCAGACCTCAGCAGTGTCTCCCCCAACTAAAAAAGTGTCGAAAGGCCCCTGAAATTTGCACAGGAATGTCAATATGTTGGAACACACACAATGCCAGAGGAACAAAAGAGAAAAGAGAAGAGGGTCTTTTCAGTACCTTGTCGTAAGAACGAGAGTCGAACAATTTGATAGCACCCCCTTCCATTGCCACAGCAAAGACAAGCCCTTGTTGATCATAAGCAACTGTTGGTCGACCTCGCAGTCTTAATATCCCCTGCAAGACTATAGCAGTAAGCATGGATCACAATCATGAACCAGAGAAAAAATAAAGCTACTCTTAATCTGCTACGGATTTCATAGGCTTGCAATTAGTTTTGCTATTACGAAGGATGAAACTATTGATCATGATTGTTGTTTGACGATGGACCTCATGTTCATGCTTTACACTACACTATTAGACAGGGAACTCACCTGGCAGGCATTTACACGAAGATCCCATATTCTAACACTGTGATCAAGAGAACCAGACATGAAGCTATCATTGATAGGAGACATGCAGAGGGAAACTACCCTGCAAAGAAAGAACATTCATAAAAAATGCTCAATAGCACACAGAAAGGTCCGAAGAAGGAATCTGAAACAACAAACTCAAACACAGTTTTGGCTCTTGAGAAAGAAGAGATGAGAAAACAGTACCTGTCACTGTGTCCTTTGAAATAGCGAAGGCATCTGTTGTCATACATGGATAGATACCTTAAGGACTCTAACCAAAACAAGCAAAAAAACAAACCAGAGTAGATCCATCATTCAAGTTTTCCCTCTCATTCAAAGATATCAGTAAAATGCTACTATCATAGCAATGAACTGAACTCTTACCTCCAGTTGTCTCCAAATTGTACTTGGAAGAACAAATTACAGAGCTGGGATGGTGAGTAAAGCAAATGCGGTCTGCTCCATGTTTCTTGTGAAATGTAGTCTTCAGCAGCCTGAAATTGAAGCCAGGCCCGATTGAACATTCTACAACTTAGCCAGTAAAGTTTTAAAATGATTTATTAGGGTTTTCTAATCTTGAATTGTAAGCCTCCACCATTCGATCTCTGGTATGATTTCGCCAACATCGAATTTGACATTTCTATTACCTCCAAACTTCTCAATTTTAACAGAAAAACAGAATCAAACTCGGGAATATAGTAACCAAACATCAGCCTGAAGAGTGCCTCTCGGTATCATTCTACAATTAGATCCTTACTCAAGTAAAGCTGAAAGAAAAGCCTTACTTGGCGCTAGCAATGTCGTACAGCCGAACAGAATCATCCTCGCTAGCCGTAACCAGCAAATCGTCTTTACGATGGAAATCAACAGAGTTTATCTTCCCTCCCTGAAATAAAACCAACCGAGTTCAGTCTCTCAATTTAAGTAACTCGAAAGACAGTTGAACTGGAGTTGGAACATTAAGGTAGGTCTGCTTACGAAGTCGGTGAAAACAGCACCGACCGCCATGCTCCGCACAGTGTCCTCATCAAGCTCCGAAATCGAGGTCGTTGTCGTCGACGCCATTGATGGATTGCCGATCGGCCGCCGTACGAGGGGGGGTTTAAGCGCCATAAACCAAAACTTGGAGTCGGAGGGAGGGAGGATACAACGAAGAAAGAGAAAAGAAAAGAAGCGGCGGCTGTAGAGAGGAGCAAACGGCACCGTCTGATATATTTGGGTTAAGAGCATCAATGGTCACTAAAATTTTGCAAGCTCACAAAATGATACTAGTAACATTTTAATTTTTCTTTTGAAGCAGGTGAAATAGTTAGTATTATTTCTTGTAATGTGTAATCTTTTTGAAGATAGTAATATGACTTACTAGTTGATGATGTAATAGGTATGGGGAGATGATGATTAATTTGTAAAGTCAAGCGAGGACTTATTAGTTGATGATGCATTAGGCTAGATAAAGGATTACGGTTTAGTTCGCAACATTCTCATAGAGAGAGGATTTGAAACATGATTACCAAATTATTTATTAGTCTAGAATATTCAACATCTAATATGGTGATCGTGTATTAGATAAAGAAACTAAAATAAAAAATTAGTTTTAATTGCCACAAAGTAGGTTTATTGTATACCATGGTCCATGGTCATGGTATGTCTTGATCTTGAGAAAGCATTTGAGTGATTATGTGAAGCAGGTGGTTTATGCAAAAGAGGTTATCCCTCTCCTCCCCATTGACTCATAGATAGCATATAAATTGGTACTACTTGACAAATAAATAATTTTATATCCGTCCTAATTCCTGATAATTAAAGATAGCATGTTATTTCAAATATACTGATATGCTAATACTACGAAGAGAATTGAACATTGATGAAGTTTCAACTATTTTTTCAAGCGGTCCATATTCAGTATACATAATGTGTTGTTTTATGTCATTTTTCCGATGTAAGATAGAGTAATTTATATTTGGTGCTCAGTTCTTGATCATTAAGAAAGTAGATGGAGTATTCATGATCGTGGCCTGCTGCTCCCCATATCCCCTCTAATGGCACAAACAACTATTGCACTTGAGATTTAGCTGATAATTAAAGATAGAATGATATCGTTGCTATTTCAAATATGACATTTTGTTGATGACACTAACTAAGAATGCAACATTGATGAAGTTTCATCTACTTTTTCAAGCGGTTTGTGTTTGGTGTAAGGTTACGTTATTTTCCATAATAAGATAGAGGCGTTGATCATTCATATATGGTGTTTACTGTTGTTTATGCATTTCTCAGAAAAGGATAGAAGTTGGCTTTATCGCCACGACACTATATCTAAATATAGACGGTGAATAGTGATAATCCCAACACCATATCTAAATATCGAGAATGTTAATAATTTAGCTTCCTATCCAAAACGATGACAATCAAATCATCATTATTACCAATAGAAGAGAAAAGGATACAATTGAAAGCTGGTATACTCCCTCAGACATTTGTGTTGCAGCATTTCTCAGTTCCTCTATTTTCCATAGAGAGTTAGTGTTGCCGAAAAAAAAGAATTGTCTGCATTCTCAGATGGTAGGTATGCAATCAAAATAACAGTAGCATACTTGGTTAGAACACAGAAGTAACCGAATATGATCTTTATAAGTTTGTTATGAATGCCGAGACTAAGTAAAGGATATGCGTAAGTTCCGATTAAACGTCATGGGTTTAGTTTGGGTGTTGCTCTGTCAGTGCTCTGTTTCAGAAGCAAATGTTCGTACTAACTAAAAAGGCTAGTTTCTGAATTCTGATTACATTGCATACAAAAACAAAGCTCCATTATAAGATGCAATTCTCAACCATAAAAATCAACTCCAGAAATGATGCAGTTACAAATATCTCACCAAGGAAATACACTTCCAACCATTTCTCAACGAGTTCATACAATCGAAACTTCAGCCTCATCTTTAGGAACCCCTTCCTTCAATTTCTAAGGCAAAGCCTTCAATTAGTCAAATCCCTAACCAACATAAATTACCCCAATCCTCAGTTCCGAACAACTCCTCGCTTACCACGTCGAATTCCGTCTTCTCCACAACCGCAGCCTCCGTTTGTGGGAATCTGAGTAGAATGAGAGAGATGCTGCTGTGGACGCCATTGTTGATTGTTCTGAAGAAAAAGAAGCTGAGAAATCGGACGAAATTGAGTGAAGGATTAGAGTGTGAAGAGGATAAGAGGAAGAAACTGTGGAGAGTTGGTCCAATTCCAGTTGAGGAATGATGAACTTTGCGGTAATAGGACTTTAATACCCTTAGTTTGTTATGAAGAAACAGGGCGGTTTGCAAAATTGAGAGGGTATAAAAGGAAAAGGAAGTTCAATAATGATATTGAAACAATGTAAAAAGTGGACTGAAAAAGAAGGGGCATTCGGAGAATCGAACTCCGGACCTCTCGCACCCAAAGCGAGAATCATACCACTAGACCAAATGCCCCTGTTGTTTCAATCCAGGAAAGTAACTATATCATATAAAGTTAAATAATTAATAAAACACATTTTATATTTGAGTTTGTTAATTTTTTTGGGTGGACAAAATACAGGTCTTAATCTGTATAAGAGACTCTTCAGAAAAAAATTACTGACTTCAAAGCCTTTTATTTTTACTTCCTCTCTTATATAGATGGATTACATTGGGTTGTGGATGATTATTGGTGCTTTGTTTATGCAATTTTCCTTTTATTTCTTTCACTTGACCTTGGTTTGACCTTGTAAGATGTGGTTGATGGTGTTTTTTGTTCCTTTGACCTATCTATATATCTTGGTTGATTTTGATGCTTGAATGCCCAATTGGTATGTTAGTGTCCTAGGTTGATTGTTTGATTGCTTGTTCACGTGTGACAATCGATAGAGAGACATGTTTCAAGTTCATTTTGAGTGTATTTTCATTCGGACATTTTGTCGAACACTTGGTGTGTGTGAGTGAAATGGTTGATTGGGTCGAAAGATCACTTGGCCGTTGCTCATACATGGTTCTAGGGACTCATAAGAGGCCTTAAAACGCGTTTGTTGACTTCTCATTGGTTGATTGGAGTTATGCTTAGCTTAGTTTCATGATTTCGTGACACGGTTTACTTTTTTACATGTCTAAAACCCTAGGAGGATCCCAACCGCCGTGCCCTTGCTTCCATTCAAACTTTCTTCATACGATCTTAGGTGTGTTGTTCGATTTGATTTAGATAATTTCCAACATTTTTCCGCTCTTTGAGCAATAGTTGGCTTTTAGTTGACTTGTTGATTTTGATGAGTTTTATGCTTGATTCGTTCTTGATTTTTCGTGGAATCTACACCACAAACCAAATATTGTTAGCCCTCTACCCTTATTGAGTATCTTCTCATCAAGAGGGACCCTTTGACAAACACGACCCTAGCCGATAAAGCTAGGTATATCTTTGAATCCGAATTCCTTCACGGGAATTCAGAGGTCAAACACAACAACAAACAACAACAGTAACACAACATCCACTTGACAACTTTTTCTTCATATCTTCACTAGGTCGGACGATATGTCTTCTTCACCATTTTGTCGAGATAAACATGTAATATGTCGTTGTGGGTCTGTAAAGTTAGGTTATGTAAGCGCATGTGCTTAATCTCGACATTGTTCCATAGACGGTAATTTATTCCATAACAAGAAAATTACAAATCCTTAGTGTGTGCTTATGTGCTTTTTTTTGAAGTTGGTTTAGTGTTGCTAGTTCGTTGTTCGACTCACTTTTTATCATTCTCATTCTCTCTATGCATGTGCATGCTACCATACATGGATCGTAATATGATTCTCTCTCTAATTAAGTCTCAAGTCGCGCATGCCCAACCAATCACATGCTTGTTCCCTTACCTTCACATGCATGGTGTGGAAGTAGCTCCCTAAATTCTTTTAGCAATTTCAGCACATAAAACATGTGTCTTCTATTAATATGTGGTCACAAATTTTATTTTGTCTTCTTACTCTGCTAAATCAAATTAAGTTATTCCAACATTTCTAGTGCAATAGCCAGATTTAAGATTCTCGATTCTCGATCAACAATGAAACTTTACTTTATGTACAAATTCTCGAAATAAGTTTATATTCACAATTTTTATTAGTTGATGTTTAGAACTAAAATCCCACTTAAGGTCTTTGATAATCTTAGTCATTGTAGCAAAAATCCCGATTTTGATATTAAAATTTTATAATTTTATGATTTCTTTGGTGGCTGACGATTTTGATTCCATGTCAAATCTATGAGTAGTGAAATTAGGTAAAATCTCGATTAAAATCTTAGAATCTTATAGAATCAACGATTTTTTCTATTTTTTTTATTCCACTTTATCTGTGGAAATTATCAAATTTTATGATTTGATTTAGATTAGGACCAAGAAATTAAATTTTATTGAACTTTTATTTATATATGAGAATTATTTTGATTAATCTATCTATCTATTATTATTATTATGCAAATATAAAAGAGACCCCCTTTTATTCTTCTTCTCCTTGAGTTTAGGGATTCTACCAATTACATTAAGTAATTAATTAATATTAAATTATGTCAAAAATAAAAATATTATAAAATAATTAAAATAATGCAATGGAAAACCACCCACGTTTTTTTTTGCAAAATTAATAAAAATAAACTTTTATGTTCCATGATCTTAGGATTATCTCTCCTTTCACAATATCATCCTTTCTTTTGTTTTCTCTTATTTAAAAACCTCAAAAGTTTAATTTTAGTATTTCAATAAAATTAATTATTTTTTCATACAAAATAGTTTTTAATTTCCATGTTTACTCTATAAAATAATCATATGCATTTTTCATTTTCAATCAATCAAAGATCATATCTTCATTTTATCTTTTTATTTTTTTAAGTTGTGACTGTATGAATATTAGTAAAAGCTTATTCTAAATGATTCATATCAAAACGAAATTTTCAATACAAAAAAGATAAAAATTTAATTAACCACTAGACCAATAATTAAAAAAATATTATTTTATATTATAATCTATATATGTATCCAATATCTACGATACATATAATCAATCTCTTTTTATAAATATGATTTATATGTTCACTTAAGCCAACCATTATCGTCAAAAATAAATTAGAATTTTAACGAACTTATATATAAAGAATTAAATTATCCATTAATCTAAAATGTTATTTGAAATAATACACAAAATAAATTCAATTTTATTAAAAGAGAGTTCAAACATGGGTTATAATAGTAAAAAAAAACGTTTCATTGACTAAAAAGGAAGAAAATGTCTATTCTATAATTCTACAATACAAATGAGTTAAACGGTTTCTAGATAAATGCAATCAGTTTTCTATATAAATATTATCTTATGAGAACACATTCATTATTACAAAAAATAATTTTAATAATCCTCATAAAAGTGGCGCATAAAACTATCATCCTAAATATATAATAATAGAGCTAAGATAAAAAATAATTAAAATTAGGTAGATAAAAAAAATGGAGATTACTATGATTACAATGACAACTGTAGACTTACAACTGATAGAAAATATTATTTATTACTTTAATACTAAAATAAATCTATAACATTGCAATTTATTGTTAGTTAATAAATTTAGTTATTTTCAATCAATATTGTTATTGTAAAAAAATCAAAGTTTATATATTTTACTGTTTTGTTTATGATGACATGACCTCAGTGATACTAAAATTTTAGTATTTGATAGTATATGAAATGATACATTGAGATTTGTGTGCATTAAGCTAACTACTTTCAAAAAAATAATGTAGTTAAGTGTTACTAAGATTTTGAACTTTTACAAGAAGTTTTGAACTTTTAGTATTTGATTTTTTTTAATAAAAAAAAATAGTTTACCAAAATATTCCAAAAAAATTTCATTCCTCAAGTTATGAAGATTGGAAATTAAAAAAATTTAGTTTTCAACTACATAAACCCATTTTTTTATATATTATATTGTAGGTTCTTATATTTTTATTTAATTTATATCACTTTAATATATGTTATTTCCTATTTAATTTCATCATATCAATTAAGGATGTAATCATATTTAGACTTTAAAGATTAAGAGTTTTATTCTTCAGAGCTTTCATTATTTTTATAATTTAAGTACTTAAAGAGTTAATTTTGAGCATGTAATTAAAATTAATTAGTCTTTTAAAACCAAACAGAATTTTGATATTAAAACCAGATAGATAACTATTTGTTGTTCTTGAAGCAACATGCTTAATTTGAATAGTTATCTGTATAACATAAATTTTACAACTACATTTTTAAAATACTATGTGAATTTAACAAATTCAAGAACGTTGAGATTAACGTATTATAAATTATGAATGCGAGAGATGATTTTTCCTAATAAGAATGTATCTCTTCTCTCTCAAATTGTTTATTCTTCCCTCAAAATAAAGTTCAAAAATTATATATTGCAAGGTTGCGGCCCCCAACGGGCGGGCAAAAAAGCTAGTTAAATTATAAGTGACTATAATTTATAGGACGTGTAAGATCTAATTTACCCCCCTAAACGACTAATAAAAAATAGTAGGTCTTCACCTTTATTTCATTATCTTGACACCTCAAAGTCATGCAATTGTCTCCTTTTTTTGTCTCATCAATTGAAATAACTTAGATAATAAAACATGAGAATATCTAGCTTATTTACATATTTATACATAATATTTTATAGGCCTAAATTTTTCATGCAGTAGTTGATAAAATCTTACGATTCTACAATTTAAATCTACAATCATGATTTTACCCTAATTTCCAGTTATACGTGATTCCCGATTTTGACTACGTTGATCTTAGTTGCACCATTGTTCGAGCGAGACTGATGAAAACCAGGTGGGGGATGAAAGATTTGATTTGATATTTCAATTTCATAGTACTAGCTAGAGTTTTCTTGGATGAGGCAGGTTATGATCTCGACTTTGGGTAAGAGCTTACAACGAGCGAGGTAAACGTGTTAAATACTAATAACGTGGAAGAAATAAAATCCCATGCCCATGAAGTAGTACTACGTAGTACTATATATCGTTTTCGCTTACGTTTAACTCCAACAAAGGTGGGTTTGCACTTTGCATGCATGTGTTTATTCTATTATTAGTAAGTAGCTAGTAACGCTTCTCAGTTGTGCTGGTCGACCTTACATCTATCATCATTAATTCATCACGTCAAACTCCCATTTTAAACTCTATAGAGACGTGTTATTTACAGTAACGAAATATCTGTTATTCTAGTGTGCTTTGCATGCACGTTTCACTGTCCAAAACGTGTGTCAATACATTATTCATGCTATATGCTAGCTGCAACGTCCCTAGAAGAGAGAATTGATAGTTTGATACACTACACTTAACACTTTGCTCCCCATGCATCTCTCTCTCTCTCTCTCTCTCTCTCTATATATATATATATTACTCTTGTGACCTTCAAATTTGCTTCCCAAACATCAATTCTCTCTATGAAATCATATTGTATAAATATTAAATTACACGAGTCATTCATTCCACATATTTTACTATAATAGACTGGTCAACGAACCCAAGTTAACATAAAATACATTATTATAAAGATTAATAAGAATTATAGAGGATTTGGTTAGTCTGGGGTACACACACTACACGCATGTTTGACGTGGCACTATAGTTTACTTGATTGTCATGGCCGACCCAGCACGTGCCTTTTTATCTCCTTAATTTCACGTGCATGGTTGAAGATAACTTTCCCAGGAATTTATTATCACACATTAAACATGTGGCTAATTGATTGGAAAAAAAAAAAAAAACATGTGGCTGAAATTGAAGTCCACTCCTTTTTGTTCCTCCTATATAAACCCCCTTCCTTTCAAACAGTCGAGCCAACTACATGTGTGTTATATTTCCCCCGAAGCTCTTTTCATTTCTTTCAGCTTCTCTGTTGAAATATTTCTCTCCCACACCAAATATACATCATCTCATTTTTCTCTCTTTTTTGATTTTTTTGTATTATCATCGATTGGAATTTGGATCAACAACATACAAATGGCTAAAGGAATCAAATATGGATCATAAGAGGCATTCAAATCCTCTACAAATGAAGCTAACAAAAAGGTCCTTTTTCCCATGTAACCTGTTTAAACTGCGCCCACGTACCTTTGTTCTCTTCTAGTGACACCCATGCATCATGGCCATGCATGCATATTAATTATAATTGGTAATTATATGAAAAATAATATGGAGAATTAAAATATATAATCTTGATTGGAATACATGTGAAAACCGAATATTGATTGGAAGAATTAGGCAAATGATAGGGTTGAATTTGGTATGACAGTCCACTAATTAATCCGAAAGGGAAAAGATGAAATTTGCTAAAAATAGATTACCTACCCACATAGCTTGTTTCCTGCATGCGTACGTATCGGTTTCCTATTGGCTGAGTTTGGTTTTATTGATTAATCAATCGCCAAACCATGTTTAATTAAATGTCCCATGAGACTGGATTCTAGACCCTATATAGTTTTACAACTAGTTTGATACAATATAATACTGATAATCATGCAATATTGATACATTAATTAAACTATATATTAAAAAAAAAAGCAATGATTCATATATGTATGGGAAAGGAGGATCATCAAGTACATAAATTCACCACCTTACAAGCATTTTCCCACTATATATATGTACACACCAACGGCTATATGTATATATATAAAGCATACAATACTGCATAAAAATACGTTCTATTTTACAACCCACACTCACGATTTCTAAGATATATTTATAATATAATTCGACCATAGGAGAAAATTAATCTACGTACCCATATAATATAAAACACGGCTATATAATTATATAGATCAAAACGGTACCGTGTAAGACGATATATTATATAGAAATGAAACCCTAGCCGGTTTCAGTTAAAGAGTTGCATAGACCAGAGCTCCTCCATGCTCCAGTGACGTCCTTCATAGGAAGACTGCTGCGGCTGCATGTTGTTGTTGGCGATATCGGAAGCTTCATCTGTTTCCATGGTGGTGGGGCCCGATGAAGCTCCATGGTAGTAGTGGTGGTCATGATTGTAGACAGGAGAAACCACTTGGGTTGTGGTGGTGGTGTTGACGTCGTTGTGGTAGTGAGCTTGAACCATGTTAAGCTGATGGTGATCCGACCCGAAACCTGGTGGCGAGGCTGAGGATGAGGAGGACTGTTCGGATTGCTTGAGGTGCTTTTGGATCCTGGTTCGCCAGTAGTTCTTTATCTCGTTGTCGGTTCTTCCTGGTAGATGCTTTGCAATCTTCGACCACCTAAGAAATTATATAAAAATAAGATTGGAGGGAAAATGTTAAGTGGGTAATGGATAATTATGCATGCATGTTCTGTGGGTGGAGAAATTAAGGAGGATTGATTGTAAAGGTCGACACTTTGCACATATATTGGCATATTGGTGAAATGAAAGGATAAGAAAGAAAGGAAGAAAAGACTGATGATCTACCGCCATTGATCTGTAACTAGAAACCCTAAGAAAACATGGACATGGATGTTGTCGATATGAATCAGCATGCATGCATATATCTAGCTTTTTAGGGTTGATATTATGCATGATATCGATACAAACCCTAAATATCGTGATGAAATAATATCTGTTTATACAGACCTGTTACCCCACTTGGAATGGAGATCCATGATGAGGATCTGTTCGTCGAGAGTAATATTTCCACGTCTGACATCTGGACGCAAGTAGTTGAGCCATCTGAGCCTGCAGCTTTTCCCTGTTCTCTTCAGCCCTATTCATATATATTAAGTAGTGAATATGCATGGTTGCAAACTTAGTCAATATGTATGGTAAGTAGTATTAATTATTACCTGCGGAGAGAGCAAGGGAGTTCCAGACACCTTCGCCGTGGTTAGCAATGTAGTTGATGAGAATCAAGTCTTCCTCCATAGTCCATGGACCTTTCCTAACTTGATCCGCCATTGCTGCTGCTTCCTTTGAGGAGCTGCTGCTGCTGCTGCTGCTACTTCCCTTATCGTTTCTGTACTCCATCCCAACAAGATGATGAAGAAGAAGAAGAAGCTAAGGAGAGAGAGAGATATGATTGATGATGAGCAAGTTGGAAGGTGCCTAATGGGGGTTTATATATACAGATATTTCTTCTGTTGTTGTAGTTGCACTGCTTCTTTCACTCACTAAATATCTTTCATCCCCATGTGTTTCCAACTGAAATCAATATAGCTACCATGGAATCAGAATGTACTTTGGAAAGGTTTTCAGAACCGTACCGGGGTCGAGCCGGCAAGGTCAAGGGTTCAAAGGTTTAATGGGAAAATCAGGGTTGAACCGGGATCAAACCAAGATTGAACCGGAATTTATCGGTGTCGGAGAGCTGAATGATTCGCGGTCGGACCAGTCCAATCGGAGGCAGGATACGGCATTGAAAAAATATGTTTGGAACTAATGTAAATAGAATTACATAATTGATATATGTAAAATGTAATGTTGGATTATGGAAATTCAACAATATATAATAAGTATCTTTATCATAATATCTAATGACCATAATTATATGTATATTTTTATGTACGCACATTACCTTGACACAAAAAGAAGAAAAATAATTACCAAATACTAGTTTTCTCATTGTTATTGCTAAAAGGAGTTGCATATTAGGGTTTACAAACTCAAATATAGTAATTGGGAGACAAGTCCACAACTGATTATTGGGCCCATGGATTTGGGTCTGACACCAACACTTTGCGGCCAACTTCATGGCCCAATAAAAGCCCACTTCACTAAGCCTTTCGTTTCAACCATTATTATTATGACCACACCCAATATTGATCCCAAGCCAACAAGCAAGATAGTTAACATTTCAGTCTTCCAGATATTCATACCCATTTGAAAAATCAGTCACATTATTCTTATAGAAACATCAATATTGTATAATTTTTTTTTGTTTATAATACCAATTTCAATATGTAAAAAAATAAAATTACAAAAAAATTACATTTATAATTTATAATTGGAAAAATAGCACTTTGCCCCCTCTACTTTACCAACTTAACAAATAGCCCCATATACTATAAATTACTTTCTTTACCCCTTCCACTTTAGCATTTTTGCCTTTTGGGTCTTTTCGTTCCAACTTCCGTCTTCTTAACACTTAATTAACATGCATTCGGCGCACCACGTCAGCTCCAATGACCACGTATTAGCTTACTAAGCATTTCTAATTGGAAATATAAATATACATATAATTACATATTATAAAATTGACGTACAAAACATGTAGTTTTAAAACTATTAATATTTCACCATATTATTCGTGATACCTCCCCTATTTTGCCTCCCAGACCAACTTTTCGTCTCATATCTCTGATATCTCTCTCTGTCGGTGTGCGAATGTGTCCAGATTTAATGTTAAAAAGATGAGAGTTGAAACGAAATGACCCAAAAGGAAAAGTGACTGAAATAGAAGGGGGTAAAAAAAAAGTAATTTATAGTACATGAGGCTATTTGTAAAGTTAGGAAAGTAAAGGGGGTAAAGTGTCATTTTCCCTTTATAATTCGTATAACAAACAACATTGGTTTTCATTTGTTATCCAGTTCTCCCTGCCCGAGTTAATTGAATGGCCAGGATCAAACCAGTAGGGGCTAACATATTGTGGATATATGGTTTGTAGAAAACCCCAGCTTTGAATTTTATAAACATGCACATGAATCATCAGGCATTTGCATGTGGTAGTAATTAATTAATGGCTCTGGATATTTGAAGGGTACCATACCATCCAACTTCTATCTATTTAGATACTTAAGATTTAGAAGAAGAAGAAGATATTTTCTAGTCAGGGTTTTGAACGTGAATATACTAAATAAGAGATAGACAACTTCATGTTACCAAATTTATAAGGCCCAAATCTTCTTCAATCTTCATGCACATGTAGTTTGACAAGATGAGGATGGTCACTTGTTTAATTTCTTTGTTCATCAAATTTAGGAATCAAGTATTGTGTCTATATATAATATAATCATCATCAACAATTGTAACAAAGTAACAATTTTTATGAAAAATATAGCTATGAAATGGGCCCAAAAAAACATTGTTGGCCTGTATCAGTTTTCCATTTATATACCATAATTTGTGTTACTACAGCAGTGTATAGCTAAAGCTCTTCAACAATGTGTTTCATTTTTCATAAAAAAAAAAATAATAATTAAGTTACTTTATAATCTATACATTCCATAAAAATATTAAAAAAAATCATAGGTTGTTAGATGCTAACCTCTTGAAATGTTCTCGACTAGTAGTATCATTAGCCGTGTTGTGCACTCCTGTTATTGTGATGCACACTCTTGTTATTGTGCTATGATATTCTTGTTTATATGTGCTACCATTGTAGTCAAAATCCCGATTTTTATCTTATAATCTTACTAATTTTTCGGTGTCTAGCGATTCAGATTCCACGCAAAATCTATAAGGTCGTGGAATGAGGTAAAATCTTGATCAAAATTTTAGAATCTTATAGAATCAACTATTTTCTTGTATTTTACGATTCCACTTTCTAAGCGAAAATTAAATTCTATTAGTAATTTATGTATTTATGTGATATTTGACTATTAAAATAGAAAATGTGTAAGATAAAATTATTACTTTCATTTAGATGGTTGATCATGAGTTGTTGGCCTTCACTCTTATTTCACTGTTTTGACTTTTCAATAGTTATTGGCCTAAATATTTGACGTAGTTCATAAAATATTACGATTATGTGAATTAATTTTTGATTACGATTCCACCCTCTTTTCCGATTCCACGTGAAACTACCTTGTGTGCTACAACACTCTTATATTGTTGTGACTGTTATAATCAGAGTATACTAATTCCCACTAGTTAGCTTTAAGCTACTAGTAACATAAATTAATGATCTAGTTCTAGTGACTAATCCATCCTGACTTATGATTTGTACTTTGCTGTTATCGATGCATTTCTTGACATGTGTTAAACTTGTATCATAGCTCATGGACTTATTTCTCATTCAACAATTACCTTACTTATATGTTTATTTCCCGAGTAGAGGGATGCTCTACCCAATATTATTCTCCTTGCGGTTCGATTAAGTTTCATGTTCTCCATGGTGATGATTCATTTTAATCTTTTGTGATGTATGTATGTATGTTTCTGTTACATCGTAACACCTGTTTATAAATGCATGAGTTGAAATAATAGTTCGACTTAAGTTTGATTAAGATGAGATGTTACATAACAACCATCTTATCTCAACTAATTATCTAAATCTTGATATCATGTAGAGAACTTAGTTTGATTGATGCTCATTTTCTCTATATCAAGGTCATGCAGTACTATTATATATTGTTCGTTGTTGCTATTTTTGTAGTATGTTTTTTTTTTTTTTATGAATAGTATGTTATTTGTTGTTCTTGATTCAGGTTTACTCGGTGTTTTAATTAATATATCAATACGGATGGTTCAACCAGGTGACCATATACTACTCACCAAAATGATAAGACATAATGCGAATATAATGATGGTTCAATCGCAGTTCAACTATAATTTATAACAGTTGAACTGCATATAACTAAACTCGCCGGTTCGCCAGTAGGATTTTGAAAACAGTGGCTTACCACTTACTTTCATAAGATGTATACATCTTTTAAAAAAAATGATGTATACATCATTTACCAATCAAGAGGCAAAAAAACATCATCCGGCAAAAAAAAATGATGAATTGGGTTGGGTAGGGCTGAATACATGGTTAGGGCTGATTGGGCAAAAATCTGCCACATAAGCTAGGTTGGTGACATGGACTCCCAGGTGGAATGGCCAGGTAAGCTGACTAACGGACGTTTGGACGTCCATGGACGGAAGTCATTGCTGGGTTAATGGGCTTAAGTCCAGTGGTTACTAGGATATTTTTCTGAGTTCAGTGACTAGCGGGTTATTTGCTCAAAGTTCAGTGATGAATTTGGTAACCAACCCGTATTTAGACCAATGGAATATACAATTGAATTTCATGAGAATATATAAGTGTACCAAGATACACATGTTATCCAAAGAGAAAAGATCAACTTATATCTCTCAAATGTTGATGATCCATGAGACATGATATCATTCCTTGATATCAATGGTTATAATCACATGTCCATAAAGTGACAATATCTATGTTCCCACAAGTGAACAAAAGAATATATTTTCATCTATGATTTTGATGGTCATAAGAAAGAAATTTTAAGTGTCGTTCACAAAAGTTGAAAGACAAAATGAATATGATCATATAAATTGTGATATAACTATCAAATTTGTTTGGATGATCATAGTCAAAGGCAAAGGAATGCATTAAATTACATATGTTATATTATTTCAAAGAGTGAATATGACATGACATGATCATTATTTATATATGCAAACAATATTTTGTTTGGATGGTCATAATGTAAGGCGAATTACAAAGAAAGTATATTCCAAATGGAAGTTGAAAATTCTTGATGAATAAAGTGATAAAATTCAACATCTAGTAAGGAGTATGCAATGATTCTAATGAAATAAGAATTATTCATACATCGTATCAGTTGTACAATTACAAATGGTGGATCAAATTACTATTGATTATTCGAAGAATATCATCTTTACTGATTGTGAAGAGAACAATCGCCACCTATTTGTGATATCGGTATTTTAAAATTGTGATATTTTATTTCTCATTTTAAATGAGATTCTTTACAAGCACTATCAACATCAAGTAATATCGATATACATTATCGATGATGTATCGGCATATATCTTCAATAAATGAGAAATACTCTTTTTATAATATGACAAAGAAATGGGGTTTTGGAATTTTGTAGCACAATTTTAAAAAATATGTACCGTCAGTAGCCAAATGCGTAAAAAAGTCCAGAAATAGCACAATCTAACTGGCAGCCAGCTACGCGCCAGCCAGGTAGCGCTGCGCCACCCAGCCAGCGCATCGCTACCCAGCTAGGGCAGCGCTGGCTGCCTAATCAGAATTGTTACCGTCAAATGCTCCGTTAGGGTTTCCTCAATCCCAGCCAGCTATGCGCTGGCTAGGTGGCGCATCGCTGCCTGGGACTGAAGAAACCCTAAGCCCCTCAATTTTTAGTATAAATACCCTCTCTATGATGCAGTTTTGCACCACACACCTCCCTTGAAGCCCTAAACTTAGAATTTGAATTAGCAGCCGTCACCAGCTTAGAATATGTCGTTCTTCAACTATGGCTCTAGGTCTCGGAAGAGTAAGCGTAAGTGAAATTCGTTTGGGTGCTTTGTACTTATCTCATTTATGCGTTTAACGAATTAATCTTGTGTACTAATTACTGTTGTTCTGTAGTGACAGATACTGAGAGGGTAATGCACAAGTTGAAGAAGCCGGTGGAGGATGACTTGTTCGTTTATGAGGCAAGTGTGGTTAACTGCTGGTGTGACTTAAGGGCGACTAGATCCGTTTGACCGAGTGATCTGGAACGCTATTTTGGCTGCCCTCGTGAGAGAGAGGTAAAAAAAGGGTTCGAATTTAATTTTTTTCATTTTCCTAGTTCTCAAAACCCTCTACGTTTGTTTTCTGATTTGTAGGAGAAGGGGTGTGGTTATTATGAAAAACTGGAGGTGCGGGAGGCCGTGGATGCTGCTATTAAGGAGAAGGACCAAATCATTCGGGCGAAGGACGAACAACTTGTTCGAGCGAATAGGGAGAAGGATGACATCGTTGAGGAGAAGGACAACATTATTCGAGACCTGAGGGAAGAAATTTCATGGTTGCACGTTTCAATCAATAGGTTGCTCAGGGAAGGGCCTCCCTCTCCACCACCCGGACCTTGTCCTTACAATTGACATCCATGTTGGGCCTAGTGTGTTTTTTTTCTGTTGTTGTTGTTATTGTTGTTGCTGTTGTTGTTGTTGTTGCTGTTGTTGTCGTCGTCGTTGTCGTTGTTGGCGTCATTATCGAAGTTAATAAAATGACTGGTCTGTAGTTGTAGCCTTTCTTCATTGTGTTGTCAAATTTCTTTTGTTTTTATGACATAGTTGCAGTCTTTTTCAGTGTGCGGCCAATAAATATACACCATTTCTGAAGTGTGCGGTCAATTCCGAAGGATGGACTAATAAAAGTAACTTCATAGTACAACTACATTGAAACTGAAACATGAAATTGACAACCAAACATTTGAAATACAGATTACCAAACACAGACTACCAAACACATAATACTAAACATTTCATAGTGCAATTAACCATTCCTTGTAGGGTTTGGATTTCTGCTGATTCGCCTCGCATGTCGGCACGTCCTCCTATTGTGCCCTTCTTGCTGGCAGTAACTGCAGTGAGGCTCAATATCTTCAACCCAGTCCATCTCGTTGCGTATGCGAGAATGTCGTGGTCGCCCCATCTCCCTGACCCTTCCTGGGTCAGGCATCAACTTAGGCCCTCCATGAGGCACCCAGTCGTCTTTCGAGCCGATAGGGAGGAAACTCCGTCCGTATATCTGTCTTACTGTTTCCAACCTGTAATGGGCGTTGGCGTAGTATAAGGGATCTTGATTGGCAGCGTTACATGCGGCCACGACATGTGAACAATGCATCTTCCACTGTTGGAACTTGCCGCAGGAGCAATGACCGTCCCCCTCCTCGTAGTCCAAGCGAACTTCTTGCCTATTGTTTCCCTTCCCGTTGCTGCGATTTATCACCGTCTGTATTTCGAATATCCCAGCATCATAATCGAATTGCCTCACTATGTGGAAAGTGGCCTTATTCACTCTTTTCTGCAGGCGCTTAAGACACTTCTTCGTCCAGATTGCACCGGCCGCCTGTTCTTCTCGAACCCTTTTCCGTCGATCTTCGAAATACGTTTGCAACCTGTAGAAAGTGGATTCCACCAAAGCTGCAACAGGGAGAGCCCGGATTGACTTGAATGCCCCATTCACGCTCTCCGCCATGTTTGATGTCATTGGTTCCATCGTGCCCCGTCGTGTTGAGCGTCTACGGCTCTTGACCAATATAATTGATCTTCAAGTGCCCACTTTTTATTCACGGGGTCGTCCCTTGCGAATCTTGTTGCCCCCTTTATGAACTTTCTCAAGGACCGGCGTTTAGCTTCAGGTAAGGGAGAATGGATTACAATGATATACGCTGAAATTGTTAAGTACTTGGTGGAGTGTCATGATACTTACCTAAATTCATAAGGCGGCTTTTCATTTTTGGGTTCTTGGCGCTTTTGTTGTAATTGCTTACATAGTGTTTGGCGCACCACCGCCAATGCCATCCAAATTAGATTTTCTCCATTGCACTCACGATGCCCACATGTCGGTCGGATATGACACATACTCCGCGTCTCTGTGTCACTCGCCGTTGTATGCAATCAAAGAACCATTCCCAAGTCTCCTTGCTCTCAACGTCCACAATTGCGAAAGCCAAAGTGAAGATGTTCTTATTACCATCGAACGAACTAGCCATGAGTAGTGTGTGCTTGTATTTTCCTGTCATGAACGTCGACGATGAGCACATGAGGACAATGTTTGAAACCTTCGATGGACGGGGCGAAACTCCAAAACACACGGTCGAATTGGGTGATTGTATCTCCATCATCCGTTGTGATTTCTTTCGTGACGAATTCAACTTCCGTCCCATAGTTTCGATCTTGTATTGCCTTCATTAGGGTAGGTAACTCGTTGTATGATTCCTCCCAATTATCGGTAGTCCGACTGGGTTGCCATGATGTTGTAGATAACCTCCAACCCAGTAACATCATTAAGAATGAGTGGGTAGTGTGCCATAATTTGGTCATTCGCAAAGACTGGACATCGATACATGACAGTCCTCAAAACCGTCGAAGATCCTACCTCCATCTTTCGCATGAAAACTGGACATGCCTGTTGTAGTGAAGGTTGCCTCGTCATTTTGAGGTGACATAATTTCCCCCCGCTGTAACACACCCCACCGTGTTGTCCGTGTACTATTTCGCCATCCCATCGGAGCCAAAACGTGAAATTCATTATCTCTGGTCAGAAGATATTGAGAATTGCAGTAGGTTTCAAGTAGTTTGGAAGTGTTAGTACGGTGGTTGTGTACTCACGCCTGTATATAACCACAATGCAGACAGTAGTCAATTAGTGGATGTCTTTGTCCAGAAGAGCAGCTTTTTTCACGTGTACTCAATTATAGGTTACAGAATTTACATCATTGTGTGGTCAATTATTAGTTGACTTTGTGAGGAGCTGCAGCTTTTATCACGTGTGTTGTCCATTATATGTTGCTAAAAAGTATACCTGTCTATGTGAACAGCAACAACTTTTTTCAAGCTTGTTATCAATTATATGTTGCAGAAATGCATTTCTGTGGTGTTGTGAACTCATAAGCAAAAATGACATATAACGTCGAATACCATGAAACAAACGTCTAATGTGAATTACACTGAAATATGAATTACAATGAAATAAACAAGCACTATCATAACTACTCACGACCCCTCCCATCACAACCCCTCCCCTCCCGACCCCCACCCTCTCGACCCCTACCCTCCCGACCCCTACGCCGACCCTGTCCCCTCCAATGTGCCCCCCAGCTCATGGCCTCCCTCTCCTCGCTCCGCAGCCTGTCGTGGAAGTGATAGGACTCTGTCATGGAAGTGATAGGACTCCCTCTCCTCCTCCGCAGCCACGGGCCTGAGGCGATGTGGTCAAGACGAGTAGACCAAAGGTCCCGATATCCAACAAATCTAGCTACCACATCACTACGATGCCATCCACGCTGTGTCAGCTCCAGGTTACTGATGACCTCACCTACTGGCTGATCGTACGTAGGGACAGGCTGGTCCATCCCAAACTGACGCATCACTCTATCAGGTCTATGCCACATAGCGCTGAAGAAGCAGATGAGAGGTGCGACGATGCGATGGTTGGGGAAAGTCCCTGGACTGTAATGCTCACAGTCCGCCGAGTACGGACACCACTATATGAAACAAATTTGACAATTAGACAACTACGAAACCTAAACTGTAAGGGAAAATGACATTGACTTTGTAAGAATACAATACCACGAATGGAGTCCCATCGTCAAACAGCTGGCGGTACCCCCCAACAAGGATGTATCTGGTCTTCGCGTGATACCATTCTGTCCAGCTACAAAATTGCGGAATGAACCACGTCATTCATACAACTTGATCAGATGGAATAAACTATGAAAATGGAAGAAAAAGTCGAAGCCCGAACCTAATCATACGTGGAATGGGGGAGTGCGTCGGTGCAATCTGTCGACTCTTGTGGACTCGACGCGCAATGGACGTAAATCTCTCTAGGGCCCACGCTGAACCAGTGCCATCCAACCTCCAATGTCACCTACGTGGTCGCGGGACGGGCTGCTCTCTATGCGGAAAGCACACCGGCCAAGCTCCCTATATAGCCATGAAAGTGCGGCAGCCCCCCAAGCGTACTCGCCTATCTGGCTCATGTCCTCGAGCAGTGGAAGGAAGAAGAGTGAGGCGTGGGATCCTGACCGATCAGCAAAGATGCAGCTGCCAAAGAAGTCCAGAATGTATGCGCGACAGTGCTGCTCGATAGTCTCCTGATCGGCGTCTCCCCTGATGGTGCCAAAGTGGTTACGCAACCACGTCATCTTCACTCTGCCAGCAGAAAGGTCAACAGTAGATGGTTTCTTCCCAAGAAGCTGCTCAACGTAATTTTGCAGATCAGAATCCACAGTCATAATGCGCCTCTACGACTCCACAAGCACACCATCGATGCTCAGACCAGTGAGAAAGTGCACGTCCTCGAGTGTTATGGTTGCCTCACCGTGGTACAAGTGAAAAGTACTGGTCTCGGGACGCCATCTCTCGACCAATGCGGTGATCAGCTCAGGATCAGGGGTAAAATCCAGGCAGTCACGCAACTTATCTAGACCAATGGGGGCAAGGTATGCCTCGAACCTAGGATCGTACTTCACGATCTTCTTAGAGAAGCGACAATTAAGCGTCATATGTGGGTCCTAATAGTTGGGAGAAGAAGATGTAACAAAATTAATAACTAGTACTCAATTTCTGAGTGCACCCTAAACAGTTAAATGTAATTAACATTCAAATATAATTAACATTCAAATATAACTAACATTTACATATAACAAACATTTATATATAACTAACATTTCAAATATAAGTAACATTTCAATAATCACTATATACTAATATGAATTAGGACTTACATTATTTGTAATTATATCAATTAGTATTATAATATAAGTAACATTTAAATATAATTAGTAATCACTATTAGTAGTCAATATGTAATCTTTTAGGTTACTACTATGTACTACTTATGATCCCCATTAGTAGTCAATTAGTTTTAGTAATTTAAATCTAAGTTTAAAATTTATTAATATTCGGTACTACTAATTTTCATTAGTAGTCAATTAGTATTAGTAATTACTATGTACTTTTTAACGTAACTAATATTCGTTACTAATTACTATTATTAGTAAATTTTTAAGGTACCTAATGTTCGCTACTAATTAATATTAGTAGTCAACTAGTAGTTAATTTGTATTTGATCCTAATATTACAATATAATATTCAAATTTGATCCTAATTTGTATTTGATCCTAATAGTACAATATAATATTACACTAATTAATACTAATTAATGTTCCCTCAAAACCGCTACTACTATTAATATTGAAATTTCATCCTAATATTACAATATAAGTAATTAAATTATGAATATTATTAAAATAAATGCAACATTCAAACATAAATACCTTGTAAAAATAAATAACATTTCAAATGTACCAACTGAGCTTCGAAAATTCCCGACGCTCGATGTCGGTCAGCATCACCCCATAAAATCGAAGGGTCCTCGGGACTACCACTTCGTACCCCAACCGGCACCTCTCCAAACATGTAATTCATCTACAATTTAATATCCACAAGCAATGTTAAGTACATATAAAATCGTAAAACACAATTCATTTCGATATAATTTATAGCATGATACCTTTTGAGGGAGGGTTTAGGCCTTCTTCAAACGAAATTTCCTCGCCGGACAATTGCTACGAACCTACAAATAAAAGACGTCATTAGCGTGCAATAATAATAACAAGAAACTTATGACAAACACAAACTATCAAAAATACCTTAGAGAGAATTGAATTTCAGAAAGTATGAGAGGAGGTGTGAAGATGGTATGGGGGGTAGGGGGTATTTATACAAGCTGTAAAAAACGGTAACATTGATCCCAGGCAGCGATGCGCCACCCAGCCAGCGCAGCGCTGCCTGGGATCTATGTTACCGTTAAGTAACAGATACTATTGTAACGGCTCTTTTGCCACATGGCGCAGCGCTGCAACGGCACAAATCTGATTAGGCAGCCAACGATGCGCTGGCTGGGTGGCGCAGCGCTGCCTGGCTGGCGCGTAGCTGGCTGCAGTCAGATTGTGCTATTTCTGGACTTTTTTACGCATTTGGCTACTGACGGTACATATTTTTTAAAATTGTGCTACAAAATTCCAATTCCCAAAGAAATGAGCCAAAACGAATACTAGAAAAAGCTCATGTATTATTCAATGGATGAAAAATTTCCATTGATGAACTTTATAATCTATTATATCTTCAAAAGTGGTTATATTGAGGAAAGGGATTCCATATTGATGGTGCATTATATTCTAAAAAATTTTGTATGAATATTAAGTTATAAAGATATCACATTAATGGATATCATATTGCAAAAACAAATATAAGAATAATGAATATATATGTTCATTATATTTACATATATAGATTATGATGACAAAAATATTGAAAGTATTATAATTTGTCATCTCCTTGAAGCTCTTACAAATGTAAACTAAACGTTTACTTCTCCTTGCAAATTATTTGGCATAACCGGTTAGACCATCTCGATTCTACAATTATGCGAATTGAGATTTTACGTGGTTAATTTTAAAAGATTCCACACACATAAATAACCTTTTCGGTTGTTTGTTCTCACACTAAGTTGATGGTTGGATAATCATTGACAAAAGTAAGCAATGAATCGCTTACATAAATAATAAGGGTGATATTTGGATCCATAAGATACACCCAACATATGATTCATCTAGATGTTTTAATTGATGCATCAACTAGATATTCACATGTCTAGAGTATATACTCGCAACATCCAATTCGAGAGATTATTAGCTCAATCATCTTGATTATGAGCATATTTTCATGATTATCCAATGAGTGAAATACGTCATTGAGAATATTATCCTATATGCATGTATCTTTAGATGAAGAACATGAATTCGCATCATGCCAACGAGTTATAATGAGTTCCCCCGTTATAATTGGTTTAGGGTCAAAACCTCATATTTCCCATGTAAGAATATTATGATGTGATATATACATCCCAGTTGCTCCACCATAATTCATTAATGAGTCTAAAGGACTCACGAAGCATGAAAAATCAATCTGTTACGTGCCTATTTTTTAGGAATTAATTATTAGTTTTTAATTATTATTGTTAGTGGGATATTATCTTAATTAGTTATTGAGTTTGTTTAGGTTATTAGTTAGAGAATTATTCTAAGAGTTTAAAGGCTATATAATGCTTTTGATGTATAAGAATTAAATAAGAAAAAAAAAAGAAAACCAATTTTATTATTATTATTATTTTTATTAGTTCCGCCTGCTTCCTTCTTCCTCACCATCACGCCATCCATCCATCATCAACATCATCCATCATCATCATCATTCTCCATCATCATCATATGCATCATTATCTCATCAACAACTAATGAGCACGTTACATTTGGTATCAGAGCCGGACGTTCCATCGTCGATCAAACCAAGTTTTCCAAGGTATATGCGGGAATCGATAATCCAGCTCCCTGGATTTATCATGCTGAAGAGTATTTTAGATTCATCAATATGTCAGAAGATTGGTGCAAGGTTCTTATGGCTCAAATGTATTTGGAGGGAGAAGCTCAACGTTGGCTTCAAAAGTTCAAGAAAGAAGCTGATAACGAAATCACGTGGGAGGAGCTAAAAGTCGGGATGCGAACTAGATTCAAGGTCGACTTCCCACGACTTGTTGGAGATGAGGACCCTACGATTTGGATCTGTCAAGCCGATAAGTACTTTCAGTTCTATCATACCATCGAGGCTGACAAAGTTTTCATCGCTTCAATTTTGTTGGAAGGTGAGGCTCAACTGTGGCTTCGAGCGATGAAGGAGTCTGCGCAAGAGGTTACATGGGAGCAAATGAAAGAATGGTTGTATGACAGGTATAGCCCGATCAAGATCGAAGAAGGGAATAAGAGCTCCGAAGTTCTTGACGGTGGGAATTTCATATTAGAGCTTTCAGTCCAAGAAGAAGAAGTAATCCAAGAATGGAAGGAAAGAGATGAATCTTCCGTAGACATCTCAACAAAGAATTCATCGGTATTATTTTTCTCGACAGTTGATATCAACAGTTATGCGGCTGATGGATTCCAATTGAAAGATGAGAATATTGAGGACGAAACTACTAGTTTGATGAGTTTGATCATAGAAGACTCCACCGTCAATTTGAGTTATTTTTTCATATTTCTTTTGGTCAATTGGATCAATCCAGATGGCAGCCACTTCAAGTTGTTCGACAATGGATGACGATCATAAGAGCGTGCTCGAACCTTGAGGACAAGGTTCTTTCGGAGGGGAATCATATGTTACGTGCCTATTTTTTAGGAATTAATTATTAGTTTTTAATTATTATTGTTAGTGGGATATTATCTTAATTAGTTATTGAGTTTGTTTAGGTTATTAGTTAGAGAATTATTCTAAGAGTTTAAAGGCTATATAATGCCTTTGATGTATAAGAATTAAAGAAGAAAAAAAGAAAACCAATTTTTTTATTATTATTATTTTTATTAGTTCCGCCTGCTTCCTTCTTCCTCACCATCACGCCATCCATCCATCATTCACCATCATCATCATATGCATCATTATCTCATCAATAACTAATGAGCACGTTACACAATCGATTCCAAAGATATAAATCCGCAAAAAGTGAAAAGAAGCTTTAAATTAAGATGGTCAAAAATTGAGGGTAAGATAAAGGATATCAACAAATACATGTGCTCCTGAAGAGCATCAGGTACCTGATAATTATGAATGAAATATATATCAATGTATTTGATGAAAAACTTTGGAATCATGATGAAGTCAACGTTGATAAAAAAATTCATTACAATGCAGCGCTACATTTGATAAGCGAAAATGAGGATCATGAGCCAAATTCATTAATGCGTGCAAAGAAAGAAATGATTGGCCAAAATGGAAAATATGATTGCGACAATATTATATTCCCTAGAAAAATGAAAAGTTTTTATATAAAAAGTCTCTACACATGAAGATGTAAGCAAATGAGAAATATATATATATATATATATTTGTCTCACTACGATTATAATGAAATCGTAAAATTGTGGGTTATAAGACATCTCATTTTGAAAGGTTTTGTACAATGATAAGAACTTATATACTATTGGTTATGATGAAACATATTTCCATTTGGTGGATGCAACAACTTTTCATTATATAGTCTGGCAGTTTGTGAAGGAAAATATTTGTCTTTGATGGATGTCATTACAACCTATATGTATGGTTTGTCTAATAATGACATATATGCGTATATGAAATTCCCGGAATAATTCATTTTGCTAATGCAAACAATAAGTCAAGTTCACGTGAACATTATTCAATCATATTGAATTGACGTCATACGAATTATGAGATTGAGAAAGAATGATATATTTCGTATACCAAATATTTTCTAAGTTTTATTTGTCAATATTTTATATTTAATACTTGATTTTTATTATTAAATATTTTTTATTTTGAAATTATATCGAATCAAAATTTCTAAATTTCTTTTTTTTGAAAATGTGTTTTCTTTATTTCCAAAGGTTAAGATGTCATCATCTTGTTATCTAATTGATTAGCTATTGAGACTCATGAAGAGTATCTCAAAGAAATTAGCTATTTGATTAAAGAGTTGAGATGAAAGATATGAATCAATATCATTGCAAATTACTTGCACATTGTGTACCTCTCAAACACGATTGTTGTTTATCAACAAAGATACACTTCTAAGTGTTGAAAATTCGATATGGATGTATATTATCCATAACTATCTTGATGGTAGTAAGATCATTATATGTGAGTAGATTTGGATATATATATCGATAAAGTAATGAAGAATCGCTCTGTCATGAAGTATCGTATCTTAGTGCAATCAGAGCACTCATGAATCTTGGCTAGTCTTATAAGATTTGATTCATCTATCGATATATTTTTTGGCAAGATTATACTCTACTCTCACTCAATGACATTGAGATCAAATTGAAGCATATACTATGTTATGTTCAAATAACATAAGATTTCAAGTTATTTTATTTGAGCATATTGAAGACATGACAATGAGTTACGTGATTTTTGTATATTGATATGAGCATATTGAAATTCGGTCAACTTAGCAATACAACTATTTGGTGGTTTGTGAAACAAACTATGAAGCCACATCATAATTCATAAACATGATCATATAGATCATGCGTAATGCATATATATATATTATATATATATTATATATATATACAAGTTATTTTTCCAACACGAATTTCTAGATACTCGTGGAATAATTACTGAAATTATGATCAAGTGACAATCTAGCATATTTGTTCACGAAAGATAATTCATACAACAAGATCATTTATAACATTGAAGTTCAAAAATTGAACGACTTTGAGTCATCCTATCATGAGGGGGAGTTAATACGCACTGCACTCTTTTTCCCTTAACCATGATTTTTCCCATTGGGTTTTCCTGGTACGGTTTTTAATGAGACGGTATGTGATAGCGCATTATACGAATAATATATTATATCCATATAGATATATTGTCCTTCTATTGATTTTTCTCTTATAAAGTTGTAAGGGGCATATCATTAACCATTGGACATTCAAGGGGGAGTGTTATGAATAATATTGTAGTGAATGTCCATGATTCACATAGGATGCTACCTTCACATAGGATGCTTCCTTAACATTGATCATAAGAATCAATGTCTTCCATGACCCATTCTTCTACCCATTCATGTGAGCCCATTCATGACTCATTATTCTCTCTATTCATGTCTCATTACATTAGCCTATAGGAGTTATGTATTATGTGCCTATAAAGAGCACATCATTGTATCTATTGGAATGAATAAGAAGAAACAATTCTCTTCTCTTTCTCTCTTGTCTTTCCTCTCTACTTCATAGTTCATAGTTTTCCATCACTTTCATAACAAATAACTATTATTGTGATTATTTCAGTTAACTAGGACCTTGTGTTTCTTTAGTTTGTTTCTACAATGTGAGCTCTTTTACACAATTATTTTGTAAAATATAAAGAGGCTTCCGAATTATAGGTATCGTTTTCCATCCCGAATTTGCGTACAAGAATTAACCAATTATAGGTATACTCAGAAACGGGAAACCGGAGGAGAATACACAGGGTGTGAATTTGAAGTTAAGTTGGGGTAATATTAGTATTTTAGTTATTTCTGAATTCAGTTGCAGCATGTAAAAATTTTCTTTTTAGGATTCAATCCATGACGGAAACAACGCATAAATTTCTTATAAACGCATGGTTTTGTTCATGTACATGATAGAGCCAGCTGCCTTTGTTTAAAACTGAACTAATCGGCGTTCGCTAATTCGGGTTTAATCAACAACATCAAATAATACAATAAGGTGCGAATGATTTCTTAATGTGAGGTAACTGGGACAAGGAGAAGTTGTACAAAATTTGTGGACATCAGAGAAATGCAGAACAACGTCATTTCTAAATACTGCTTTGGATGGGAACTACGTCAAACAATGATAAGATCCTGGAAAGCATTTTGAGAAGACTTTATGCTTTAGACTGAAAATCAGCACGTAGATCCCGTAGCATGTTACCGACAGTGTTGCCATTAGCAGATACCTTCAGAGACAACGCAACCCACAAAGTCAGCAAATAGTGATAGCGCATTGTATTAGTTACTAGTTGGTTACATTTATATTAGGGTTCTTCCATGATTAAAGGCAGTTTAAGACTCATAAAGAATACCGAGCTAGAACAATTCAATAACAGTTCTATTAGGGTTCTTTCACAGTTTGATCTTTGCTACAAACATTGGATGCAACTAGACATTACGGTATAACGAGTGCTAAAACTTTTACGAAGAAATTCTGAGATGTTTTGAGATTACTTACCAATAAGGAGCATTTGGTGATGCCAAATCAAAGAATGGGTATGGCCACCTGAAGTACAGGGGACATCAATAGAGATTAGAGAAAGAAATGTGCATGTAAACTATTGAGAATGAAATTGATGGAAATATGGTTGTACCAAATATTTTCACAGGCATGAACAGCCCATTGGAAAAGGGCAAACGCACCAGTCCACAGAATGAAGTAAGATATCCGGAACCAAGGGAACGGCTGGGGGGAGAAACCAATTAAAGATGAGATATTCTGATGAAATGAAATGAATTGAGAGCACGAGAAGATTGAAAAACGACATTTTACCAATCTATTCATAGCCATGTCGCCAATGAGCAGGACGGCGTTGATTGAATGCATGTCTACTGTAATCTGAAATGAATGGAATTATTTGAAGAATTAGGTCAATCGAGGGAAGTTGTTCCTCGTTGATTCCTTAAGCTTATTATTGATCTAGGTATTACATATATACAGGTCTGGGAAGAAACCTTCCTTAATTAGACTTCTAACTACCATAATTAACCTATATACAATAAAGGAAGATAAATACAAACAAGGAAAGAGAATAACTATCGTTATTCTCCACACTCCCCCTCAAGCTTGGTATAGATGTTGATCAGACCGAGCTTGGACTTGAAGTGTTCTAATAGATCTTTGGACAGTGCCTTAGTCAAGACATCAGCCGTTTGTTGTCGCGATGGAACATAGCTCACATCAATAATTCCTTGTTCCACCTTCTCTGTTATGAAATGTCTGTCTATCTCCACATGCTTCGTTCTGTCATGATGGACAGGGTTCTTAACAATGCTCAGAGCTGCTTGACTGTCTGTGAACATGTGAACTGTATCATGTCCTGGCAAGTTCAGCTCTTTTAGGACTCGTTGTATCCACATAGCTTCCTGTATACCAAGAGCTAGTGCACGGTACTCAGCTTCAGCACTGCTCCTGGCAACTACAGATTGCTTCTTGCTTCTCCACGTTACTAGGTTACCCATACATAGGAACAATAGCCTGTGGTAGATCTCCTAGACGTGACTTCACTCGCCCAGCTAGCATCAGTGTACATGTCTACTGATCTGCTTGCACTCTTTTTGAACATCAGTCCCAATCCAGGTGTCTTCTTCAAGTACCTGAGTATGTGAGTAACTGCCGTGAGGTGTTCTTCTGTAGGATTGTTCATAAATTGACTCACTACACTCACTGCAAAGGCAATGTCAGGTCTAGTGTGTGAGAGGTAGATCAGTTTCCCTACTAACTGCTGGTACCTTCCTTTGTCAGTAGGCTTCACTTCTTTTTCTCTGCTGAACTGGATATTCGGCTGCATTGGAGTATCTGCTGGCTTGCATCCAGTCATCCCAGTCTCATGTAGTAGGTCCAGAATATATTTCCTCTGAGATATCAGTAGCTCATTACTTGTTCGAGCCACTTCCATACCAAGGAAATACTTCATTTCTCCCAAATCTTTAAGCTCAAATTCTCTGCTGAGTTTTAACTTCAGTTTGCTTATCTCTTCATTATCATTCCCTGTGATGATAATGTCGTCGACATAGACAATAAGAATTGCTACTTTCCCATTGTCTCCATGCTTGACAAACATAGTGTCATCAGTTTGACACTGTTGGTAGTCATTCATGATCACAGTCTTCGAGAATCTTTCAAACCATGCTCTCGGAGACTGCTTAAGTCCATATAAGGACTTCCTTAGTTTGCATACTGAATTTGCTCGTTGTTCATGGATTATTCCCTCTGGAATTTCCATGAACACCTCTTCTGTCAAGTTTCCATTTAGGAAAGCGTTCTTGACATCCATTTGGTGCAACGGCCAGTCCTCATTGACTGCCATGGATATCAAGATTCGAACAGTCTTCAACCTTGCAACTGGAGCAAAAGTTTCTTGGTAATCTATCCCAAATGACTGAGTAAATCCTCTAGCCACCAGACGGGCTTTATACCTCTCTATACTCCCATCTGAGTTGAACTTTGGCGTAAATACCCACTTACAGTCCACAGTTTTCTTCCCAGGAGGTAGAGGGACGATTGTCCATGTCTCATTCTTCTCCAAGGCTGCCAATTCCTCAAACACAGCCTGTTTCCATTCTGGAATTTTCATTGCTTCAGCTATATTCCTGGGAACACCATCTAAGTGAGTGGTGAATGCCCGAAATTTAGGATTCAGTCGTCCATAGTGCACATACCTCTGGATAGGATGTCGGGTGCACTCCCTTACTCCTTTCCTTAGGGCTATTGGTCATTCCAAGTCATCATCAGCTGGTTCCGCTTCCTCTACAGCTGTTTCGACTTTTTCAGTTTCACCCTGGTGATCATGAGTTTCGGTAGAGGATAGAACCTCACTTTCTGGCCTCACAGTCTCACCCGGTTCACCTTCTTCAGGAATGTTGCCAGATTTCTTCCTCCTTTCATACACATTAATGATTTCTGGAGGATTTCTCCTTTCCAGCTGTTTGGAATTTCCCTCAGCACTGTGATGAAATTGATCGGTTGTGTTTTTGACATTCGGCACGACCAATCCATCCAGAGCAATGATGTTTTCCCAATCACGATCTTGAGCTTCCTCATACTGTACCCTCTCCCCCTGAAGCTCAGGATTGTAGTATGAGTGATTCTCAAAGAAAGTCTGAAGAACGAGGCAAAATACCTTCGTATATATTATTAGGTTAACCAAACTACATAGGAGTTTATATACAAGAGACCTACTATAATTAGAAGATATTAGAATATACTCCCTTAACTACTTTCTATGTTTCTATACGTAGGAAAAGGTAATAACAATCAGTACAGCTGTAATAATAATATTCCTAAGAATATTTCTACACTCCCCCTCAAGTTTGGCTATACACATTGAGTAAGCCAAGCTTGGAAGCTAATTCTTCAAACAAGTCCCTGTTGAGAGCTTTAGTGAGTATGTCTGCAAGTTGCTGTCTTGAGGGAACATACTTAACTTGAATAACTCCATGATCGACCTTCTCCGTTATGAAATGTCGATCTAGTTCGACATGCTTTGTCCTGTCATGATGGACGGGATTCTTTACAATGCTTATTGCTGATTGACTGTCAGTAAACATAGTTACAGGACCTGGAACAGCCATTTTAAGCTCTTGTAGGACTCTTTGCAACCATATTCCTTCACAAATCCCAACTGCAAGTGCTCTATATTCTGCTTCAGCACTACTTCTTGACACCACGGGTTGCTTTTTGCTTCTCCATGTAACAAGATTTCCCCAAACAAACGTGTTGTAGCCTGTGGTTGATTTTCTGTCAGTAATTTCTCCTGCCCAACTCGAGTCTGTGTACACCACTATATCCTTAGTGTTGTGCTTCTGAAAATGCAGACCTAGGCCAGGAGTTTTCTTCAGATAGCGAAGAATTCGCATTACAGCTTCAAGATGATTCTCATTGGGATTGTGCATATGTTGACTCACAATGCCAACTGCATACGAAATGTCAGGTCTGGTATGGGATAAGTATATAAGTTTACCTACCAGCCTTTGATATCTCCCCCTGTCTACTGTAGCTACAGTCTCTTCTGTATGAAATTTCAGGTTTGTCTCCATTGGTGTGTCAGCTGGTTTGCAGCCAAGCATTCCTGTTTCCTTCAGAAGATCCATCACATACTTCCTTTGTGACAAGATCAGCCCTTGTTTGGATCGTGCAACTTCAATACCAAGAAAGTATTTCAACCCTCCAAGGTCCTTAATTTCAAACTCAGCAGCTAGCTTTCCCTTTAACCTGAGTATCTCCTCTGAATCATTGCCCGTTATAATGATATCATCCACATAGACAATTAGAATTGCCAATTTCCCATTGCTTCCATGTTTTACAAACATGGTATGATCGGTTTGACATTGGTAGTAACCACAAGATTTTACAGCTTTGGTAAACCGCTCAAACCATGCCCTTGGGGACTGTTTCAATCCATATAAAGCTTTCTGAAGCTTGCAAACTGATCTCTGACTTACATTCCCTTCAACTCCAGTAGGTATGCTCATGTATACCTCTTCACTTAGATCACCATTTAGGAATGCGTTCTTCACATCCAATTGGTATAGGGGCCATTCTAGGTTTACTGCCAATGATAACAGCACCCTTATAGTATTTAACTTTGCAACAGGTGCAAATGTTTCTAAGTAATCCTCTCCATAGGATTGTGTAAATCCCCTAGCTACAAGCCTTGCCTTTAGTCTCTCAACACTTCCATCTGCTTTGTGCTTGACAGTAAAGATCCATTTGCAATCTACCATTTTCTTTCCTGGAGGTAGGTCAGTTATGATCCATGTATGATTCTTCTCAAGAGCTCGGATTTCATCTAAGACTGCAGCCTTCCAATCTGGATTTTTCATTGCCTCTTGTATATTTTTGGGAACTTCCACTTCATCCAAAGAAGTAATAAAAGCTGTATAATCCTTGCTCAATCTGCCATATGAAACCCACCTCTCAATGGGATGGTTTGTACATGATCTGACCCCTTTTCTTTGAGCAATGGGAATATCCAGATCAGCAAATTCATTAGTTGATTGATCAACCACCTCATCCATACCTGACTCTACTACTGTGTGACTTGGATTAGACTCATGGCATTCCTGAGTGTGTGTGATGTTCTGTGTTCTCGGTCTCCTTTGATATACTTTCATTGGTTGCGTGCTGGTCATCTTTGTTGTATTGAGAACCTCGGCAGAGTCAACTTGAATGGTATTTTCTGTTGGTACAGTAGGAAGAGTCAACATAGGTCTTGGGTTTGGGTTAGGAGAGCTTTGATTTGAAGAGGTTTCAGCTAGAGGGATTAGGTCCCAAATCTGGGATTCCTGTGAAGTCTCCCCCTGAATTCCAGATGGGGAATAGTAAGGCTCAGATTCGAAGAAAGTTACATCCTTAGAGTTGTAGATGCGTTTGGTTGTTGGGGAGTAGCATTTATACCCTTTTTTATGTGTGGAATACCCAATGAATATACATTTATGGGCTCTAGGGTCAAGTTTGGATCGTTGGGTTGGAGGAATGTGAACAAAAACTGGGCAGCCAAATATTTTTGGAGGCAGGTCTGCAGAAAAGGCAGCAATGTGAGGGTGGGCTGCTAGGATGAGTTTCCTAGGTGACTGAAAGTTTAGGACACGGCTAGGCATACGATTTATTAGGTATGTGGCTGTAAGGATGGCTTCTCCCCAAAGAAATTTCGGAACATTCCTAGAAAACATTAGAGCTCTCGCAACCTCCAATAAGTGACGATTTTTCCGTTCAGCTATTCCGTTTTGCTGAGGTGTTTCCACACATGAACTACTATGGACAATACCTTGTTGAGTAAGAAAGATTCCAAGGATTGAATTGAAATAATCTTTGGCATTGTCGGTCTTTAGGACTTGGATATTGGTTTTGAACTGATTTTGGATCATGTGATAGAAGTTTTTGAAGATCATTGTGGCTTCTGACTTTTCTTTCATAAGAAATGTCCATGTTGTTCTAGTATGGTCATCAATAAAGCTTATAAACCAGCGGGAACCATTGATGTTCTTAACTCTAGTTGGCCCCCAAATGTCACTGTGGATAATGGAGAATGGCTTAGTGGGTCTGTAGGTGATATTGGGATACATGGCACGAGTATGTTTAGCTAGTTGGCATGTTTCACACTGGAAAAAATAGGGCTTTTTATTATGGAATAATTCTGGAAACAGCTTTTGTAAATAGCTAAAACTAGGATGGCCCAAACGATGGTGCCATAACATAATTGGATCATCTAACAGCCCTACACTACCAACACTATAAGCAGTCAAGTTCCCTTCATGTCCATTAGTAGCCTTCATCCCTTTGAGAACATATAATCCATCACACATCTCAGTACTGCCAATCGTCTTCCCCGATGCCACCTTCTGCAACTCACAATTTTTTGAGCCAAAAGTTATGTTACAGTGCATATCTCTGGTAATCTGACTAATCGACAGTAAACTGCAATTCAACTTAGGCACATAAAGCACAGGGAATAAGATAATATCAGGTGTAATATGAACTTTCCCAATTCCCACAATTGGAGCCATTGTTCCATCAGCTATCCGAACTCCTGCCTGTTTAGGATATGGTTTCAGATCCTTAATAAGCCAACTACAGCCCGTCATATGATCAGAAGCACCTGAATCCAATATCCAATGATTATTGGGTATATCTCTTACAGTAAGGGCAATAGGAATTGTACCTTGCTTAGTAAACAAGCCTGTATGATTCTCAGTTGAGGACTGTCCAGAACTTCCAAGTTTCTCGAACATCAATTTCAGCTGCTCCATCTGATCTTTGGAAAACATCAGCCCAGATCCTTCTTTCTCCATGCTCGAAGATCCAATAGTTGTGACAGCATTGGCTTTATATTTCCTTTCTGATCGGGGCTTCCAATCAGCTGGTTTCCCAACAATCTCCCAGCATTGAGACTTTGTGTGATAAGGCTTCTTGCAATGATCACAAAATAAGGTATTTTTCCCTTGATCAGAGGGCTGTTTATTCTTCCCAAATCTGTTGTTACGGAACTGATCATATGCAGCCATTGCTGAACTTTCTTCCTGAGTTTTAACCTCAGGTAACATGAGATGCCTCCTATGCTCTTCCCTTCGAACTTCAGCAAAAGCCTCCTTAAGACTGGGAAACGGCTTCTTTCCCATAACTCGACCTTTTACATCATCAAGTTCCGGGTTCAAGCCAAGAAGGAACTGTATAGTTCGTTTCTTTTCTATGAAACTCTTGAATAGGGCAGAATCCTTTGCAGTTTCCCAGGGTTGCGCTTCATACATATCCAGATGAAGCCATGATCGATAGAGATGATTAAAGAACTCGGTAGAGTCCATATCTCCCTGTTTCAGGTTGTACAACCTTGCCTCAACCTCAAACAGAGCTGAGGAATTGTCAGTTGTGGAGTATGTGTTTTAGCATCATCCCACACATCCTTGGCTGATTGATGGAGAAGATAATTCTCTCCAATGCTTGGCTGCATAGAGGCTAACAGCCATGACCTGACCAAGTTGTCATTCTCAAACCAAGTCTGGTAGGTTGCAGCAGATTCCTCCGGCTTCTCTGTAGTTCCCGTCAGGTATCCGAATTTCCCGCGTCCAGCAATGATCATCTGAATAGATTTAGACCATTGTAGGTAGTTTTTCCCATCCAGCTTGTGTGTTGCCATGGTCGCAGTATAGGACTCATGATTGGTATGATGAACCGTGCTCTCTGTGGAGCCGGAATTGATCTCAGAAGATTCAGAAGGTTTTGTCATTTTTGACAAAGGTGTTTGAGAAGAAGAAGAACGAAGAAGAAGAAGAGTCGGCGGCTTGATTATAACCGGAGCTCTGATACCATGAAGAACGAGGCAAAATACCTTCGTATATATTATTAGGTTAACCAAACTACATAGGAGTTTATATACAAGAGACCTACTATAATTAGAAGATATTAGAATATACTCCCTTAACTACTTTCTATGTTTCTATACGTAGGAAAAGGTAATAACAATCAGTACAGCTGTAATAATAATATTCCTAAGAATATTTCTACAAAGTCACATCCATTGTGGTGAAAACTTTGCGGGTGATGGGCGAATAGCACTTGTACCCCTTTTGCCTTGATGCGAATCCAATAAATACACATTTCTGGGCACGAGGGTCAAGTTTTGTTCGCTGCTGTTGTTGAACATGAACAAATGCTAAGCACCCGAAGACTCTAGGTTCAAGCTCAGACATGTATGCTTGTACATGTGGATGGGCTTGTACCAACACCTCCTTAGGTGTCCTGTACTGCAGAACACGACTAGGCAGTCTGTTAATGAGATATGTGGCTGTGAGCACTGCTTCTCCCCACAAGTACTTGGGTACATTGTTTGTAAACAGTAGGGCCCTAGCAGTATCTAGAAGATGTCTATTCTTCCTCTCAGCTATTCCATTCTGCTGAGGAGTGTCGACACATGAACTGCAATGTACAATCCCATTTTGAGACAGAAATGAACCCAAGACTGAGTTAAAGTAATCATGGGCATTATCTGTCTTGAGAACTTGAAGCTTAGTGTGAAACTGAGTCAGGATCATCTTATAGAACTCCTGAAATATGGCAGAAGTTTCTGATTTTTCTTTCATAAAAAATGTCCATGTGAGCCGAGTATGATCGTCTATAAACGTGACAAACCACTTGGCACCATTGACATTTTTAACTCGCGTGGGACCCCAAATATCGCTGTGAATTATAGCAAAGGGCTGAGTAGGCCTGTAATTCATTCCAGAATAAACACTTCTTGTGTGTTTTGCCAGTTGACACGTTTCACATTGAAAATCATTAGAAGATTTATTCCGAAATAACTGAGGCAACAATCTTTCCAAATATCCGAAGCTAGGGTGTCCCAATCTACTATGCCATAACATCACTTGGCTATCAATACTATTAGTACTACTAGTAGCTAAAGCTCTACTCTTCCTTCCACTCGATCCTTCATCACTAGGGCACCCTTTTATGATGAAGAGGTCTTCATGTAGTCTACCAGTTCCAATCGTCCTCCCGGAGCATTCCTCCTGCAGGGAACAACGATCAGAACTGAAAACAGCCTTGCAATTTAAATCCCTAGTGATCTGACTAATGGAGATTAAGTTGCAGTGTAGGGTTGGAACATATAAGACAGGAAACAACTCAATATCATGACTGATCCGAACCCTGCCAATCCCTTCAACTGGCGATAAGCTTCCATCTGCTATTCTAACTCCAGCTTTCTTAGGATAGCATTGATAATCATCCAACACTTCCTTAGAACCCGTCATGTGATCAGAACATCCTGAGTCTATTATCCATTGATCACATGTTGTAGAATTTACAGAATAGGCAGAAATCTGATTACCTCGGTTAGCAAATAACCCTGAGTATACATCAGGAGGACTTGGCTGCGGTAGAGGTGATTTGCTCATCATTTTCGAGAAGAGTTTCTCCAGGGCACCAGCTTGTTCCTTGGAGAATGGAGTTGGTTCAGGTTCCTTGTCCACCTGCTTCTCAGATGCAGCAACATGAGCACGCCTTCTCCTTTCAGATCGAGATTTCCAATCTGCTGGTTTTCCAATCAACTCCCAGCATTCGGCCTTCACATGCCACTGTTTGTGGCAGTGTTCACAAACAGGGATAGAGTCCTCATCCCGATCTCTGAGTTGAGATTGAGTCTGCTGCTGTCTGGCTCGTTGGTGGCTTCGGACAGCTAATGCAGAACTCTCTCCTTGGGATTTTATGTCAGGGATCATGAGTTGTCTCCTACTCTCCTCCCTCTTTATCTCAGCAAATGCCTCATTGAGGCTTGGGAAGGGCTTGGTGCTCATGATTCGTCCCTTGACATCATCCAGATTCTGACTGAGTCCCAACAGAAAATAAAGAGTCCTTTTCTTCTCTGTGTGCTTCTTGAAGCGTGCTTGGTCAGCTGGTGTGTCCCAGACTTGATTTTCATACATATCTAGGTGCAACCAATAGCGTCCTAGTATGTTGAAGTACTCCGTGACATCTTTGTCTCCTTGTTTGAGGTGAAACAGTTGTGTTTCGATCTCAAATAGGGCTGAAGAGTTGTCGACAGTTGAGTATGTGGTACGGGTTGCCTCCCAAATAGCCTGAGCAGTTGGGTGAAGAAGATAATTCTCTCCAATGTGTGGCATCATGGAATGAATCAGCCAAGTACGTACCAAGTTATCATTCTCATTCCAGTTCTGGAACTGAGGGTCTTCAGGATCAGGTTGCTTGACTGCTCCCGTCAGATATCCTCCTCGGCTCCGACCAGTGATATGCATCTCCACGGTCTTAGACCATTGGAGGTAGTTCTTCCCATCCAGCTTATGCGTGGTGAGGATTCCAGCATAGTCAGCTGTTGCAGGGCCATGGTGCTCGAGGATCCTCCAGATGCACCTCCCACAACATTCACAACACTGCTACTGGTGGCTGCTGTTGTCATGGTTGTAGACTAACAGTGAAGATTATTGATTTAAGAAGTAGAAGAAGAAGAAGAAGAGCCAACCGAGAATAGACGTGCGGCGGCGGAAGAGTTAGGTCAAACCAGGCTCTGATACCATGAAGAATTAGGTCAATCGAGGGAAGTTGTTCCTCGTTGATTCCTTAAGCTTATTATTGATCTAGGTATTACATATATACAGGTCTGGGAAGAAACCTTCCTTAATTAGACTTCTAACTACCATAATTAACCTATATACAATAAAGGAAGATAAATACAAACAAGGAAAGAGAATAACTATCGTTATTCTCCACATTATTTATATGTCAAGGCTGAACATTAGCCTGCATGTATTTCCAAGGGCAGCAAAGATAATAACCGTGAGAAAAGAGAACGCAAGGTGATACTTACAAAGTTGAGTTTGTAATCTTGAATGTTAAGAAATGGAAATATAATGAACCAGTAAATGCAATCAGTGTACATAACTGATCCAGCACATATCTGTTCGAAAGAGAGACCAGAAGAACCAGTGAGTGGTAAAACAATACAAAGGAAGCTTTACAGAAGCAAACTTGTTTCATCTTTGCAATTAGTATATACCTGGTATATGATTTGAAATATGTAATATATAGTAGGAACTTCGTGAACATATGTTTCTTCTCCGTTGTGTGTTCTTTTTCCAATCTCATGAACATCTGAAGCTTCGTTAGTTATTAGAGGGGCATTATAGCCTTGCTCGGAGTCTATTCTCTCATGATAGAGACCAGATCCTTGGTGGCGTAACTTGTGAAACCGGAAGCATCCATAAACTGAGAGTAATGATCCAAGCTACAAGTAAAGGCCAGACTGCATTCAGGATAAAGCAGATACTTACAATGCTGCAAGTGCCCCACATGGCAATGATTCAAACAAACTATTCAAATCTGTTTCTCTATGGGGCTACTGTATGCCATTGAGATGGAACTCCAAAAGAAATGAGTTCAAAAATCTTGAGGACAACAGGACAAGGATATCAAAACCATATAGACATTCATAGTTATTCCAAAGGAAAAGATGAAACTTCCATATTTCCCTTATATTTCTGGTCACTCTAGACATCAGAGCTTTCTGGAATCAAGACCACTTACCGCAAAATAGACAGTTACCAGCGTATAAGTCCACCTGCAGGCAGCCAAAGAATTACAAAATCGTTAGAAACTACCCAAAATGGCTCAAAATTCCAAGAGGAAGCATGACATTGAATAGAAGAAATCCAACCAAAAGGAACATTCAGACTCCTACATCCCTATAAAAAGGATAAATGAAAGTTCATGAGGTTATAGACAGACACTATCCAAAACATACAAGAAAAGCATTCATTCGGTCACTGGAAATGCAAAGATTAACTTACAGTGGCTCTTCGTGACAAAGCATCCCTGAAACTATTCCATAATAAAACAGGACGTTCAGATCAACAACCAGAAAATAACAGCGCACAAGGAGTTAAAGAGGTAGGGCAGAGAAAGATCGACAAATAATCCGGCTGCAAGTAGTCAAAAGCCAAGATCTGAGCAGTAAACAAAAATGTCTAGTACTGAAACTTGCAAGTCACTGAAAGTGAATTCCATAGACATCAGAAGAAATCAACATCAAGCACAGAAAGTTATCGTTGTGTTCACAACAAAAGAATTCAGGGGGCTTACTGCGTATAATAGAAATACATTCGAGCTCCATTGGAGTTCAGCTTCACAGCCAGAGTAGCCAAAAGAAAACAGAAAGCCAGGACTCGGTAAATTAACAACCAAATGGGATGGATTTGCTCAAAGCACGGCTTCCATACAGCGTCACTGTAAGACAAAAGGGGTTTCCCGTGCTGAATTTTACCACTGGAAGATCCAAGATGATCCAAACCTTCGTACTTCCGGATAACAAAAACTGCCACAACCATAGGTACCAAAATCCAAGTGGCACATAGAAACACCCTCCAGTTCAACCAATAGCTCAAGCTGGTTGTATCATCATCAGCACTCAGTGACAACTGCTGCATCATGCTTCTGTAGAAACCGCTCAACGTTAGTCTTCTCCACTTCACGAAACTGAATCAATTCAGAAATCTGTCCAAATAAATGCATTGAACTTCAATTTTATCAACTTCAGTAAGTGATGGTCAAACAAGCAAATTAAGCAAACCTTCCACCGACTGGATCGGGAAACCCAAATGCTACACATAACACATGGCAATTGCATTGAATTCGAAAAAGACCGTAAGATAAGACGAATTAAAAGCTAGAAATCGACGCACATTAATGGCTCAACCAAAATCCAGCGACTCCGTTCGAGAAGAAAGCAGAAAAAGAGAGAAGCAGTGATTGTGAAAAAAGTGAAGAGAAATGAAGAGGAATAGATGTTGTAACGATAGGTCGCCGGTAGAATGGAAGAGGTGCAGTCGGGAAGGTTCGAATAGAGAATGAAAGGCGGTTCAATGGAAGGCGTAAGGACTAAGGACACCACTCCATTTTTGGGTGGTGAGGAGGAGGACAGACTCTGGAGGTGGGAAAAGTCTTGCGACGGTTGTATTATCAATATTCTTTTACAAATTTTATTTTTTTCGATGAGTCTTTTACAAATTTTATTAATATTTGAAAATTTTTAACGTTTTCCCAAATTTCCGATATTTAATCATTTTATGGGCATCTGCATGCAAATATATTAATTTCGTTCATAAATACAACAACAAGAAAACAGGACACGTGACGTCAAAAAAGACACGTGGATTCTAGGAGAAAGACACTTCCCAATATTTTTTTTGATTAGGCCTATCTTTCAGAAAAATTAAAATATATCATTTTGATTAGGCCTAATACATAAATTTGGTCAAACTTTTCACGAACAAGTCAACTCTAACCACTTATATAAAAAAATTGAAAATAACCATTTTGACTACTTTCGTTAACTTGTCCGTTAAAGTTAACAGAAAATCGCATAAGAAATTGTTGATTTGTCATCTGGTGTGCCCACATCAATATTTCTTTAAAAAATAATTCATACTACTTATTATGGCAAAATTCTGTAACTTGCAAACACCCAAAACAGTATGAGCTTTTTTCTCTCTCTCGTATGAGAGCGCTACCCCTTTTGAGGGTTTAGGTTTTTTTTTCTTGTTTTCGTCTCTCTTTACGTGCCGCCGTCTTTCTTTGCCGCGATTCCAAGCTTGATTCTCTGCACCTGCGATTCTCCCTGCTTCATTCAGCGCCGCGTGTCTTGTGGTGGTGAATTAAGGCCCTTATTTCTGTTCCGGTACTGGCTACTGTTGAGCGGATCTAGGGCAAGGGTTGAGGACTTGGGTTGTTTAGGTCATCTGGACTCTTGGATTGATTGCGGTACATTGACGATGTCTGATAACCCTAGAGATACTATGGAGCGTGAACTGGAAGCACTACGACTGTTGGCTGAGGAGGATGAAGGTCTACTGCTGCCGGAGGAGGAGCATCTGGAGGAGGCCTGGTTGTAGGAACACTGCCTGATCGGCTTTGTTCTGACGCGTAAACAATACAACTTCAACGTCCTAAAAGGACGTATGGCATCGATCTGGCAGCCGGGTCGTGGAGTTAGTATTCAGGAGATCCATAGCAATGTGGAGGAACGAATGATGCTATTTCGTTTTTTCCATGCAAAGGATGTACGTTGGGTAGTTGAGAATGGGCCGTGGACGTTCGATGGGAGCTTGATCGTCTTGCGTGAGCTCAAACGGGGAGAACACCCAGGGAATGTGGCAATCAAAACAACTGAATTATGGGTTCAGGTGCTAAACTTAAGTAATGGCTTCTTCTCGGAGTTGGTTGCCAAAGCACTAGGGAATTTTATCGGAGAATTCGTTATGTACGAGCGTGGAACGATGAATTCGGCAGAGATGGTGATGCGAGTTCGAGTGAGGCTGGACATTCGGGAACCAAAGCGTGACAAGAAATTAAAACGCCCTAATGGTGAGATAGCACTGGCCAAATTTCGCTATGAAAAACTACCTACCTTCTGCTTCATCTGTGGCCATCTAGGTCATATTGACCGCCATTGCGAAATTTATTTTCGTTTGCCAGATGACCAGATTATAAGATTGTGGGACGCCTCCCTCTGGGCTCCACCAAGAAGGGGTAGTATGGTGGGTGGTGGAAAATGGCTGGTGGAGGAGGTAGATGAGGAGGCTGAGAACCGTGTGCTTCGAGAACGAACAATGAATGGGGGGCAGCAACTGGCGCGCCCTCGGAGCGAGTTACTTGCCAATTTTGGGGCTACTAAGTATACACAGGAGCTACGGCTGGAGAACACCCCAAGAGGCGATGCTGGCAGCTCTTCGGAGCTAATCATAACCGAGGATAGGAAGAGGCCTAGGGCAGCTGGCAATGGGACTAATGATGAGATGGAGGTGGATGTAGAGCTGCGTTTGGAGCCGGAGGAGGACGTACTGGGATCCAGGATCCATTAAACCTGGCAACGGCAGGACTGCTAAATGGCAGGCCCTGCCCGAAACAATGATTATCCTAAATTGGAACTGTCGGGGACTTGGCCAGCCTCGAGCGGTTAATGTGTTAGGTGATCTCGTCCGAGAACACCGGCCTGAGGTGATTTTGCTTTTTTGAAACTCTAGTTTGTAGACAGAGAATGGAGAATATTCGATGTCATTTGAAGTTTGATGGATGTTTTACAGTTGATGTGGTTGGTCGCAATGGTGGTATTTGTGTTTTGTGGAAAAATGAAATAAAAGTTTCGTTGGTCTCGTACACGCATACAAATGTACATCTCATTGTTACGGAGGAAAGTGGCGAGCCGTTTCATTTGACTGCTTACTACGGCCTTCCAGAAAGAAGCCGGAGGAGGGAGTCGTGGACGATGTTGGAAAATTTGGCTGGAAATAATGGGGACGCCTGGCTATGTATGGGTGATTAGAATGATCTTTTAAGCAATGATGAGAAGAAGGCCCTACATGACCATCCTAATTGGCTACTGGCAGGTTTTAGGGAGACTGTTATTAATTGCGGGTTAAGCGATATTCCGTTACATGGATATCCTTACCCCTGGTCGCGAGGTAGAGGAACTCTGGATGCCGTTGAGGAAAAGCTGGATCGTGTAATGGCGACGAGACACTAGCATGATCGATATCCGGGAGCGGTACTACAAAACTTAATTGCACCGATATCTGATCATAGCCCTATCCTTTTGGACACTGTTGGGACACCGAAACAATGGTGCAAACAACAATTCAGGTTTGAGAATACTTGGCTCTTGGAGCCGACCTTTCAGGAAACTGTGGAGAAGTACTGGCGGAACCTGGGTGATATTAATGTAATTGTGAAGCTCAATAGGTGTGCTGAGATGATGCAGGAATGGGGGAGAAATTACTCACAACGTTTCCGAAAGGGTATTAAAGAAGGAATGGAGAGCCTATGTAATTTACGGGAAGAGGAGTCGGAACAAGCGGACCGAGATTATGAGGAAAAGAAAAAAGAGGTTACCAACCTGTTGGAGATCGAGCAAAAGTACTGGAAGCAAAGATCAAAATTGTTTTGGATGCGAGATGGAGACCGCAATACCCGTTATTTTCATGCGTCAGCTACTTCTCGGAAGAAAAGAAAGGAACTGTCGAAATTGGTTGATGATCACGGTAATGAATATGAAGGAACTGAAGAAATTGGGCCTTTAGTTGTGAGTTATTTTGCACAACTGTTTGAAGCAAGTGACTGTAATGCTGCGCCGGTCCTTAAATCACTCCGGGCAAAGGTTACGGACAGCGATAATGACCAACTTGGGCAGCGATTCACGGCGGAGGAGGTACGTACGGCGGTGTTTAGTATGGGGAAGGATAAGGCTCCGGGGCCGGATGGCTTTAATCCATGTTTTTATCAACACTTTTGGCCATTAGTTGGTGATGAGGTTACTAGAGTGTGCTTACAGTGGTTGGAAGCTGGCTCAATGCCTGCTGAAATCCATGCGACAACGATTGTTCTGATTCCTAAAGTTGATACTGATGACACTCGATTTGACGTAATTATCAGCCTCATTTAAGCGACATTTCTTTGCTTAAGACATGGTTTTTAGGGTAGAATAACGAATATTCAATCGATTGCCCTATCTCGTGCCATTTGTGTTACCTTGGCCCGTTTCGGGTCTATTTGATGGTTTTCTAGTGTTTTTGTGTTAGCACAAGTTTTTGCCGTCAAATAAGTAACCAAGGACGTGTCTAAGGCGTTGGAATCTCGAAGGATTGCACCGGGATCGATCAAAGGAGCCAATTAAGTTCAAACAAAATCCTGCCCGATTACAAAGATATTTTCGCCGAAAATTACCTATTGATTTCGGCGAAAATAACATCACATATCGACTGATGCCACTTGAAGAATGTTTTCGGCGAAATCGATCAAGTGTTCGGACCGAGAAGACAAGGCAAATAGATCAGCCAGCGGGACTTTCATTCACAAGCATGTTTTCGGCGAAAATAAGTCAATATTTTCGGCGAAAATATCAAAAGAAATCCGGTTGATTAGGGTTAAGTATAAATACTTAACCCGGCGGCCCAAAAAGGATATACCTCATAATAGACAATCATAATTCAAAAAAATACAACTTTTCGAGATCAGAATCCTCTCAAGTTCTGGAGCGAAGAGTTGGAGTTCGAAGAGCCGGATAGAGATCGTGACGTCATCCCTTCCACCTCGACGAACCGGAGCTAAGAGTGTTATCTACCGAAGATCGAAGTCTGTCAGAGTCGTCTAAATTAGGTTTTTCAGATTCTTTTCTGTTCTTCCTCTGGATGATGAACTCTTTCTTTGTCTTTGTTTCTTTTGTAATAATCATGAGTAGCTAAACTCGTTAGAGCTTAGACTAGATGAACCCTAAGTGACCTAGGGCTTTAAAGCGGTCACGGATCGGCGGTGATTAGATTCGAATTCAATCAGTTCTTTTTCATGTTTGATTCGTTCTTCATTGTTCATGTTTCTTGTCTGGATTGATCACCTAGATTAGATTCTGGTTAAGCTAAGGATAGAAGCAAATGCTCGCCTTACTTTAGAACATCGAATTGAACAATTAACCTTATAATTGGAGCGTGCCTTTCGTAGGAACTGGTTAGGGTTAATCCACTGCAAGAGTAACTCATTAATCATTAGTAATTACACCAGTTAATTAAGTCGTTGCGCGAGGCGACCGTACCCGGGCGGCTAGTTAATCTTGGTAGTTAGAACGAATAGAGCGAACGTTCGCCGGTCTTAAACCTAAGGGTAAGGAGTTATGGTGGTGTCTTAGTAATTGATTGAATGAGAATCGAAATCCGCTGATCTGTTGATTGCCAATGCTCTGGGGAACGATGGGGGATTCGAAGTCTAAGTTCGTCTGTCTTCCTTGTTTTCAAACCCTAATTTCCAATCTGCTTTAGTTTAAATTTTTAATTTCTCCGCATTTCGTAGATTTAGAAGTCGTGGAACTCACACCACGCACAACTTGCTTGCATTCGAGTATTTTGCTTGTTCTCAGAGTAGTCAATCTTAGAAGACCCCTGGAATACGATCTGCTTAGTTCTCGTTAGCTGGGTAGTATTTGATCAACCGCTTCTGCGACGTTCATCAAATTGGTGCCATTGCCGGGGACTTCTTTTGATTGTTCGAAAGAAGAACTGGCAATTTATTCTTCTACTTTCCATCTTTCATTTTTCCACCCACTTCGATTTTACACTGGTTTTGTTTGTCTTTGTTATCTGTAGGTTTACAGGTGTATGCCTCACCGTCCTTAGACTCGCTCTCAAACCGAACAGGCCAAGAGTGCAGAGAGACCAGGTAGTTCTGCTACACCTCTACGATCACAGATTCTAAAGAAAGGAAAATCCAATCCATTCATCACTCTGATCAAGATCGAGGAACCGAAGGAGAGTTCCTCATCTCCATCTTCACCTGTATCGTCATCTTCATCCGCTTCATACACCGAGTCACTTTCACCTCCTCCATCTCCCACAATGGACGATAGATTACCACCACCACCACCAAATGGCGATCAACCCCCGCCGCCACCACCTGCACATAAAAGTCTAGCCGACTATAACAAGCCGAGCGCGACTCGCGTTCGATCTGCCATTGCCGTTCCGCGCATTGAAGGAGATCCTGACTATGAGATCAAGATTCCATTCTTGACGATGATCTCTAGGGATTTACAGTTTGAAGGCAGGCCCCTAGACAATCCGTGCACTCATCTTGCAGACTTCCTTGATCTCTGCAGCACTTTCAAGAGCGGAAACCTCGACAAAAACACTCTTTGTCTGAGAGCTTTCCCGTTCTCTCTGAAAGGCCCTGCTAAGAGGTGGCTTACTGGCAAACCACCTGGCTATTACACTGATTGGGATACTCTGGCTCAGGACTTCATTGAAGAATACTTCCCTCCGGCCAGAACAACCGCCATCAAGGACAGTATTGCCAGATTCTCCCAGAAAGAAGGAGAAAGCTTGTATGATACTTGGAATCGATTCCAAGAACTTCTCTACACCTGCCCTCATCACGGATTCGAGCAGAGGCAGTTAGCTGAAAATTTTGCTCGAGGACTTCGAGAAGAATCCGCCAAGTGGGTCAATTCTCTAGCTGAAGGGGATTGCACTACACTAACACCTGAAGCTGCTCTTCTTCACTTTGCAAACTGTGCTTCCAAGTCAAGGAACTGGGAACGACAATCTGAAGGATCGAGGAGCAAGCTAGATCTCGAAGCTACAATCAAGGCAGAGGTAGAGAAGCATTTGAAGAAGTCTACCACACCGATCAAGCCACCGGCAGCCTCTGTCTATGTTGCCGATTGCGAGTGGTGTGGAGCTTGCGCACATAACGGAGGCCGTTGTCAGAATTTTGGTAAGGCAGAAGTCTGGTCTGCCGAAGAGGTAAATTTCATCCAACAAGGCTTCGTCAATAATCAGAATGGTTATGCTGGCTACCGTAACTTCAGACAGCAAGGGAACTTTCAAGACAGACCTCCCTACAATGCTGGCGCCAACCATAACCAGAACCAGAATAACCGCCCGGCTGGTCCAGCTCAGGATCAGAAGCCTAACCATCCGCCGGCAGGTGTCTACCAGCCGCCGCATCGCAATCCGGGTAATTATGGAACTGCTCCTGGCAATCGCCAGAATCAATATCTTAACAATACCTATCCAGGGCAGCATCAAAGAGAGAACAATGTCAGTGACCTGGATAAGAAGCTCAGCCAGATCATCACAAGACTCGATGATCATGACAGTCAGTTCAAGGCTCAAGCTCTTCTCAATCAAGAACAGATAGCATCTGGACAAAGAATTGAGCAAGTCGTGAACAACATCTCAAGCATGCTAGCATCTGGTCGACCATTTGGCCAACTTCCAAGCCAGACAGAGCAGAATCCGAGGAAGGAGCAAGCCAAGATGGTAACCGCTTGAAAGCTCCCGAACTTAATTGCTGATGCTTGTTCTGTCTTGCGCAGGATCGCTGAAACTCCGGAGGAGGAAGAAGAAAAAGAAGAAGAACAGAAGCCGGCGCCTAAGGAGGATCCTCCTCTTGCACTGTACGTCGTGAAACCTCATTTTCCTAGAGCATTGCTGCCAAATTCAAGGATCGAGACTGGCATGAAGGGGAACAAGGAAGGATATCCTGACATTCGTATTAAGAAACCTACTTGTCCATATCCAGCTAAGTTATCTGATCCTGGTTCTTTTACTTTGCCTTTGGTCATTAATGATGTTGAGATTGAACGTTGCTTAGTTGATCTAGGAGCGTCTGTTAATGTCATGCCTATGAGCCTGTTTGGAAAGTTAAACCTAGGAGAACTTGAACCGCCTAGTATGCAACTCGTCTTTGCTGATAGATCGCTTAAAACCCCTAAGGGAGAGATTAAAGACGTTGTCACTAAATGTGGTCCGTTCACGTTCTTAGCTGACTATGTGATTATGGATACTAGTACAGATGATGCTACTATTCTCATAGGTCGACTGGTGAGACCTCCGGTCGTTGTTCGGACGTTCAGCCAAATAAAAACTACTAATGCTAAGAAAAAGCGTATAGCAGATCGTATTCCACGGGCCTTCGAATGATTGGCTACTTCAGAACTAACAAATTATTCAAAGAAAAACACTTAGTGCGTGGTGCGAGTTCCACGACTTCTACTTCTAAGAAATGCAGAAAAATTAAAAAGATTAAACTAAAGCAGATTGAGAATTAGGGTTTGGAACAAGAATGACAGACGAACTTAGACTTTGAATCCCCCTTCGTTCCCTAGAGCATTGGCAATCAACAGATCAGCGGATTTCGATTCTTATTCAATCAATTACTAAGACACCACCATGACTCCTTACCCTTAGGTTTAAGACCGGCGAACGTTCGCTCTATCCATTCTAACTACCAAGATTAACTAGCCGCCCGGGTACGGTCGCCTCTCGCAACGACTTAATTAATTGGTGTAATTACTAGTGATTAATGAGTTACTCTTGCAGTGAATTAACCCTAACCGGTTCCTACGAAAGGCACACTCCAATTATAAGGTTAATTGTTTAATTCGGTGTTCTAAAGTAAGGCGAGCGTTCGCTTCTATCCTTAGCTTAACAAGAATCTAATCTAGGTGATCAATCCAGACAAGAAACATAAACAATGAAGAACGAATCAAACATGAAAAAGAATTGATTGAATTTCGAATCTAATCACCGCTGATCCGTGACCGCTTTAAAGCCCTGGGTCACTTAGGGTTCATCTAGTCTAAGCTCTAAAGGGTTTAGCTACTCATGATCATTACAAAAGAAACAAAGACAAGGAAGAAGTTCATTATTCAAAGGAAGAACATAAAAGGATCTGAAAAACCTAATTCAGACGACTCTGACAGACTCCGATCTTCGGTAAGTTGCACTCCTAGCTCCGGTTCTCCGAGGTGGAAGGGATGGCGTCACGATCTCTATCCGGCTCTTCGAACTCCAACTCCTCGCTCTAGAACTTCCGAGAAATCTGATCTCGAAAAGTTGTATTATGATTAATTATGAATTTTATCCTCCTCGGGCCGCCGGGTTAAGTATAAATACTTAACCCTAAATTAGTCAGACCAGTGTATTATTTTCGCCGAAAATTCCTTAAGAATTTCGGCGAAAATTCCTTTAAGTTCAAGGGCTCCGCCGGCTGTTCAATATTTTTGGTCCGAGCAGTTGAGTATTTTCACCGAAAGCATTCTTCACTTGGCACTGGCTGATTTGAACTGCTGGTTTCGCCGAATATGGGGGCCATGGTTTCGCCGAAACTGTAAGTGTGAATGGCAGATATATCGGTTTGACTTGATTGACTCCTTTGATCGATTCCGGTTTGATTCCTCGAGGTTCCTACGCCTTAGACACGTCCATGGCTACGCTATTTGATGGCAAAAACCTGTGCTAACACAAAAACACTAGAAAACCATCAAATAGACTCGGAACGGGCCAAGGTAACACAAATGGCACGAGATAGGGCAATCGATTGAATATTCGTTATTCTACCCTAAAAACCATGTCTTAAGCAAAGAATTGTCGCTGAAATGAGGCTGATAATCACGTCAAATCGAGTGTCATCAAATACCCCACACTTAAGCTTTTGCTTGTCCTCAAGCAAACTGAATAGAAACGCTCATGTTCATAAATGATAAGATCGATTAAATTGGAGCTCAATCAAGCACAATGAATTATTAGACAGATCGATCCTAGAACAAGAAACCTAACATGCATACTGATCAGCCAAACTACCTGGTCTCACTAATAAACTGCACACGACAAGTAATTAGCAATCAATCATGCACAATTTGACCTGACCGACCAGACTTCTCACACAGGATATATTTAGTACAATGGGGACTCTCACTCTCTGTGTTTAAGGACGTGTTTCTGCTCTCGATCATTCCCTGTTACCGAATTCTGTCATAGGTTTGCATTTCGACCACATCTCCACCACTGTGACACACGAGTATCAAGTCAAGAAGGACTTCCCTGCTAGGACCGTAATGAAATCTACACTACTCGGGTTTATAATGAGATGGATGATGGGAATGAATGATGATGGCTTTGTGCGGTGTAGCTTTCGACTGACTTCCCTCGAATCTAATCTATGGCTTCCTACCGTCTAACCAAACACGGGTGGAATGATGAACGCTCGTCCTATGATACCCTCAAGCAACCTAGCACTTATTCTTTTTCTTTTGCATACACATTTTTTTCTTTTCTTTTGCTTTCTTTTGAACTTTTCTTTTGACTTCGTTCTTCCATTTGTAGGGAGAAGAACGTTTTATTTGAACTAAACTTTGAACTTTTTCTGATTTTCTTCTTTCTTCATTTTTTTTCTGAAGCTTGCTTCTTTTCTTACTTTATTTTTTCTTTTGTGCCGATTTTTCTTTTAGTTGCTAGAGGGGTTTACACGTCTGGACATGATAGCTAAGACCACCTGTTTAATGGCTATAGGCAGGTTACCACAAACCGACTTCCGGTAGGTCAATCTAGAACTACAACCACAGGGGATCAATGGGGAATGAAAGAAATGGGAAATGGCTGTAATGTATTATCGAACCGAAAGAACAGGCCAAGCTCAAGGGTCTAAACCTAGTGGATTTTATCGTTAAGGTAGGCTATCTGGCTTAGTAGCTGAATCTAGGTGCCCCTATCCTTCTAAAACTCGTGTCATCGTGTGGTCTCGAGTAGGTCTCATGCAAATTCTATCTTATTCAAGTAAACAGAGAACCACTCAGAAAGAATTTAAATTGCAAGTTACGTGCAATGGATCAAAAGCTCACAGTTGGTTTGCTAGTCGGATTCAGTCATTTTCATGCAATCAAGGCTACAAACTACAAGTGTGATTTTAAAATTCTGTTCTGACCAGGCAATTTAGCATCAAAGCATACAAGTTGGTTCTCAAGTTCTAGGTTAAGCAGTCTAAGCATCATTATGAAAGGTTGAACAACAACTTAACATCAAAAATCAAGAACTGAGCCGTTCTAATGCTAGAGAGACTGGAATGGAATCACGAGGCACACAAAACACAATCAAGGGCAATCAAGTTCATGCAAGGACAAGTGCCCCGGATCCACACAGAAAAAAGTTGGACCGAAGTCCGAAAAGAATAAATAAAAAGAAAGGACAAGGAAAAGGACACCACCTGATCATCACTGGTCAGAGGTGTCAGGGTGGGGGAAGTGGAAGTAATCGTCGAGCTGTCGCTGCCACTCCAGCTGTGCCTCATATCGCCGGTCAGCTCGGCGCATATGTTGCTGCATAATAGTCCATCGCGCCTCGTGAGCGGCGTTGTCGGTGATGCGCCACTCCTGCAGTCGCTCGTACAACTCACCAATGTTCGCGGGGTGCGGTCGGGGCTGATGAGTAGGTGCCGGAAGTGGATCGGGAATGCGCGGCGGCGATTGGAGGATGTACCCTGCCGGATGGTGTGGCGAGGGTATATAATCATGAAACTCAGGCGGCGGCTGCTGCTCCTCAGCATCATCTTCTTCCTCTGACTCAACCACAGGCTGGAGTGGAGGATCAGCTGCTACATGGGGACTGAGGTCGAGTTCTAAGTCGTACTCGACCGCCAAGTCTCCTCCAACGGTCATAATTGGGTGTCGTGGAATGTTAGGGCCATATTCATGGCTGATGCCGAAGGAGAGGATGAGCTGACCTATGAAGTTGCCTCCCAAGAGTTTGCGTGGTAGCTTCTTCCTCTTGGTCCGCTGGCTGAAGATGTGAGCTAGCACCCAGCCGGGGTGGAGAGGGTAGCTCTCTCGGATGGCTCGGTGAAGCACGAGCTCCTCCTTAAGGATATGGTGGCGATCCTTGTCTCTGACATATAAAAGTGACTTCCGCCAAACCATATGAATAAACTTATAGAGCGGGTGAGAGAGAGACTTAACTGAGTTGTTCTTCCCGAGGCGATCGCCAGGCACGCCTGTCATGTGGCTCCAGAGGGCGTGTAACTCCTCGTCGTCATCATCATCGCCCCAGCCGAGGTGGTGATCGTGATAGTGCTCGTAGGGGATGCCCAGATGAGCGGCAAACTCATCGTAGGTGAGCTGCCTGTACACCCCACCAAGAAAGAAGGTGATCACCTTCTGGCCCCGTCTCCTCTTATGCTCGTCCAAGTCAAATGTCGCCCAGAACTCCTGGAGAGCAATGTCTGGGAACTCGGCGGCTATGGTGGTCAGCTCTAGGAGATCGGCCGGTGCTAGGGCGTCATGCACGTTCCGGTAGGAATCCTCGTCATGCTCCTGGAGTGACTCCATGGATAAAGGACGCACGTCAGCTCCACAGATGTGTTCTATCTTCTGGAAGTTCTCAAAGTAGAAGTCCGGTAGACGGGCGATGGTGGGATGGTATCCAGCATGGCGAGGGAGTGCAGGTGGAGGACCCAGAATGGCGAGTGTGACGGGAGCGGCAGCTCCTGAGCTCGAGGCGCCATCGAGTCGCGCCTTAGTCCTGCGCTCAAAGGTGTTCCTAAACCAGAATGAAACCAAATTAGTCGACCAAAACCTTACCCCACACTTAGTAGAAAAACTCAATTTCACAAAGAAATGAGGGAAACTAAGTGGGGTAAGTAAAGCGGAGTAACCGGTAATCATAGACATTAAAATACATATTTCGGAACAGCCAGAATCGGATAATTACAATCAAAGTTCAAAAAGTCAAACCGACATTTAGAAAGTCAACATTCAAGCATATTGGACCCTAATCATGGCGAGACTGTCACAACTCGGAGAATGACGGTAAAATATTATTTCAATTGACAGCACGATAATATGAGCAAGAATGAACACTTGGGGCAGCCAAATGATCAACACAGTTCAAAGTCAAACCGACATTTCTCACAAAAGTCAACATAACAAGAAATTAATCGTATGCATAGCAACACATGACCAAATGATATGGAGATTAAGCACGGAACTTCCTAAGCATCCTAGAACAGTTCTATGAGTTCAGTCAATCCTAGTTCACACGAAACAGTCGGCACGCAAAATGAGGTAAACCGAAAAGTCAACCTTGACGAAATTCAGCAATCTATATGTCAAAAGATTCGTATTGAAAAGTCGTACACTTTACCTTGAAGTCATGATTGCTAAAAATGAACGAGGTGAGAGGAATTGGTGAAAAATTTGAAAACTGGGGTTTCGGAGAACTGGAGCTGCAAAGCTCCGATTCGAACGTTCTAGGGCTTGTTGGGATCGAATGAGGAGGGAAGAGGTGCGGCGGTGGTCGGCGACAGTGGCGGCGAGTGAAACGGCGGCGGCGGCGGGTGTTGAAAGTGGGTCGTTCGGCGATTTCAAAAGGAGAGGGGGGTTTCGGGTAGGCTGAGCGAAAATAAGAGAAGGAGAGAGGAAGTGGACCGGATTTTTAAAGGATAACTTAAGTGAATTGGCAAATCAGTTTCGGCGAAAGTAGGGGGGTGGTTTCGGCGAAACTACAAGTTAACATGGATTGACCGATTTGAAAAAGGCGGTTTCGCCGAAATCTTAGTTGAAATGGTTTCGCCGAAAACAGAAATTTTTTGAACCGAAAATGAGGAACAGGAGAAACAGGTTCAAAATTTGAAAATTGGTTTCGCCGAAAACAAGGGTGGTTTCGCCGAAAATTTTGAACTGTTCGGGTGAAAATATTTTCGTAAATCAGGCCAACTTCAGAAAATCATAGTTAAATCCACAAAAATCGGAATGACCTCAATCAACTTGCAACTGACTCTATGGCATGCAGACTCTACACGAAAAATAATAAATCAAACAAACTGACACTTTTGGCTCTCCCAAACCGACTCTAAAATACCAAGGTTGATACAAAACAAAACTGACTCCAGCCGTGGGTTGCCTCCCACGAAGCGCTCTTTTATTAAAGTCCTTGAGCTGGACGATACCTGGATGGTATTAGGAGACATCCCAACTTAGATTCTCCTTCACGCTCGCGTCGGATTCATAAAGTACAGCTTCGGGACTTCTCCGGTAAGCGTGAATCTCTTCCCGTTTGCATGTAGTAGTTTGGTACGTCCGTCGGGAAGATGATCAACGAACTTGAATGGTCCGAACAGCTCTCTCGAGAGGTCATCCTTCTTTAGTGTGACGATGGAAGGAATGAGGATTGTCGGTTTCTCTTTTTCTTTCTTCTTCGGCTTGTTATTACCAGGATCGGTGATCATAAGTACTTCTTTAGGAGATGCTTTCGGCTTCTCCTTCCATACTTGTTCCGGCGCCGGTTTCTCGGAACTAACAGGTGGTGCAGCTGGATCGGTGGAAGACGGTGGAACTTTTGGTCTCCAGACCATTTGGGTCTTCGTCTTTTTGTTCTTTCCTCGAGGTCTGCTCGGTGGTTTAGAAGAGGCTTGCAGTTCCTTCTTCTTCTTAAGCGGCTTCTGAACCAAAATTTTTGGTTTTTTCGTAGGGACCTGTTTAATGCCTGTAGCAACAACTAATCTAGAGACACTGGAAGAAGCATTAGTAACGGAGTTGACCGGAGTCACTTCCACCATTTCAACAGCTAAGCAGTGAGATTCTTCATTCCTAGAGTCATATTTCATGCCGTCTTTAAGACGGAACGTTTTCGTTTCTTTACCAACTCTTAAAGTAAAAAAACCATTAGGAACGTTAATATTCATTCCAGTAGTAGCCATGAAAGGTCGACCTATGAGAATAGTAGCGCCATCTGTACTAGTATCCATAATCACATAATCAGCTAAGAACGTGAACGGACCACATTTGGTGACAACGTCTTTAATCTCTCCCTTAGGGGTTTTAAGCGATCTATCAGCAAAGACGAGTTGCATACTGGGCGGTTCAAGTTCCCCTAGGTTTAACTTTTCATATAGACTCACAGGCATGACATTAACAGATGCTCCTAGATCAACTAAGCAACGTTCAATTTCAACATCATTGATGACCAAAGGCAAAGTGAAAGAACCAGGATCAGATAAATTAGCTGGATATGGAGAGACAGGTTTCTTAATACGAATGTCAGGGTATCCTTCCTTGTTCCCCTTCATGCCAGTCTCGATCCTTGCGTTTGGCAGCAGTGCTCTAGGAAAGGGAGGTTTCACGACGTACGGTGCAAGAGGAGGATCCTCCTTAGGCGCCGGTTTCTGTTCCTCTTCTTCCTCTTCTTCCGGAGTTTCAGCGATCCTGCGTAAAACAGAAAAGGCATCAGTAATTAAGTTTGGAAGTTTTCGAGCAGTTACAATTTTAGCCTGTTCTTTTCTCGGGTTTGGCTCTGTCTGGCTTGGAAGCTGGCCAAATGGTCGACCAGACGCTAACATGCTCGAGATGTTGTTCACGACTTGCTCAATCCGTTGTCCAGATGCTATTTGTTCTTGATTGAGAAGAGCTTGAGCCTTGAACTGACTGTCATGATCATCGAGTCTTGCTGTAATTAGATCAAACTTCCTAGCTATTCTCCTCTCCCAATTGTCCTCATATACAAGATTAGGAGGCTGCTGTACTCTGGTGAATCTGGAAGGATCTTGATAACCATTGTCCATGTATTGATTTCGGCTCTGGTCGAGTTGGAAGTTGTAGGGAGGGTGCTCATAGAAGCCTTCCCGTTGTTGAGGAGGTGTTCTGAACTGACGGTAGTCGGAGTAGCCTCTTTGATCCCTGGTGAAGCTGTGATCAATGAAGTTGACTTCCTTGTTAGGCCAGTTATTAGTTGTACCGAGGATCTCTTCCATTTGTTTCTGTACTGCGATCTAATCTGATCTTCACAACTTGGTTGACTCTTGGCTGCTCTAAACTGTCTTTCCCTATTTCTGGACTTAGATGCGCAGTCCGCAAAGTGAAGTAGAGCAGCTTCTGGTTCAAGTGCTGTGCAGTCGCCATCAGCTAAGATGTTGACCCATTCAGCTGTTTCTTCATTCATCCCGTGGGCAAAGATTTCAGCTAGCTGCCCCTGGTTGAATCCGTGATGAGGGCATTCAGAGAGAAGCGCTTGGAAGTCGTTCCACGCGTCGTGTAAACTTACTCCTTCCTTCTGAGAGAATCTAGCGATACTATCCTTATAGAATGTAGTTCTTGAAGGGGGATAGTATTCTTCTATGAAGTCTTGAGCTAGATGATCCCAGTCGGTGTAGTAGCCAGGTGGTTTCGAGCTGAGCCATACCTTGGCGTTGCTTTTAAGAGAGAATGGGAAAACTCGTAAGCAAAGATTGTTCTTACTGAGATTCCCGCTCTTAAACGTCTCACACATGTCCAGAAAGTTAGCCAGATGTGTGCAGGGGTTTTCTTGCAGCTTCCCTTCGAATCGAAGATTCTTAGTGACCATGTTCAGGACGAAGGTTGTGATATTATAATCAGGGTCGTCATCTTGTGCGGCACGACGACGCTAGCTCGGAGGTAAGCTGCATTTGGTCTATAATCCGCCACGGTGCGCTGAGCAACTAGTACGGGAGGAGAAGGTGGTGGTGAATCTAAAGTAGTGGATGAAGCGGATGAAGATGAGGAGTTCTCCTTCAACTCCTCAATCTTTTGAGGGATAGGTGGTGTAGGCGGTGTGGTTATGACTTGCTTCTGAGCTCGCGGTTTCTTCGGCGAAGCAGAATTACCCGACTTAAATTGAGAATGAGCAATCGAGCGGTTCATGAACCTGTAGAACAACCTACAAGCAACAAAAGCAAACATACCGGCGTAAAATCGAAGTGGGTGGAAAAATGAAAGATGGAAAATAGAAGAATAAATTGCCAGTTCTTCTTTCAACAATCAAAAGAAGTCCCCGGCAACGGCGCCAAATTTGGTGAGACCTCCGGTCGTTGTTCAGACGTTCAGCCAAATAAAAACTACTAATGCTAAGAAAAAGCGTATAGCAGATCGTATTCCACGGGCCTTCGAATGATTGGCTACTTCAGAACTAACAAATTATTCAAAGAAAAACACTTAGTGTGTGGTGCGAGTTCCACGACTTCTACTTCTAAGAAATGCAGAAAAATTAAAAAGATTAAACTAAAGCAGATTGAGAATTAGGGTTTGGAACAAGAATGACAGACGAACTTAGACTTTGAATCCCCCTTCGTTCCCCAGAGCATTGGCAATCAACAGATCAGCGGATTTCGATTCTTATTCAATCAATTACTAAGACACCACCATGACTCCTTACCCTTAGGTTTAAGACCGGCGAACGTTCGCTCTATCCGTTCTAACTACCAAGATTAACTAGCCGCCCGGGTACGGTCGCCTCTCGCAACGACTTAATTAATTGGTGTAATTACTAGTGATTAATGAGTTACTCTTGCAGTGAATTAACCCTAACCGGTTCCTACGAAAGGCACACTCCAATTATAAGGTTAATTGTTTAATTCGGTGTTCTAAAGTAAGGCGAGCGTTCGCTTCTATCCTTAGCTTAACAAGAATCTAATCTAGGTGATCAATCCAGACAAGAAACATAAACAATGAAGAACGAATCAAACATGAAAAAGAATTGATTGAATTTCGAATCTAATCACCGCCGATCCGTGACCGCTTTAAAGCCCTGGGTCACTTAGGGTTCATCTAGTCTAAGCTCTAAAGGGTTTAGCTACTCATGATCATTACAAAAGAAACAAAGACAAGGAAAGAGTTCATTATTCAAAGGAAGAACAGAAAAGGATCTGAAAAACCTAATTCAGACGACTCTGACAGACTCCGATCTTCGGTAAGTTGCACTCCTAGCTCCGGTTCTCCGAGGTGGAAGGGAAGGCGTCACGATCTCTATCCGACTCTTCGAACTCCAACTCCTCGCTCTAGAACTTCCGAGAAATCTGATCTCGAAAAGTTGTATTATGATTAATTATGAATTTTATCCTCCTCGGGCCGTCGGGTTAAGTATAAATACTTAACCCTAAATTAGTCGGACCAGTGTATTATTTTCGCCGAAAATTCCTTAAGAATTTCGGCGAAAATTCCTTTAAGTTCAAGTGCTCTGCCGGCTGTTCAATATTTTCGGTCCGAGCAGTTGAGTATTTTCGCCGAAAGCATTCTTCACTTGGCACTGGCTGATTTGAACTGCTGGTTTCGCCGAATCTGGGGCCTGGTTTCGCCGAAACTGTAAGTGTGAATGGCAGATATTTCGGTTTGACTTGATTGACTCCTTTGATCGATTCGGTTTGATTCCTCGAGGTTCCTACGCCTTAGACACGTCCATGGCTACGCTATTTGACGGCAAAAACCTGTGCTAACACAAAAACACTAGAAAACCATCAAATAGACCCGGAACGGGCCAAGGTAACACAGATGGCACGAGATAGGGCAATCGATTGAATATTCGTTATTCTACCCTAAAAACCATGTCTTAAGCAAAGAATTGTCGCTTAAATGAGGCTAATAATCACGTCAAATCGAGTGTCATCATCGACCTTTCATGGCTACTACTGGAATGAATATTAACGTCCCAAATGGTTCATTAACTCTAAGAGTCGGTAAAGAAACGAAAATGTTTCGTCTTAAAGATGGCATGAAATCTGACTCTAGGAATGAAGAATCTCACTGCCTAGCTGTTGAAACTGTGGAGTTGACTCCGGTCAACTCCGTTACTAATGCTTCTTCCAGTGTCTCTAGATCAGTTGTTGCTGCAGATATTAAACAGGTCATTAAGAAGAAGCCAGAAATTTCTGTTCAGAAGCTGCCCAAGAAGAAGAAGGAACTGCAAGCCTCTTCTAAGCCACCGAGCACTAAATCGAGCAGACCTCGGGGAAAGAACAAGAAGACGAAGACCCAAATGGTCTGGAGACCAAAAGTTTTGCCATCTTCCACCGAGCCAACTGCACCACCAATTAGTTTCGAGAAACCGGCGCCGGAACAAGTATGGAAGGAGAAGCCGAAAGCATCTCCTAAGGAAATACTGACGATCACCGATCCTGGTGATACCAAGCCGAAGATAAAAGAAAAGAAGAAGCCGACAGTCCTCATTCCTTCCATCGTAACAATCAAGAAGGATGATCTCTCCAGAGAACTGTTCGGACCGTTCAAGTTCGTCGATCATCTTCCCGATGGACGTACCAAGCTCTTACATGCAAACGGGAAGAGATTCACGCTTACCGGAGAAGTCCTGAAGCTGTACTTCATGAACTCCGACGCGAGCGTTAAGGAGAATCTAAGTTGGGATGTCTCCTAATACCGTCCAGGTATCGTCCAGCTCAAGGATGTTAATAAAAGAGCACTTCGTGGGAGGCAACCCACGGCTGGAGTCAGTTTTAATTTTTTGTCACCTTGGTATTTTAGAGTCAGTTCGTGGGAGCCAAAAGTGTCAGTTTGTTTGATTTATTATTTTTCGTGTAGATTCTGTGTGTCATAGAGTCAGTTGCAAGTTGATTGACGTCGTTCCGATTTTTGTGGATTTAACTGTGATTTTCTGAAGTTGGCCGGATTTGCGAAAATATTTTAAACCCGAACAGTTCAAAATTTTCGGCGAATTCGCCTTTTGGTTTTTACTGATTCTCCCTGTTCACTGTTTTCGGTTCGAAAAGCTGTTTGTTTTCGGCGAAACGATTTTTGAAGACCAACAGCCAATTTAATTGAAATTTTTATTGTTATTTTCGGCGAAACTACCTTCGAAAATCCGGCAGTGCATTTGAACTGAAATTTTCGGCGAAACCATCCTCTTATTTTCGCCGAAAAGAATTTTGAAAATCACCCCACTATTCCTTTAAAATCCGGAACCACTCCCTCTCCCTCCTTCTTTCATTTTCGTTCAAACAACCCGAAAACCTCCCCCCTTATCTTTTTAAAACCGTCGCCGACCACCCACTCTTTCAAACCGCCGTCGCCGCCGTTTCCCGCCGCCGCCACCATCGCCGACCACCGCCGCTCCCTTCCCCTCTCTATTCCGATTCCGTCGAGCCCTAGAACAGCCGAATCGGAGCTCTACAGCTCCAGTTCACCGAAACCCCTGTTTTCCAAGTTTTTCACCGATTCCTCCCCACCCGTTCATTTTTAGCAGTCTTGGCTTCAAGGTAAGTTGTAGAGATTTTCAATACGAATCTTTTGACATATGGATTGCTGAATTTCGTCGGGGTTGACTTTCGGTTGACTTTTCGGTTTGCCTCGTTTTGCGTGCCGACTGTTTTCGTGTGAACTAGGATTAGCTGAACTTATAGAACTGTTCTAGCATGCTTAGTGAGTTCCGTGCTTAATTTCCATATCATTTGATCATGTGTTGCTATGCATACGATTAATTTCTTGTTATGTTGACTTTTATGAGAAATGTCGGTTTGACTTTGAATTGTTGTGATCATTTGGCTGCCTGATGTGCTCATTCTCGTTCATATTATCGTGCTGCCATTTGAAATCATATTTTACCGTCATTCTCCAAGTTATGATAGTCTTGCCATGATTAGGGTTCAATATGCTTAAATGTTGACTTTCTAAATGTCGGTTTGACTTTTTGAACTCTGATTGTGCTTATCCGATTTTGGCTGTTCCTAAGTATGTATTTTACTGTTTATGATTACCGGTTACTCCGCTTTGCTTATCCCACTTAGTTTCCCTCATTTCTTTGTGAAATTGAGTTTTTCTACTAAGTGTGGGGTAGGGTTTTAGTTTACTAATCTGGTTTCATTCTGGTTTAGGAACACCAGTTATGAGCGCAGGACTAAGGCGCGACTTGATGGTGCCTCGAGCTCAGGAGCTGCCGCTCCCGTCACACCCGTCGTTCTGGGTCCCCCACCTGCACTACCCCGCCGGGCTGGATACCATCGCACTATCGCCCGTCTACCTGACTTCTACTTTGAGTGCTTCCAGAAGCTCGAGCACGTTAGGGGAGCTGACGTGCGCCCTCTTTCCATGGATTCCCTGCACGATCATGATGAGGACTACCACCGGAACGTGCATGACGCCTTAGCACCGGCTGGTCTCCTCGAGCTGACCACCATCGCCGCCGAGTTCCCAGACATTGCCCTCCAGGAGTTCTGGGCAACCTTTGATCTGGATGAGCACAAGAGGAAGCAGCGCCAGAAGGTTGTGACCTTCTATCTTGGTGGGGTGTACAGGCAGCTCACCTACGATGAGTTTGCTGCTCATCTCGGCATCCCCTACGAGCACTATCACGATCATCACCTAGGCTGGGGCGAGAATGATAACGAGGAGGAGTACCACGCGCTCTGGAGCCACATGACAGGAGTACCTGGCGATCGCCTTGGGGCGAGCAACTCAGTTAAGTCACTCTCTCACCCTCTCTTTAAATTTATTCATATGGTTTGGCGTAGATCCCTTTTATATGTACCCGACAAGGATCGCCACCATATCCTCAAGGAGGAGCTCATGCTTCTCCGAGCCATCCGAGAGAGCTACCCTCTACACCCCGGCTGGGTACTGGCTCGCATCTTCCACCAGAAGACCAGGAGGAAGACGCCACCTCGCAGACTCTTGGGGGGTAACTGCATAGGTCAGCTCATCATCTCTTTCGGCATCAGCCATGAGTATGGCCCGCACATTCCACGATACCGAGTTAGGACCGTTGGAGGAGACTTGGCGGTTGAGTACGACTTAGAACTCGACCTCAGCCCCCATGTAGCAGCAGATCCTCCACTCCAGCCTGTGGTCGAGTCGGAGGAAGAAGATGATGCTGAGGAGCAGCAGCCCCAGCCACCGCCAGAGTTCCAAGACTATATACCCTCGTCTCATAATCAGGCAGGGTATGCTCACCAGTCGCCGCCGCACATTCCCGATCCATACCAGGCGCCTCCCCAGCAGCCCCGACACCACCCCGCGAATGTTGGGGAGTTGTACGAGCGACTTCAGGAGTGGCGCATCACCGACAACGCCACTCAAGAGGCGCGATGGACTATTATGCAGCAGCATATGCGCCGCGCCGACAGGCGATATGAGGCACAACTGGCGTGGCAACGCCAGCTCGACGAATTTCTCCACTTTCCACCTCTCGGTTCACCGGACCAGCAGTGATCGGGTTGTATTCCTTTTCTGGTGTCTTCTTTTTATTTATTCTTTTCGGATTTCGATCCAACTTTTTTCTGTGTGGATCCGGGACACTTGTCCCGGTTTCCTTTTTATGTTTTATTTGTTTTTGTTTTGTAGGCAGTAGGGAGATTCCCTTTGCTTCGCTTGGGTAGATTCCCTCCGCTCCGAGGACCCGTGCTCATCCCCTACACCAATCATCTCGGTCCAGGTTCTTCTACTTCATTCTGAACTCTAGAATTAGTCCTGTGAGGACACAGTCCGATTTAAGTGTGGGGTAGGATGCTAGAGAACCTTGCATGAACTTGATTGCCCTTGATTGTGTTTTATGTGTGCCTCGTGATTCCATTCCAGTCTCTCTAGCATTAGAATGGCTCAGTTCTTGATTTTTGATGTTAAGTTGTTGTTCAAACCTTCATAATGATGCTTAGACTGCTTAACCTAGAACTTGAAAACCAACTTGTATATTTTGATGCTAAATTGCCTGGTCAGAACAGAATTTTAAAATCACACTTGTAGTTTGTAGCCTTGATTGCATGAAAATGACCGAATCCGACTAGCAAACCAACTGTGAGCTTTTGATCCATTACACGTAACTTGCAATTTAAATTCTTTCTGAGTGGTTTTCTGTTTACTTGAATGAGTTAGAATTTGCATGAGACCTACTCGAGACCACACGATGACACGAGTTTCTAGAAGGATAGGGGCACCTAGATTCAGCTACTAAGCCAGATAGCCTACCAAACGATAAATCCACTAGGTTTAGACCCTTGAGCTTGGCCTGTTCTTTCGGTTCGATAATACATTACAACCATTTCCCATTTCTTTCATTCCCCATTGATCCCCTGTGGTTGTAGTTCTAGATTGACCTACCGGAAGTCGGTTTGTGGTAACCTAGCTATAGCCATTAAACAGGTGGTCTTAGCTAATATGTCGGGCGTGTAAACCCCTCTAGCAACTAAAAGAAAATCGGCACAAAAGAAAAAAAAAAGTAAAGTAAGAAAAGAAGCAAGCTTCAGAAAAAAAGAGAAGCAGAAAAATCAGAAAAAGTTCAAAGTTTTTAGTTCAATAAAACGTTCTTCTCCCTACAAACGGAAGAACGAAGTCAAAAGAAAAGTTCGAAAGAAAAAAAAAATCGTGTAAAGAAAAAAGAATAAGTGCTAGGTTGCTTGAGGGTATCATAGGACGAGCGTTCATTATTCCACCCGTGTTTGGTTAGACGGTAGGAAGCCATAGATTAGATTCGAGGGAAGTTAGTCGAAAGCTACACCGCACAAAGCCATCATCATTCATTCCCATCATCCATCTCATTATAAACCCGAGTAGTGTAGATTTTATTACGGTCCTAGCAGGGAAGTCCTTCTTGACTAGATACTCGTGTTGTCACAGTGGTGGAGATGTGGTCGAAATGCAAACCTATGACAGAATTCGGTAACAGAAAATGATCGAGAGCAGAAACACGTCCTTAAACACAGAGAGTGAGAGTTACCATTGTACTATATATATCATGTGTGAGGAGTCTGGTCGGTCAGGTCAAATTCGTGCATAATTGGTTGCTAATTACTTGTCGTGTGCAGTTTATTAGTGAGACCAGGTAGTTTGGCTGATCTGTATGCATGTTAGGTCTCTTATTCTAGGATCGATCTGTCTAATAATTCATTGTGTTTGATTGAGCTCCAATTTAATCGATCTTATCATTTATGAACATGAGCGTTTCTATTCAGTTTGCTTGAGGACAAGCAAAAGCTTAAGTGTGGGGTATTTGATGACACTCGATTTGACGTGATTATCAGCCTCATTTAAGCGACATTTCTTTGCTTAAGACATGGTTTTTAGGGTAGAATAACGAATATTCAATCGATTGCCCTATCTCGTGCCATTTGTGTTACCTTGGCCCGTTTCGGGTCTATTTGATGGTTTTCTAGTGTTTTTGTGTTAGCACAGGTTTTTGCCGTCAAATAAGTAACCAAGGACGTGTCTAAGGCGTTGGAATCTCGAAGGATTGCACCGGGATCGATCAAAGGAGCCAATTAAGTTCAAACAAAATCCTGCCCGATTACAAAGATATTTTCGCCGAAAATTACTTATTGATTTCGGCGAAAATAACATCACATATCGACTGATGCCACTTGAAGAATGTTTTCGGCAAAATCGATCAAGTGTTCGGACCGAGAAGACAAGGCAGAGAGATCAGCCGGCGGGACTTTCATTCACAAGCATGTTTTCGGCGAAAGTAAGTCAATATTTTCGGCGAAAATATCAAAAGAAATCTGGTTGATTAGGGTTAAGTATAAATACTTAACCCGGCGGCCCAAAAAGGATGTACCTCATAATAGACAATCATAATTCAAAAAAATACAACTTTTCGAGATCAGAATCCTCTCAAGTTCTGGAGCGAAGAGTTGGAGTTCGAAGAGCCGGATAGAGATCGTGACGCCATCCCTTCCACCTCGACGAGCCGGAGCTAGGAGTGTTATCTACCGAAGATCGAAGTCTGTCAGAGTCGTCTAAATTAGGTTTTTCAGATTCTTTTCTGTTCTTCCTCTGGATGATGAACTCTTTCTTTGTCTTTGTTTTTTTGTAATAATCATGAGTAGCTAAACTCGTTAGAGCTTAGACTAGATGAACCCTAAGTGACCCAGGGCTTTAAAGCGGTCACGGATCGGCGGTGATTAGATTCGAAATTCAATCAGTTCTTTTTCATGTTTGATTCGTTCTTCATTGTTCATGTTTCTTGTCTGGATTGATCACCTAGATTAGATTCTGGTTAAGCTAAGGATAGAAGCGAACGCTCGCCTTACTTTAGAACATCGAATTGAACAATTAACCTTATAATTGGAGCGTGCCTTCGTAGGAACCGGTTAGGGTTAATCCACTGCAAGAGTAACTCATTAATCATTAGTAATTACACCAGTTAATTAAGTCGTTGCGAGAGGCGACCGTACCCGGGCGGCTAGTTAATCTTGGTAGTTAGAACGGATAGAGCGAACGTTCGCCGGTCTTAAACCTAAGGGTAAGGAGTTATGGTGGTGTCTTAGTAATTGATTGAATGAGAATCGAAATCCGCTGATCTGTTGATTGCCAATGCTCTGGGGAACGAAGGGGGATTCGAAGTCTAAGTTCGTCTGTCTTCCTTGTTTTCAAACCCTAATTTCCAATCTGCTTTAGTTTAAATTTTTAATTTCTCCGCATTTCGTAGATTTAGAAGTCGTGGAACTCACACCACGCACAACTTGCTTGCATTCGAGTATTTTGCTTGTTCTCAGAGTAGTCAATCTTAGAAGACCCCTGGAATACGATCTGCTTAGCTCTCGTTAGCTGGGTAGTATTTGATCAACCGCTTCTGCGACGTTCATCAATAACCCATTGTCAATGAAGGATTTATGACCCATCTCACTTTGTAATGTGTTGTACATAATTATTGCTAAGATGGCTGCCAATCGAATCAGACGTGTAATATCGAAGCTTATTACTCATGAACAATCAGCGTTCGTGAAGGGGATGTCTATTGTGGATAATATTATGATCGCGTTCGAGGCTATCCATAGCATGAAGAGAAGGCTGAATGTTAAACTTGGTGAGTTAGCTCTTAAAATTGATATTTCTAAGGCGTACGATAGAGTGGAGTGGAGTTATCTGGACGGGGTGCTACGTAAGTTTGGGTTCTCGATGAAGTGGATTAACTTGATTATGAACTGTGTTACCTCGGTGGAGTACATGGTTAATATTAACTCTACTCTCACTGATAGTTTCAAAGCACACCGGGGCTTACGGCAAGGCTGTCCGCTGTCGCCGTTCCTTTTCATTATGTGTGCGGAGGGTTTGTCGGCATTATTAGAAAAGGAGTCGGCCGCTCACAACCTACAAGGATGTAAAATCAGTGGTGGAGCACCACGCATCTCACATCTTCTCTTTGCCGATGACTGCCTCCTCTTCTGCCGAGCAACTGTTCAGGAGGCAAGGGTGATGCGAGATGTCCTGGATTGATATGCATCCGGACAGGTTATTAATTATGGGAAATCCGGGATGCTTTTCACCAAGAGTACGGATCCGATGCTGGAAGCAGGTATTCGACATATTCTTGGTGTTTCAGGCGAGTTTGATACTGGTAATTACTTGGGTATACCGGCAATGGTGGGTGCGAATAAGAGGAAGACATTTACTTTTATGCGTGATCGTCTGTGGCAGAGAATCAGATCGTGGCTTGGAAGGCGAATGTCGAAAGGAGGTAAGGAGATTGTGATAAAGGCAGTGGCCCAAGCTCTCCCAGTATACTGCATGAACGTATTTAAAATTCCGATTACGTTGGCAACTGAGTTGGAGCGGATGATCAATTCTTTTTGGTGGGGTATGAAAGGAGATAGAAGATGGGTGATAGCTGCAGTATTAGCGGTATCAAATACTACCAAGCTGTGAAGCTAGGGTAGATCGTATTCCACAGGGTTTCTACTAATTGACTACTCCAAGGAGCTGGCAATTTATTCAGGTTAAAACACGTTGTGCGTGGTGTGAGTTCCACGACTTCTAATCTATTAAGCAAAGGAAAATAAAAGACAGAAAGATTAAAAGATTGACTAACGGGAAGATAGACGAACTTAGATTTTGAATCCCCTTAGATCACCAGAGCAATGGCAATCACAAGATCAGCGGTTTTCAATTCTAATTCAATCGGTTTCTATACACCACCATAACTACTTACCCTTAGGTTTAAGACCGGCGAACGTTCGCTCTATCCGTTCTAGCTACCAAGATTAACTAGCCGCCCGGGTACGGTCGCCTCTCGCAACGACTTAATTAACTGGTGCAATTACTAATGATTAGTGAGTTACTCTTGCAGTGGATTAACCCTAACCGGTTCCTACGAAAGGCACGCTCCAATTATAAGGTTAATTGTTCAATTCGATGTTCTAAAGTAAGGCGAGCGTTCGCTTCTATCCTTAGCTTAACCAGAATCTAATCTAGGTGATCAATCCAGACAAGAAACATAAACAAGGAAGAACAAATCAAATATGAAAGAGAAACTGACTGAATTTCGAATCTAATCACCGCCGATCCGTGACCGCTTTAAAGCCCTGGGTCACTTAGGGTTCATCTAATCTAAGCTCTACAAGTTCAGTTACTCATATCGGAAACAAGAGAATCAAAGGCAACAATGAAGATCCTCATACAGAGGAAGAACAGATAAGAACTGAAAAACCTAATTCTGACGACTCCCGCGAAGCTTCAGTCTCCTGGATCTTCAACTTTAAGCTCCGAGTTCTCCGATGTGGAAGGATGGCGTCACGATCTCTCCACGGATCTTCGAACTCTCTAAACTCTATCTATCGACCCTAGAGTCGGCTGACTCTCAAAAGTCTGATTTGTGAAAATATGAATTATGAATGTTCTGTTGTCAATTTTTCATGAATGGCTGCCGACTCCTGCTTTAAATAGGGTTGATTAGGGTTTTCTGATTCTGCCGCGGAAAAGGAAGATATTTTCGCCGAAAATATCAAATGATTTTCGGCGAAAACTTTAGTTAAAATCCCCTGTGTTATTTCTTCTAGGATTTTCGGCGAAAACATAAGGAAGTTTTCGCCGAAGACTTCAGTGCAAATCAGCCTGTGAGTTCTGAAGGTATTTTCGCCGAAATCCGTGTAGTATTTTCGGCGAAAATATTGTGCTGGGCAGTTGGATCTTTGGTTCTGACTCTGGTTTGATTTCTGGTTCGATTCCGGTTCACTCCTTGAGGTCTTGAATACGTCCATGGCTACGTAAATGATGGCAAAAAAATCTGTGCTATCACAAAAATACTAGAAAACCATCAAATTGACCCAAAAAGGGCCAAAGTAACCAAATCGGTAGGAAATAGGGTAGTTGAGTGAATACTCGCTATTTTACCCCTAAAACCACGTTTCAAGCAAGGGAATGTCGCTTAAATGAGGCCGATAATCACGTCAAATCGAGTGTCATCAATACCCCACACTTAAGCTTTTGCTTGTCCTCAAGCAAACTGAACTAGAACACACTCAAATTCACAAATGACACGAGATTAAACCGAGATTCAATTCTAACAATTTGGTTTAGACTGTTCCACGTAGAAAGAGTGACCTACACATGGAAGAACATCAACCAAACAAATTTTCGATCTCACTGTTTTCTGCACACTTCAAGTAGTAGTTTTAACAAAGCTCGTCTCTTGGCAAAACAATTAATCATAATTAACCGACTACGATAACACCAATTCTAATCAAAAAGACTTTAAGCTCTAGCCATGATGTGGACGCGGAGATAGGAAAAGTGACGTGGCTATCGACTCGACTTCATCCGTTTCTAGATCTGTACGTTACATGTTCTAGCTAGGACCGATTTAAACAACAATTTGTTTCAAGATTCGACTTTTTTCCTTTTATTTACTGCATACTAGTGCTCGATACCAAACACTTCACTTAGGTGTTGGACCTGCCTAGCTCACAGTATTTGTGCTTATGCTAGTGCTCAACCCGAACACTTCACTTAGGTGTCGGGTTTGCCTAGCTTTATTTTCAACACTTTAAAGAATTTAACAATTAATTCGAACAACTCAGTTTAACCAGAAAATCAGAAAAAGTTCAAAGTGTAGTTCAATAGAACGTTCTTCTCCCTAGAAATGGAAGAACAAAGTCAAAAGAAAAGTTGAAAAGAAAAGAAAAAATCGTGTAAAGAAAAAGAACAAGTGCTAGGTTGCTTGAGGGTATCATAGGACGAGCGTTCATTATTCCACCGTGTTTGGTTAGACGGTAGGAAGCCATAGATTAGATTCGAGGGAAGTTAGTCAAAAGCTACACCGCACCAAAGCCATCATCATTCATCCCCATCATCCATCTCATTATAAACCCGAGTAGTGTAGATTTCATTACGGTCCTAGCAGGGAAGTCCTTCTTGACTAGATACTCGTGTTGTCACAGTGGTGGAGATGTGGTCGAAATGCAAACCTATGACAGAATTCGATAACAGAAAATAATCGAGAGCAGAAACATGTCCCTAAACACAGAGAGTGAGAGTTCCCATTGTACCATATACATCCTGTGTGAGGAGTCTGGTCGGTCAGGTCAAATTCGTGCATAATTGGTTGCTAATTACTTGTCGTGTGCAGTTTATTAGTGAGACCAGGTAGTTTGGCTGATCTGTATGCATGTTAGGTTTCTTGTTCTAGGATCGATCTGTTTAATAATTCATTGTGTTTGATTGAGCTCCAATTTAATCGATCTTATCATTTGTGAACATGAGCGTTTCTATTCAGTTTGCTTGAGGACAAGCAAAAGCTTAAGTGTGGGGTATTTGATGACACTCGATTTGACGTGATTATCAGCCTCATTTAAGCGACATTTCTCTGCTTAAGACATGGTTTTTAGGGTAGAATAACGAATATTCAATCGATTGCCCTATCTCTTGCCATTTGTGTTACCTTGGCCCGTTTCGGGTCTATTTGATGGTTTTCTAGTGCTTTTGTGTTAGCACAAGTTTTTGCCGTCAAATAAAGTAGCCATGGACGTGTCTAAGGCGTAGGAACCTCGAGGAATCAAACCGGAATCGATCCAAGGAGCCAGTCAAAGTCAAACAAAATCCTGCCCGAGTACAAAGAGATTTTTGCCGAAATTGAGCTTGAATATTCGGCGAAAATATTAGTGCATTCAACTGGTGCCGAGTCAAAGGACATCTTCGGCGAAAACATTGTACTCTTCGGACCGAAAATACAAGGCAGAGAAAGCACTCCCGAACACAAAGGAATTTTCGCCAAAATTCTTAAGGAATTTTCGGCGAAAATAATACACTAATCCGGATCAGTTACGGTTAAGTATAAATACTTAACCCGGGAAGGAGGCATGAAGGAGACAATCATAATTTACAAAAACACAACTTTTCGAGATCAGAATTCTCTGAAGTTCTGGAGCGAAGAGCTGGAGTTCGAAGAGCCGGATAGAGATCGTGACGCCATCCCTTCCATCTCGGAGAACCGGAGCTAGGAGTGTAACTTACCGAAGATCGAAGTCTGCCAGAGTCGTCTAAATTAGGTTTTTCAGATTCTTTTCTGTTCTTCCTCTGAATGATGAACTCTTTCCTTGTCTTTGTTTCTTTGTAATAATCATGAGTAGCTAAACCCTTTAGAGCTTAGACTAGATGAACTCTAAGTGACCCAGGGCTTTAAAGCGGTCACGGATCGGCGGTGATTAGATTCAAAATTCAATCAGTTCTTTTTCATGTTTGATTCGTTCTTCATTGTTCATGTTTCTTGTCTGGATTGATCACCTAGATTAGATTCTTGTTAAGCTAAGGATAGAAGCGAACGCTCGCCTTACTTTAGAACATCGAATTGAACAATTAACCTTATAATTGGAGTGTGCCTTTCGTAGGAACCGGTTAGGGTTAATTCACTGCAAGAGTAACTCATTAATCACTAGTAATTGCACCAATTAATTAAGTCGTTGCGAGAGGCGACCGTACCCGTGCGGCTAGTTAATCTTGGTAGTTAGAACAGATAGAGCGAAAGTTCGCCGGTTTTAAACCTAAGGGTAAGGAGTTATGGTGGTGTCTTAGTAATTGATTGAATGAGAATCGAAATCCGCTGATCTGTTGATTGCCAATGCTCTGGGGAACGAAGGGGGATTCAAAGTCTAAGTTCGTCTGTCATCCTTGTTTTCAAACCCTAATTCTCAATCTGCTTTAGTTTAATCTTTTTAATTTTTCTGCATTCCTTAGAAGTAGAAGTCGTGGAACTCACACCACGCACAACGTGTTTACCTTTGAGTATTTTGCTAGTTCTGAAGTAACCAATCATAGAAAGCCCTCGGAATACGATCTGCTATACGCTTTTTAGCATTAGTAGTTTTTATTTGGTTGAACCCCGACCAACGACCGGGCGGTTCACCAAATTGGCGCCGTTGCCGGGGACTCTTCTAATTGTTTGAAAGAAGAGTTGGCAAATTATTCTTCTACCTTTCCGCCTTACCATTTAATTTTCCTCCATATTTTCATGATTTACCTGGGTAGTGTTTTTTGAGTTTTAATTATGCAGGATTACAGGTGGGATGACCAGTACCAAGAGTGGTATGTCGATGAAGCACCGTCTATTGAGGATAACCAAGAGATGTATATACTAGCTCATCAGCATCGACAACAGACGACGAGAATAGAATCCTTCTTGGAGAGTATCTCTACAGAGCTACAAGCTCACAAAGAGATAAACTCACAGGTTCATCAAAATCGACAACAGACGCAAGAGTAGAATCCGCCTTGGATGATCTCATTTCGAAGCTGCAAGCTCGTAACGTAGTGGATATCGAGCTCGAGCAACCAAATCCACTAATGGAAGAAGATGCTCAAGAGCTGTATGAAGATGAACATGACAATCTCACCGATGACTATTGCGAGCAAGAAGCATCTGATGAAGAATCCTCGGTGGTGGTGGTTGATGAAGACAAAGAGCCAATCCATCTTGAAGTTGAAGCCGAAGAGGAGCACGAAGAAATCGAGGAGATATCCTCAATTGAACTTCCGCCAAGCCAACCTATAGATCAAGCCAGAGACGAGCACGTGGGAATCGAAGACGTCAAGGATTTGGAAGTATACACACTCGATCCCGAGAGACCTCTTGATGAGCATCAGGTGGAGAAGATGGAGCTCATTGATCATGCCGCGCCGTACTACCTCTTTCCTACTCCAGAAGGAGAATTCAAGAAGAACTGGTCATCCAACCAGAACCACGATCTACTGGAACACTACCGGTTACATCACCCTGCTGGAGTGCTACATGGCACTCAACCGCACACCTTGAAGAAGACGATTGACTTCATGGAACTTCTGAATTGGGGTCCCTAACAGGTACCGTCCGGCTGAAGGACGTTAAAAGAGAGCGCTTCGTGGGAGGCAACCCACGGCTGGAGTCCATTTTTTTTAATTATTGAGTCAGTCTTTTTTCGTCGTTTGAGTCGGTTTCGGGAAGCCAAAAGTGTCAGTTTGTTTGATTTCATATTTTTCGTGAGTTGTTTTCATGTTATAGAGTCAGTAGCAAGTTGATTGAGGTCGTTCCGATTTTTGTGGATTTAACTGTGATTTTCTGAAGTTGGCCGGATTTGCGAAAATATTTAAAACCCGAACAGTTCAAAATTTTCGGCGAAACCACCCCTGTTTTCGGCGAAACTGATTTTCAATTTTCAAACTCAATCTCCCTGTTCATTGTTTTCGGTTCGAAAAGTTTTTGTTTTCGGCGAAGCCATTTGAACTGATATTTTTGGCGAAACCGTACTATCATTTTCGGCGAAACCGCCTTCACAAATCCGGCAGTCCATTTTAACTGATATTTTCGGCGAAACCACCCTCCTATTTTCGCCGAAAATAATTTTGAAAATCTCCCAATATTTCCTTTAAAATCCGGTTTAACTCCCTCTCTCTCCTTCACTCATTTTCGTTCATACCACCGAAAACTCCCTCCCCTATCTTTTTAAACAATCGCAGACCACCCCCCTCTTTCAATCCGCCGTCGCCGCCGTTTACCGCCGACAGCCGCCGCTCCCTTCCCTTCCCTTTTCCGATCCCAACGAGCCCTAGAACGTCCAAATCGGAGCCTTGCAGCTCCAGTTCACCGAAAACCTAGTTTTCAAGTTTTTCACCGATTCTTCTCAACTCGTTCATTTTTAGCAATCATGACTTCAAGGTAAGTTGTATAACTTTTCGATACGAATCTTTTGACATATATATTGCTGAATTTCGTCGGGGTTGATTTTCGGTTGACTTTTCGATTTGCCTCGTTTTGCGTGCCGACTGTTTCGTGTGAACTAGGTTTAGCAGAACTTATAGAACTGTTCTAGCATGCTTAGGGAGTTCCGTGCTTAATTTTCATATCATTTGATCATATGTTGCTATGCATACGATTAATTCCTTGTTAAGTTGACTTTTGTGAGAAATGTCGGTTTGACTTTGAACTGCTGTGATCGTTTGGCTGTCCGATGTGTTCATTCTCGTTCATATTATCGAGCTGCCATTTGAAATCATATTTTACCGTCATTCTCCACGTTATGATAGTCTTGCCATGATTAGGGTTCAGTATGCTTAAATGTTGACTTCCAAACTGTCGGTTTGACTTTTTGAACTCTGATTGTGCTTATCCGATTCTGGCTGTTCATAAGTATGTATTTTACTGTCTTTGATTACCGGTTACTCCGCTTTGCTTACCCCACTTAGTTTCCCTCATTTCTTTGTGAAATCGAGTTTTTCTACTAAGTGTGGGGTAGGGTTTTGGTTGACTAATCTGGTTTCATTCTGGTTCTAGGAACACCACTTATGAGCGCAGGACTAAGGCGCGACTTGATGGCGCCTCGAGCTCAGGAGCTGCCGCTCCCGTCACACCTGCTGTTATGGGTCCACCACCTGCTCTACCCCGCCATGCTGGATATCATCCCACCATCGCCCGTCTACCAGATTTCTATCTTGAGTGCTTCCAGAAGATTCAGCACGTTCGGGGAGCTGACGTGCGCCCTCTCTCCATGGAATCTCTGCACGATCATGATGAGGACTACCACCGGAACGTGCATGACGCCTTAGCACCGGCTGGTCTCCTCGAGCTGACCACCATCGCCGCCGAGTTCCCAGACATTGCCCTCCAGGAGTTCTGGGCAACTTTTGATCTGGATGAGGACAAGAGGAAGCAGCGCCAGAAGGTGATCACCTTCTATCTTGGTGGGGTGTACAGGCAGCTCACCTACGATGAGTTTGCCGCTCATCTCGGCATCCCCTATGAGCATTATCACGATCATCACCTAGGTTGGGGCGAAGATGATGACGACGAGGAGTACAACGCGCTCTGGAGCCACATGACAGGCGTGCCTGGCGATCGCCTCGGGATGAACAACTCAGTTAAGTCTCTCTCTCACCCGCTCTATAAATTTATTCATATGGTTTGGCGTAGGTCGCTTTTATATGTTCCAGATAAGGACCGCCACCATATCCTCAAGGAGGAGCTCATGCTTCTCCGAGCCATCCGAGAGAGCTACCCTCTCCACCCCGGCTGGGTACTGGCTCGCATCTTCCGCCAGAAGACCAGGAGGAAGACGCCACCTCGCAGACTCTTGGGGGGCAACTTCATAGGACAGCTCATCATCTCCTTTGGCATCAGCCATGAGTATGGCCCGCACATTCCACGACACCCAGTTCGGACCGTTGGAGGAGACTTGGCGGTTGAGTACGACTTAGAACTCGACCTCAGTCCCCATGTAGCAGCTGATCCTCCACTCCAGCCTGTGGTCGAGTCAGAGGAAGAAGATGATGCTGAGGAGCAGCAGCCGCAGCCGCCGCCTGAGTTTCATGATTTTATACCCTCGCCACACCATCAGGCAGGGTACATCCACCAGTCGCCGCCGCACATCAACGAGCCATATCCGGCGCATACTCAACAGCCGCAACACCACCCCGCGGATGTTGGAGAGTTATACGAGCGACTGCAGGAGTGGCGCATCACCGACAACGCCACTCAAGAGGCGCGATGGACTATTATGCAGCAACATATGCGCCGCGCCGACCGGCGATATGAGGCACAGATGGCGTGGCAACGCCAGCTCGGCGAATTTCTCCACTTTCCACCTCCCGGCTCACCGGACCAGCAGTGATCGGGTTGTATTCCTTTTCTGGTGTCTTCTTTTTATTTATTCTTTTCGGATTTCTATCCAACTTTTTTCTGTGTGGATCTGGGACACTTGTCCCGGTTTCCTTTTTATGTTTTATTTGTTTTTGTTTTGTAGGCAATCGGTAGACTCCCACTGCTTCAGGTTCTGTTACACTTCCCTCCGCTCTCAGGATCCGTGCTTACCCTCTGAAATCAACCGTCCTCATCCAGGTTCTTACATTCCACTCTGAAGTCTAAATTAGTCCTGTGAGGACACAGTCCAATTTAAGTGTGGGGTAGGATGCTAGAGAACTTTGCATGAACTTGATTGCCCTTGATTGTGTTTTATGTGTGCCTCGTGATTCCATTCCAGTCTCTCTAGCATTAGAATGGCTCAGTTCTTGATTTTTGATGTTAAGTTGTTGTTCAAACTTTCATAATGATGCTTAGACTACTTAACCTAGAACTTGAGAACCAACTTGTATGCTTTGATGCTAAATTGCCTGGTCAGAACAGAATTTTAAAATCACACTTGTAGTTTGTAGCCTTGATTGCATGAAAATGACCGAATCCGACTAGCAAACCAACTGTGAGCTTTTGATCCATTGCACCAATTTGATGACACTCGATTTGACGTGATTATCAGCCTCATTTAAGCGACATTTCTTTGCTTAAGACATGGTTTTTAGGGTAGAATAACGAATATTCAATCGATTGCCCTATCTCGTGCCATTTGTGTTACCTTGGCCCGTTTCGGGTCTATTTGATGGTTTTCTAGTGTTTTTATGTTAGCACAGGTTTTTGCCGTCAAATAAAGTAGCCACGGACGTGTCTAAGGCATAGGAACCTCGAGGAATCAAACCGAAATCGATCCAAGGAGCCAGTCAAAGTCAAACAAAATCCTGCCCGAGTACAAAGAGATTTTCGCCGAAATTGAGCTTGCATATTCGGCGAAAATATTAGTGCATTCAACTGGTGCCGAGTCAAAGGACATCTTCGGCGAAAACATTGTACTCTTCAGACCAAAAATATAAGGCAGAGAAAGCACTCCCGAACACAAAGGAATTTTCGCCGAAATTCTTAAGGAATTTTCGGCGAAAATAATACACTAATCCGGATCAGTTAGGGTTAAGTATAAATACTTAACCCGGCGGCAGGAGGCAAAGGAGACAATCATAATTTACAAAAACACAACTTTTCGAGATCAGAATTCTCTGAAGTTCTGGAGCGAAGAGCTGGAGTTCGAAGAGCCGGATAGAGATCGTGATGCCATCCCTTCCATCTCGGAGAACCAGAGCTAGGAGTGTAACTTATCGAAGATCGAAGTCTGCCAGAGTCGTCTAAATTAGGTTTTTCAGATTCTTTTCTGTTCTTCCTTTGAATGATGAACTCTTTCCTTGTCTTTGTTTCTTTTGTAATAATCATGAGTAGCTAAACCCTTTAGAGCTTAGACTAGATGAACCCTAAGTGACCCAGGGCTTTAAAGCGGTCACGGATCGGCGGTGATTAGATTTGAAATTCAATCAGTTCTTTTTCATGTTTGATTCGTTCTTCATTGTTCATGTTTCTTGCCTGGATTGATCACCTAGATTAGATTCTGGTTAAGCTAAGGATAGAAGCGAACGCTCGCCTTACTTTAGAACATCGAATTGAACAATTAACCTTATAATTGGAGTGTGCCTTTCGTAGGAACCGGTTAGGGTTAATTCACTGCAAGAGTAACTCATTAATCACTAGTAATCACACCAATTAATTAAGTCGTTGCGAGAGGCGACCGTACCCGGGCGGCTAGTTAATCTTGGTAGTTAGAACGGATAGAGCGAACGTTCGACCGGTCTTAAACCTAAGGGTAAGGAGTTATGGTGGTGTCTTAGTAATTGATTGAATGAGAATCGAAATCCGCTGATCTGTTGATTGCCAATGCTCTGGGGAATGAAGGGGGATTCAAAATCTAAGTTCGTCTGTCATCCTTGTTTTCAAACCCTAATTCTCAATCTGCTTTAGTTTAATCTTTTTAATTTTTCTGCATTTCTTAGAAATAGAAGTCGTGGAACTCACACCACGCACAACGTGTTTACCTTTGAGTATTTTGCTAGTTCTGAAGTAACCAATCATAGAAAGCCCTCAGAATACGATCTGCTATACGCTTTTTCTTAGCATTAGTAGTTTTTATTTGGTTGAATCCCGAACAACGACCGGGTCGTTCACCGAAAACCTAGTTTTCAAGTTTTTCACCGATTCTTCTCAACTCGTTCATTTTTAGCAATCATGACTTCAAGGTTAGTTGTATAACTTTTCGATACGAATCTTTTGACATATAGATTGCTGAATTTCGTCGGGGTTGATTTTTGGTTTGCCTCGTTTTGTGTGTCGACTGTTTCGTGTGAACTAGGTTTAGCAGAACTTATAGAACTGTTCTAGGATGCTTAGGGAGTGCCGTGCTTAGTTTTCATATCATTTGAGCTTATGTTGCTATGCATATGATTAATTCCTTGTTAAGTTGACTTTTGTGAGAAATGTCGGTTTGACTTTGAATTGCTATGATCATTTGGCTGTCCGATGTGTTCATTCTCGTTCATATTATCGAGCTGCCATTTGCAATCATATTTTACCGTCATTCTCCACGTTATGATAGTCTTGCCATGATTAGGGTTCAGTATGCTTAAATGTTGACTTCCAAAATGTCGGTTTGACTTTTTGAACTCTGATTGTGCTTATCCGACTCTGGCTGTTCCTAAGTATGTATTTTACTGTCTATGATTACCGGTTACTCCGCTTTGCTTACCCCACTTAGTTTCCCTCATTTCTTTGTGAAATCGAGTTTTTCTACTAAGTGTGGGGTAGGGTTTTGGTTGACTAATCTGGTTTCATTCTGGTTCTAGGAACACCACTTATGAGCGCAGGACTAAGGCGCGACTTGATGGCGCCTCGAGCTCAGGAGCTGCCGCTCCCGTCACACCTGCTGTTCTGGGTCCACCACCTGCTCTACCCCGCCATGCTGGATATCATCCCACCATCGTCCGTCTACCGGATTTCTATTTTGAGTGCTTCCAGAAGATTCAGCACGTTCGGGGAGCTGACGTGCGCCCTCTCTCCATGGAGTCCCTGCACGATCATGATGAGGACTACCACCAGAACGTGCATGACGCCTTAGCACCAGCTGGTCTCCTCGAGCTGACCGCCATCGCCGCCGAGTTCCCAGACATTGCCCTCCAGGAGTTCTGGGCAACCTTTGATCTGGATGAGCACAAGAGGAAACAACGCTAGAAGGTGATCACCTTCTATCTTGGTGGGGTATACAGGCAGCTCACCTACGATGAGTTTGCCGCTCATCTCGGCATCCCCTATTTGCATTATCACGATCATCACCTAGGTTGGGGCGAAGATGATGACGACGAGGAGTACAACGCGCTCTGGAGCCACATGACAGGCGTGCCTGGCGATCGCCTCGGGACGAACAACTCAGTTAAGTCTCTCTCTCACCCGCTCTATAAATTTATTCATATGGTTTGGCGGAGGTCGCTTTTATATGTTCCAGATAAGGATCACCACCATATCCTCAAGGAGGAGCTCATGCTTCTCCGAGCCATCCGAGAGAGCTACCCTCTCCACCCCGGCTGGGTACTGGCTCGCATCTTCCGCCAGAAGACCAAAAGGAAGACGCCACCCCGCAAACTCTTGGGAGGCAACTTCATAGGACAACTCATCCTCTCCTTCGGCATCAGCCATGAGTATGGCCCGCACATTCCACGACATCCAGTTCGGACCGTTGGAGGAGACTTGGCGGTTGAGTACGACTTAGAACTCGACCTCAGTCCCCATGTAGCAGCTGATCCTCCACTCCAGCATGTGGTCGAGTCAGAGGAAGAAGATGATGCTGAGGAGCAACAGCCGCAGCCGCCGCCTGAGTCTCATGATTATATACCCTCGCCACACCATCAGGCAGGCTACATCCACTCGCTGCCGCCGCACATCCCCGAGCCATATCCGGCGGATACTCAACAGCCGCAACACCACCCCGCGGATGTTGGAGAGTTATACGAGCGACTGCAGGAGTGGCGAATCACCGACAACGCCACTCAAGAGGCACGATGGACTATTATGCAGCAACATATGCGCCGCGCCGACCGGCGATATGAGGCACAGATAGCGTGGCAACGCTAGCTCGGCGAATTTCTCCACTTTCCACCTCCCGGCTCACCGGACCAGCAGTGATCGGGTTGTATTCCTTTTCTGGTGTCTTCTTTTTATTTATTCTTTTCGGATTTCGGTCCAACTTTTTTCTGTGTGGATCCGGGACACTTGTCCCGGTTTCCTTTTTATGTTTCATTTGCTTTTGTTTTGTCGGCAATCGGTAGACTCCCTTTGCTTCAGGTTATGTTACACTTCCCTCCGCTCTCAGGATCCGTGCTTACCCTCTGAAATCAACCGTCCTCATCCAGGTTCTTACATTCCACTCTGAACTCTAGAATTAGTCCTGTGAGGACACAGTCCGATTTAAGTGTGGGGTAGGATGCTAGAGAACCTGAACCTTGCATGAACTTGATTGCCCTTGATTGTGTTTTATGTGTGCCTCGTGATTCCATTCCAGTCTCTCTAGCATTAGAATGGCTCAGTTCTTGATTTTTGATGTTAAGTTGTTGTTCAAACTTTCATAATGATGCTTAGACTGCTTAACCTAGAACTTGAGAACCAACTTGTATGCTTTGATGCTAAATTGCCTGGTCAGAACAGAATTTTAAAATCACACTTGTAGTTTGTAGCCTTGATTGCATGAAAATGACCGAATCCGACTAGCAAACCAACTGTGAGCTTTTGATCCATTGCACGTAACTTGCAATTTTAATTCTTTCTAAGTGGTTTTCTGTTTACTTGAATGAGTTAGAATTTGCATGAGACCTACTCGAGACCACACGATAACACGAGTTCTAGAAGGATAGGGGCACCTAGATTCAGCTACTAAGCCAGATAGCCTACCAAACGATAAAATCCACTAGGTTTAGACCCTTGAGCTTGGCCTGTTCTTTCGGTTAGATAATACATTACAGCCATTTCCCATTTCTTTCATTCCCCGTTGATCCCCTGTGGTTGTAGTTCTAGATTAACCTACCGGAAGTCGGTTTGTGGTAACCTGCCTATAGCCATTAAACAGGTGGTCTTAGCTAATATGTCCAGACGTGTAAACCCCTCTAGCAACTAAAAGAAAGAATCGGCACAAAAGAAAAAAAATAGAAAAGAAAAAAAGAAAAAAAATTTCGAAAAAAAAATGAAAAGAAAGAGAAAAATCAGAAAAACCAAAAAGTTTATAGTATAGTTCAAATAACGTTCTTCTCCCTACATATGGAAGAACGAAGTCAAAAGAAAATGTAAAAAAAAAAAGAAAAAGAATAAGTGCTAGGTTGCTTGAGGGTATCATAGGACGAGCGTTCATTATTCCACCCGTGTTTGGTTAGACGGTAGGAAGCCATAGATTAGATTCGAGGGAAGTTAGTCAAAAGCTACACCGCACCAAAGCCATCATCATTCATCCCCATCATCCATCTCATTATAAACCCGAGTAGTATAGATTTCATTACGGTCCTAGCAGGGAAGTCCTTCTTGACTAGATACTCGTGTTGTCACAGTGGTGGAGATGTGGTCGAAATGCAAACCTATGACAGAATTCGGTAACAGAAAATGATCGAGAGCAGAAACACGTCCCTAAACACAGAGAGTGAGAGTTCCCATTGTACCATATACATCCTGTGTGAGGAGTCTGGTCGGTCAGGTCAAATTCGTGCATAATTGGTTGCTAATTACTTGTCGTGTGCAGTTTATTAGTGAGACCAGGTAGTTTGGCTGATCTGTATGCATGTTAGGTTTCTTGTTCTAGGATCGATCTGTCTAATAATTCATTGTGTTTGATTGAGCTCCAATTTAATCGATCTTATCATTTATGAACATGAGCGTTTCTATTCAGTTTGCTTGAGGACAAGCAAAAGCTTAAGTGTGGGGTATTTGATGACACTCGATTTGACGTGATTATCAGCCTCATTTAAGCGACATTTCTTTGCTTAAGACATGGTTTTTTAGGGTAGAATAACGAATATTCAATCGATTGCCCTATCTAGTGCCATTTGTGTTACCTTGGCCCGTTTCGGGTCTATTTGATGGTTTTCTAGTGTTTTTATGTTAGCACAGGTTTTTGCCGTCAAATAGAGTAGCCATGGACGTGTCTAAGGCGTAGGAACCTCGAGGAATCAAACCGGAATCGATCCAAGGAGCCAGTCAAAGTCAAACAAAATCCTGCCCGAGTACAAGGAGATTTTCGCCGAAATTGAGCTTGCATATTCGGCGAAAATATTAGTGCATTCAACTGGTGCCGAGTCAAAGGACATCTTCGGCGAAAACATTGTACTCTTCGGACCGAAAATACAAGGCAGAGAAAGCACTCCCGAACACAAAGGAATTTTCGCCGAAATTCTTAAGGAATTTTCGGCGAAAATAATACACTAATCCGGATCAGTTAGGGTTAAGTATAAATACTTAACCCGGCGGCAGGAGGCAAAAGGACAATCATAATTTACAAAAACACAACTTTTCGAGATCAGAATTCTCTGAAGTTCTGGAGCGAAGAGCTAGAGTTCGAAGAGCCGGATAGAGATCGTGACGCCATCCCTTCCATCTCGGAGAACCGGAGCTAGGAGTGTAACTTACCGAAGATCGAAGTCTGCCAGAGTCGTCTAAATTAGGTTTTTCAGATTCTTTTCTGTTCTTCCTTTGAATGATGAACTCTTTCCTTGTCTTTGTTTCTTTTGTAATAATCATGAGTAGCTAAACCCTTTAGAGCTTAGACTAGATGAACCCTAAGTGACCCAGGGCTTTAAAGCGGTCACGGATCGGCGGTGATTAGATTCAAAATTCAATCAGTTCTTTTTCATGTTTGATTCGTTCTTCATTGTTCATGTTTCTTGTCTGGATTGATCACCTAGATTAGATTCTGGTTAAGCTAAGGATAGAAGCGAACGCTGGACTTACTTTAGAACATCGAATTGAACAATTAACCTTATAATTGGAGTGTGCCTTTCGTAGGAACCGGTTAGGGTTAATTCACTGCAAGAGTAACTCATTAATCACTAGTAATCACACCAATTAATTAAGTCGTTGCGAGAGGCGACCGTACCCGGGCGGCTAGTTAATCTTGGTAGTTAGAACGGATAGAGCGAACGTTCGCCGGTCTTAAACCTAAGGGTAAGGAGTTATGGTGATGTCTTAGTAATTGATTGAATGAGAATCGAAATCCGCTGATCTGTTGATTGCCAATGCTCTGGGGAATGAAGGGGGATTCAAAGTCTAAGTTCGTCTGTCATCCTTGTTTTCAAACCCTAATTCTCAATCTGCTTTAGTTTAATCTTTTTAATTTTTCTGCATTTCTTAGAAATAGAAGTCGTGGAACTCACACCATGCACAACGTGTTTACCTTTGAGTATTTTGCTAGTTCTGAAGTAACCAATCATAGAAAGCCCTCAGAATACGATCTGCTATACGCTTTTTCTTAGCATTAGTAGTTTTTATTTGGTTGAATCCCGAACAACGACCGGGCGGTTCACCAAATTGGCGCCGTTGCCGGGGACTCTTCTAATTGTTTGAAAGAAGAGTTGGTAAATTATTATTCTACCTTTCCGCCTTACCATTTAATTTCCTCCATATTTTCATGATTTACCTGGGTAGTGTTTTTGAGTTTTAATTATGCAGGATTACAGGTGGGATGACCAGTACCAAGAATGGTATGTCGATGAAGCACCGTATATTGAGGATAACCAAAAGATGTATATGCTAGCTCATCAGCATCGACAACAGACGACGAGAATAGAATCCTTCTTGGAGAGTATCTCTACAGAGCTACAAGCTCACAAAGAGATAAACTCACAGGTTCATCAAAATCGACAACAGACGGCAAGAGTAGAATCCGCCTTGGATGATCTCATTTCGAAGCTGCAAGCTCGTAACGTAGTGGATGTCGAGCTCGAGCAACCAAATCCACTAATGGAAGAAGATGCTCAAGAGCTGTATGAAGATGAACATGACAATCTCACTAATGACTATTGCGAGCTAGAAGCATCTGATGAAGAATCCTTGGTGGTGGTGGTTGATGAAGACATAGAGCCAATCCATCTTGAAATTGAAACTGAAGAGGAGCACGAAGAAATCGAGGAGATATCCTCAATTGAGCTTCCGCCAAGCCAACCTGTAGATCAAGCCAGAGACGAACACGTGGAAAGCAACAAGGTCATTGATTTAGAAGTTTACATACTCAATCCCGAGAGACCTCTAGATGATCATCAGGTAGAGAAGATGGATTTCATTGATCATGCCACGCCGTACTACCTCTTTCCTCCTCCAGAAGGAGAATTCAAGAAGAACTGGTCATCCAACCAGAATCGCGATCTATTGGAGCACTACCGGTTACATCACCCTTCTGGAGTGCTACATGGCACTCAACCGCACACCTTGAAGAAGATGTTTGACTTCAAGGAACTTCTGAGTTGGGGTCCCTAACAGGTACCGTTCGGCTCAAGGACGTTAAAAGAGAGCGCTTCGTGGGAGGCAACCCACGGCTGGAGTCCGTTTTTGAATTTTTGAGTCAGTCTTTTCGTTGTTCGAGTCAGGTTCGGGGGAGCCAAAGTGTCAGTTTGTCTGATTTATTATTTTTCGTGTAGAATCTGTGTGTCATAGAGTCAGTCGCAAGTTGATTGAGGTCTTTCCGATTTTTGTGGATTTAACTGTGATTTTCTGAAGTCTGCCGGGTTTGCGAAAATATTTTCAATCGTAGTGTTCAAAAATTTTCGGCGAATTTTCAATACCATTTTCGGCGAAATCACCTTTTGGTTTTTCAACTGAGTCTCCCTGTTTAGCATTTTCGGACCGAAATTCATAATATTTTCGGCGAAATAGTTTTTGAAAACCAGGCAATGATTTTAACGCTTCTTTTCGGCGAAAACATTTGGTTATTTTCGGCGAAAACACACTTGAAAAAATCGGCAGTGCATTTGAACTAAAATTTTCGGCGAAAACACCCTCTTATTTTCGCCGAAAACTCTTTTGAAAATCACCCCAACTATTCACTTTAAAACCCGGATTCACCCTCTCTCTCTTCCTTCTTTCAGTTTCTCATTCAATCGTCAAAATATTTTTAAAATTCCCCTTAACCTTCTTTGTTCGACTTTTATTCTGTGTGGATCCGGGACACTTGTCCCGGTATCCTTTTGATCTTTTTGTTGTTTTTGTTTTGTAGGATCTTGAGTAGCTACTCCGCTCTGCTCCGGACGCTCCGTGTTCATCCCCTACACCGACCATCTCGTCACAGGTTCTTCGTATCTCTCTACTCTAGTTTAGTCCTGTGAGGACACAGAACCGTTTAAGTGTGGGGTAGGATTCTAAGATTATGCATGATCTTGTTTGATTTTCTGTGATTCCGTGGTTCAATTTTAAAATTTCTCTTGCATAGAATTGCTCAATTCTTGACTTTCGATGTTAAATTGACTTCAATTTTGAACAATGACGTCTAGACTGTTCCACTTAGAACCTGTAACCAACGTGTGGAACTGATATTAAATGAGTCTAGGTCAGAACAGATCATAAATCACTTCAGTAGTTGAAACTTGAATTAATTGAATTGATTGGTTTGTTAATAACAAAGCTCGATAACACCGTTCTAAGATGATAGATGCTAGCTTCTCCCATGTTTTTCACTCCATATTTGTTCACCTGTGATTGTGGCTTGAGATTAAATGGAAATCCAATTCGAAATCTCGTGTAAAAAGTTATAACTAGCTAGGATCAAGTGGTTAAATCGATAAATCAAGTGTTTGAGTGGTGAAATTCGAGTTGTGCAAATCAATGTAAAGTTCTTTAAAGTGTTGAACATCAAAGCTAGGCAAGCCCGACACCTAAGTGAAGTGTTCGGGTTGAGCCACTAGCCAATAGAGCTAGGCAGGTCCAACACCTAAGTGAATTGTTTGGTATCGAGCACTAGTATGCAGTAAATAAAAGGAAAAAAGTCGAAACTCGAAATAAATTGTGGTTTAAATCAGTCCTAGCTAGAACATGTAACGTACAGATCTAGAAACGAATGAAGTCGAGTCGATAGCCACGTCACTTTTCCTACCTCCGCATCCACATCATGGCTAGAGCTTAAAGTCTTTTCTCATTAGAATTGGTGTTATCGTAGTCGGTTAATTATGATTTATTGTTTTACCAAGAAACGAGCTTTGTTAAAACTACTACTTGAAGTGTGCAGAAAACAGTGAGATCGAAAACTTATTTGGTTGATGTACGTGCATGTGTAGGTCACTTTTTCTACGTGGAACAGTCTAAACCAAATTGTTCGAATTGAATCTCGGTTTAATCTCGTGTCATTTATGAATTTGAGTGTGTTCTAGTTCAGTTTGCTTGAGGACAAGCAAAAGCTTAAGTGTGGGGTATTGATGACACTCGATTTGACGTGATTATCGGCCTCATTTAAGCGACATTCCCTTGCTTGAAATGTGGTTTTAGGGGTAAAATAGCGAATATTCACTCAACTACCCTATTTCCGACCGATTTGGTTACTTTGGCCCTTTTTGGGTCAATTTGATGGTTTTCTAGTGTTTTTGTAAGAGTGCAGGTTTTTATCGTCAAATACGTAACCACGGATGTGTTCAAGACCTCAAGGAGTGAACCGGAATCGAACCAGAAATCGAACCAGAGTCAGAACCGAAGATCCACCTGCCCAGCACAATATTTTCGCCGAAAATACTACACGGATTTCGGCGAAAATACCTTCAAGTAGTAGTTTTAACAACAGTTTCGGCGAAACTATCCCCCAGATTCGGCGAAACCAACAGTTCAAATCAGCCAGTGCCAAGTGAAGAATGGTTTCGGCGAAACCACTCAACTGCTCGGACCAAAAATATTGAACAGCCGGCGGAGCCCTTGAACTTAAAGCCAGTTTCGCCGAAACTATCCCTATGGTTTCGGCGAAAATATCAGCTCAGCCCGGCCCAACTAGGGTTAAGTATTTATACTTAATCCGGCGGCCCGAGGGGAGGACAATTCATAATTTAAAAAAACACAACTTTTCGAGATCAGATTTCTCTGAAGTTCTGTAGCGAAGAGTTGGAGTTCGAAGAGCCGGATAGAGATCGTGACGCCATCCCTTCCATCTCGGAGAACCGGAGTTAGGAGTGCAACTTACCGAAGATCGGAGTCTGTCAGAGTCGTCTGAATTAGGTTTTTCAGATCCTTTTCTGTTCTTCCTTGTGATGATGAACTCTTTCTTTGTCTTTGTGTATTTTGTAATGATCATGAGTAGCTAAACTCGTTAGAGTTTAGACTAGATGAACCCTAAGTGACCCAGGGCTTTAAAGCGGTCACGGATCGGCGGTGATTAGATTCGAAATTCAATCAGTTCTTTTTCATGTTTGATTCGTTCTTCATTGTTCATGTTTCTTGTCTGGATTGATCACCTAGATTAGATTCTTGTTAAGCTAAGGATAGAAGCGAACGCTCGCCTTACTTTAGAACATCGAATTAAACAATTAACCTTATAATTGGAGTGTGCCTTTCGTAGGAACCGGTTAGGGTTAATTCACTGCAAGAGTAACTCATTAATCACTAGTAATTACACCAATTAATTAAGTCGTTGCGAGAGGCGACCGTACCCGGGCGGCTAGTTAATCTTGGTAGTTAGAACGGATAGAGCGAACGTTCGCCGGTCTTAAACCTAAGGGTAAGGAGTTATGGTGGTGTCTTAGTAATTGATTGAATGAGAATCGAAATCCGCTGGTCTGTTGATTGCCAATGCTCTGGGGAACGAAGGGGGATTCAAAGTCTAAGTTCGTCTGTCATTCTTGTTTCCAAACCCTATCTCTCAATCTGCTTTAGTTTAACCTTTTTAGTTTTTCTGCATTCCTTAGAATTAGAAGTCGTGGAACTCACACCACGCACAACGTGTTTTTCCTTGAATAATTTGTTAGTTCTGAAGTAGCCAATCATTCGAAGGCCCGTGGAATACGATCTATCCTAGCTCTTGAGCTTGATAGTTATTTGATTGAACCTGCTCAGCACAACGACGGTTCCATCATAGAGCGAGATTCTGTAACGGTGCGATGTGACATTCAAGATTGTTGGACTGGTGGTGCTTCACTCAGAGACGTGATAGATAATTTGGAACTAGATTCAGTCAGAGATTTTTATCAGAAGGCTCTGAAAGAGGCAAATGATAGTCATCAACTCCACACCTTTGTACGGGGCATGGAGAGGTTGCTTTTTATCCGATCAGTCCTCACACATACATTTGATGTACGTATAATCATAAATTTTACTGTCATTCGACATATGTATGTGTTATATATATATATATATATATATATGGTGCACACTTCGGTGCCCATGGGTATCGGTACCCTAACTAGCACTAAAAGTCCATATTTCTAACATTTCAAACTCAAAAAATGAGTTCTAAAACTATTACAATAAACCCTGAGCACTAATGAATAATACTAAACAATAAATCTCAACCCACAAACACTACATCATAGACTCAAACTTTAAATCGTATCCCAAACTCTAACATTTTATGATAAGTCCAAATTAAAAAATTACAAATGCCAAAAATAAACTCGAAAACCCCTAACAATGTATCCTAACCCTTGAACACTAAACTAAAGTCCTCAAAATCCAAAGTTGAAACACAAATATGATGGAATTTTAGTTCTAGGGTACCGATACCCAAGGGTACCGAAGTGTTACCAATATATATATATATATATATATATATATATATAAATTTTGTCTTGATTAATTATTTTGGCGTCGTGAATTCCCGGTTAACGCTCGTGAGAAAATAATTGGGGAACATGGAAATGTTTCCCAATTTTCTTTCGAAAGTGGTACGAGAGACGGTTCAAAGGTTTATGTTTATCACATCATTTTTCCGCTTGCAACATGTTTTTAAAGCAGGATAAAACGACTATTTTTCTTTTTCAAGTTTACATGGAATTATCAATTAGTTGTCGCAACTTGATTTCAAAACTCAAATTAAGAATTGATACTAAACATGAATTTCAATTTTTTTTTAAATCAAACTAAATGAAAGCGAAATTATTACTAATTGGGCCTAATCTTCAATCCTGAAACTTGTTTCTTTCATCTCGGAGAAACAACTTCAAATGGATAATAATTTTTAGACCAATCCCATTTTCCCCATTGTGCTTCCACGCTCGAAAAATCCGATTTATAGGCTTATTTTGAACCTTTTCGTCGAGAGCAATATATTAGCAATGAGTTCTTAGGGTGCAACGGAAAGATACTCTTCCCCTACGACGCGATACTGGTTGACGAAAGCCTCAACTGTTAATGATGTAGCATTGACCTTTACAACAGAAAAGAAAATTATGAACATGTTAGAGTTGAGGAAATTAGGGATTATGGATAACATGTTAGAGGTTAGTGTATATAGTAGGGTTTGTCGATAAAATTTGATTTAGAGATTAAAGTTAGTTTTTTTTGTAATATGTGATTTCGATCTAGGTAAAATTACTAAATAGCAAAGTATAGCGCATAAGATAAGTTGAGTATTATATTTATTATCTAGAAATATAATTAATCTAACAAAACTTACTAAATTGGATTAGTTAGACTATTATATATCCACTTTAAAATAGAAAAAAACAATTGCATGTGTAAAGTTAGTATATATTATACTATTTATCTAGAAATATAATTGGTCTTAGTAAAATTACTAAATTAGAGTAGTTAGACAAATAGATATCTACTTTAGAATATAAAAAACAACATAAAATTAGTTATACATTACTTATCTAGAAATATAGTTGATCGAAGTAAAAATCTAAATCTCTTCCACGTGAAACGAGCGCTCTACCATATGAGCTAAATAGCCTTGTTATTTGTTATGTAAAACAAAAACATATTTAAAGGGATCAAATATTGGCAAAACAATTATGGATGGATAATTGTCACCCCTAAAATTGTTGTTAGAATGAAATTTTTTGTTTTGAATAATGTTAATTAGATGAACTTTAAACTTTTACAACTAAACAAATACAATCAAATGATTACTTTTCCTATGTCCTACTTTTTACATAGATTGGTTAAAATATCATAACAAATCATGATACTACCTGAAGTAAACTTGAGCTCACATGCTTTGCAAGCCTCACCCATGTAACCTATTAACATTGGCCTCGCCTTTTTGCCAACTATCCCAAATCGCCTTCCATTTGACAAATCTCATAAAGTTGAAATTACAAACGAAGAACATGCTAGTAGATAATCTATGAGCTTCATCTGGGATGTAATATCCACCTACTTTCAGTAAATCACTGATGCAACCCATTAGAACAGCTGCAATACTTTCTCATCTCCGTAATGATTTTTCTTGACATGTAATCCGAAATTGATGGTTCTCTATTGACCAACATTTTCTCTTTCAAATTTTTAACTTGTTCCCAAGCATTTTGTAGCAACACAAGAGGATGCTTGGTTTGTGGTTTGATTGCTCCATCGTATTCATGACGTTAACCAATGAAGCAATCATTCTTCAAAGATTATAATTGTCCAATACATGTTTTTAGATCTAGCTTATTCTCTTATGCACCAAGAATAGCCTTAAGTATACATAAATTTACGGCTATATGACACTATGAATTTAGCTAACGAATAAGATTTGTCTCTATAATATCTATTTTCCATAGAACTTGATACTCGAGCACAAAACACAACCTTTCATGGACCAAGTCATTCATCTTCTAAGCTTCTACATTAGAGAAAAAGAATATGATTATTTATGGCTTAAACACAATGAGTTAACAAACATAGTTAGCAAATAGAAAGACTACCAATAACCAAATCATAAAACCTAACTTAGAAAGTTATCAACTTCCATCCTTTGTGCTATGTATTTCTTGTGCTTCTCGTGGTCGTAAACTAATGGATACCGTAAAGAATAGGTATGTACTTTCACTATCTTTTCAAAATATTGGAGCAACTTCATCAATGACAATGGTGTTATTCCGTAGGCATACCCAATTCAAGCCAACAATATCAGAAATAATCATTTGATGCAATTTAATTTGACTGACATCACCTGAAATCAGTCATAAAGTTCACCAGAATCACTTATTATGATATTTTATGAAAGAATACAATGAAGATAACAATATATGCATATGTCTTTTGCATGCAAGTTTATGTTTTATTGACTACTAATCCATTTACTTTTATCATGTCCGGAATAATTATATAAATGTTGTGTGGTTGGCCATATAATATACCCGCTCTTCCTCATAGGGAAGAGATCTACAAAATACCTGCATAATTTAAAATTTCTGATATTTGAATAGAGTTGTGTGATTAACTAACGTGCATCTTTATCTTAATATTTTTATCTTTAAACCACTTGTGTAGATCATTCGAGTACATACCCCATGTATCCACTATACAAAAGGCATTTGATGGATCAATATAACTCTGCGAGGTTACAACGTTTCTAAAGTCTTCATCACCAATATTTGGACCCAACGACCTAATGATGATAACCAAGGTTCAAGAAAGCGCTAGGCGGTGAGCCACTGTCTAGCATCTAGTTTGCCTAGGTGCGATTTAAGTGTTTTTAACAAATTGATAAATTATAATAAATAGTTTATAAATTGCATTACAAATTTACCATACCTAAACCAATTAGAATCATTGTTTAAACCAACAAGACAATCACAAATTAGCAATTAGAATCATTGTATTGAACTCAACAACTAATATCAACTGAACAACCATTCAACATGAACCCTTGCCCCAATCAACAACTAATAGTTATTAGCTAATTCACTCGTTAACTAGTTATCTAATCATGATGTTATCTAGTTATCAAATAATCTTGTTAACTAGTTATCTAATAATCTCATTAAAATTTTGATTATATGATTATTCGTTAACTAGTTATCAAGTTAAAATCCGTTAACAAGTTATCAACAAAAAACGTTGTTAACTAGTAATCAGTTTAAAAACCATGTTAACGAGTTATTAGTAAAAATACACTGTTAACTAGTTAACAACAAAAAAGGTGTTAACTAGTTAACATACCTTCGCCGGAAAAGTCATCGGAGTCTCGCCGAAAAAGTCAATGGTGACGGCGGCCGGTCGCTGACGACGGTGGCCGATTGCCGGTGAGTCACCGGCCGGTCATCTGAGAATATTAATTATTTAATTTAAATATAAAAAATAAATTGTGTGTAAAGTCCTAAATACCCCTAACAATCTAGACCTTTGGATTGGTCAAAAGGTCAAAGGGTGATCTAATAGTTGAGAAAAGGTTGGAACACTTCTAACCCTTGAAAAGGGTTGGAGCTGGATCCTTTGCCATAATAAGTGTAATCATCAGTATATTCATCATCAGTGACTAAGGTTTGAGCAAAAGTTACTCATAGCCTCGTCCATCCAAACAAGAGAGGCATGGCCGTAAGTAGGCGACGCAAAGTACCGAGAGTGTCTAGCCAAAACATGGGCAATCTCGTTCCTATCTCTCTTAACAAAAACCACTCTATAATCAGGGAGCAGGAGGTGTTTGCATGCGTCAATGGTCATTCCAAATTATGTTATATCCGTCGCTGCCCCATTAATCCCATTAGCCACCAATTGGGAGTCGGTCTCGATGATGACCTTCGGAACCCCAAGAGATCGCAGCCAAGACACTGCTTCAAACAGAGCCCCCGCTTCACCATTCTTAGCATTAGGGCACCCTTGACTTGTCTGCATAAGGTATTGGACCAAACTACCAGAGGGGTCGCGCAGACTAGCCCCCATACCTGAGAGTCGAAGTTCCTTGAAGCACGCCCAATCCACATAACATTTCAGGTAATCAGGAGGCGGTGGGTGCCACTTGCCACATCTCAAGAGGGCTGCTGAAGATGCTGTCGTAGAATCCTTCCATTCGAGCCCGTTTCCAATCGTCCAGGCCTTCAATTGCCAACCGAGTAACCACAAACGCCGGTTTCTGCTCATTCCTCGAAACCCTAGCGTTCCTTTCTCTCCATAAGCTCCATAGTAACGCCATGCTTTTCTCAACCAACGAAGCCGCACCATGATCTATCATTTGGCAAAAGATCCCAAGAAAGGAATCACTTCGGTTACTCAGATCCATGATGAAAGCCGACATACCTGCCTCTTCCCAACAAGTTCAAGCAAAATCACAGTCAAAAAACAAATGCTGGTTCGTTTCAGGTGCTTGGTGACACAAACCACATTCCTGGGGAACTTCAATGTGTCTCCTTGCAAGGACTGCTCGTGTCGGCACTATATCTCGGGCAAAGCGCCATGCCATATCTTGAACTTTGGGGGAGCCTCAGTTGCCCATAACTTTGACCACGGCCCTTCCTGTCTGTAGCTACCCACCGAGCTAACATGCTCGAGCCACCACCGATAACCTGAGCGGACAAAAAATCGTCCGTCATTCCCCAGATGCCATATAGCTGCATCCTGCCCTTCCATACGTCTCAACGGGATTGTGGTAATGGCCTCAACATCTCGAGCATCAAAAAGCTCTTCAATTAAGCCAATATCCCACTGCGGCAATCCCGGAATACACAGATCACAAACTTTCAGCTCTTCCATACCTTCGATTCTAGGGGTAGTGACGTACCTGTTAACATCATCTGGCAGCCATGGGTCCGTCCAAACATTAATTGATTTCCCGTCGCCAATCCTCCACCTCAGACCTCCTCGAACAATAGGTTGAGCTTGCCAGATCCTTTGCCACACTACACTCGGGTTAGCACCACGTGCTGCCGACAAAAAATCCCCTCTGGGATAGTATTTCACTTTGAAAATCCTCGAAACTAAAGCATCCGGATTGGTCAAGAAATTCCAACCCTGTTTGGCAAGCAAAGCCATATTAAATCCATGAAGGTTTCTGAACCCCATTCCACCTTCCTCCTTACTCACACAAAGCTTCTCCCACTTAAGCCAATTCATGCCCCGTTGATGACACTCGATTTGACGTGATTATCGGCCTCATTTAAGCGACATTCCCTTGCTTGAAACGTGGTTTTAGGGGTAAAATAGCGAATATTCACTCAAATACCCTATTTCCTACCGATTTGGTTACTTTGGCCCTTTTTGGGTCAATTTGATGGTTTTCTAGTGTTTTTGTGATAGCACATATTTTTTTGCCATCATTTACGTAGCCATGGACGTATTCAAGACCTCAAGGAGTGAACCGGAATCGAACCAGAAATCGAACCAGAGTCAGAACCGAAGATCCAACTCCCCAGCACAATATTTTCGCCGAAAATACTACACGGATTTCGGTGAAAATACCTTCAGAACTCACAGGCTGATTTGCACTGAAGTCTTCGGCGAAAACTTCCTTATGTTTTCGCCGAAAATCCTAGAAGAAATAACACAGGGGATTTTAACTAAAGTTTTCACCGAAAATCATTTGATATTTTCGGCGAAAATATCTTCCTTTTCCGCGGCAGAATCAGAAAACCCTAATCAACCCTATTTAAAGCAGGAGTCGGCAGCCATTCATGAAAAATTGACAACAGAACATTCATAATTCATATTTTCACAAATCAGACTTTTGAGAGTCAGCCGACTCTAGGGTCGATAGATAGAGTTTAGAGAGTTCGAAGATCCGTGGAGAGATCGTGACGCCATCCTTCCACATCGGAGAACTCGGAGCTTAAAGTTGAAGATCCAGGAGACTGAAGCTTCGCGGGAGTCGTCAGAATTAGGTTTTTCAGTTCTTATCTGTTCTTCCTCTGTATGATGATCTTCATTGTTGCCTTTGATTCTCTTGTTCCGATATGAGTAACTGAACTTGTAGAGCTTAGATTAGATGAACCCAAGTGACCCAGGGCTTTAAAGTGGTCACGGATCGGCGGTGATTAGATTCGAAATTCAATCAGTTTCTCTTTCATGTTTGATTTGTTCTTCCTTGTTTATGTTTCTTGTCTGGATTGATCACCTAGATTAGATTCTGGTTAAGCTAAGGATAGAAGCGAACGCTCGCCTTACTTTAGAACATCGAATTGAACAATTAACCTTATAATTGGAGCGTGCCTTTCGTAGGAACCGGTTAGGATTAATCCACTGCAAGAGTAACTCACTAATCATTAGTAATTGCACCAGTTAATTAAGTCGTTGCGAGAGGCGACCGTACCCGGGCGGCTAGTTAATCTTGTTAGTTAGAACGGATAGAGCGAACGTTCGCCGGTCTTAAACCTAAGGGTAAGGAGTTATGGTGGTGTATAGAAACTGATTGAATTAGAATTGAAAACCGCTGATCTGTTGATTGCCAATGCTCTGGTGATCTAAGGGGATTCGAAATCTAAGTTCGTCTATCTTCTCGTTAGTCAACCGTTTTAATCTTTCTGTCTTTTATTTTCCTTTGCTTATTAGTTTAGAAGTCGTGGAACTCACACCACGCACTACGTGTTCAAACCTGAATAAATTGCCAGCTTCTTGAGTAGTCGATTAGTAGAAACCCCTGGAATACGATCTACCCCAGCTTCACAGCTTGGTAGTATTTGATACCGCTAAAACTGCAGCTATCAAATTGGCGCGTTCTGATTTGATAGCTGCAGTTTTAGCGGTATCAAATAACTAATCTACCAAGGCAGACTAGATCGTATTCGACTCGAGGTTTCTTCTTCTTGATAGCTGCAGTTTAGAGGTTCTGAAAGAGGCAAATGATAGTCATCAACTCCACACCTTTGTACGGGGCATGGAGAGGTTGCTTTTTATCCGATCAGTCCTCACACATACATTTGATGTACGTATAATCATAAATTTTATTGTCATTCGACATATGTATGTGTGTTATATATATATATATATATGGTGCACACTTCGGTGCCCATGGGTATCGGTACCCTAACTAGCACTAAAAGTCCATATTTCTAACATTTCAAACTCAAAAAATGAGTTCTAAAACTATTACAATAAACCCTGAGCACTAATGAATAATACTAAACAATAAATCTCAACCCACAAACACTACATCATAGACTCAAACTTTAAATTGTATCCCAAACTCTAACATTTTATGATAAGTCCAAATTAAAAAATTACAAATGCCAAAAATAAACTCGAAAACCCCTAACAATGTATCCTAACCCTTGAACACTAAACTAAAGTCCTCAAAATCCAAAGTTGAAACACAAATATGATGGAATTTTAGTTCTAGGGTACCGATACCCAAGGGTACCGAAGTGTTACCAATATATATATATATATATATATAATATATATATAAAATTGGCGCCGTTGCTGATTTGATAGCTGCAGTTTTAGCGGTATCAAATAACTAATCTACCAAGGCAGACTAGATCGTATCAAATTGGCGCCGTTGCTGATTTGATAGCTGCAGTTTTAGCGGTATCAAATACTACCAAGCTGTGAAGCTGGGGTAGATCGTATTCCAGGGGTTTCTACTAATCGACTACTCAAAGAAGCTGGCAATTTATTCAGGTTTGAACACGTAGTGCGTGGTGTGAGTTCCACGACTTCTAAACTAATAAGCAAAGGAAAATAAAAGACAGAAAGATTAAAACGGTTGACTAACGAGAAGATAGACGAACTTAGATTTCGAATCCCCCTTAGATCACCAGAGCATTGGCAATCAACAGATCAGCGGTTTTCAATTCTAATTCAATCAGTTTCTATACACCACCATAACTCCTTACCCTTAGGTTTAAGACCGGCGAACGTTCGCTCTATCCGTTCTAACTAACAAGATTAACTAGCCGCCCGGGTACGGTCGCCTCTCGCAACGACTTAATTAACTGGTGCAATTACTAATGATTAGTGAGTTACTCTTGCAGTGGATTAATCCTAACCGGTTCCTACGAAAGGCACGCTCCAATTATAAGGTTAATTGTTCAATTCGATGTTCTAAAGTAAGGCGAGCGTTCGCTTCTATCCTTAGCTTAACCAGAATCTAATCTAGGTGATCAATCCAGACAAGAAACATAAACAAGGAAGAACAAATCAAACATGAAAGAGAAACTGATTGAATTTCGAATCTAATCACCGCCGATCCGTGACCACTTTAAAGCCCTGGGTCACTTGGGGTTCATCTAATCTAAGCTCTACAAGTTCAGTTACTCATATCGGAAGCAAGAGAATCAAAGGCAACAATGAAGATCATCATACAGAGGAAGAACAGATAAGAACTGAAAAACCTAATTCTGACGACTCCCGCGAAGCTTCAGTCTCCTGGATCTTCAACTTTAAGCTCCGAGTTCTCCGATGTGGAAGGATGGCGTCACGATCTCTCCACGGATCTTCGAACTCTCTAAACTCTATCTATCGACCCTAGAGTCGGCTGACTCTCAAAAGTCTGATTTGTGAAAATATGAATTATGAATGTTCTGTTGTCAATTTTTCATGAATGGCTGCCGACTCCTGCTTTAAATAGGGTTGATTAGGGTTTTCTGATTCTGCCGCGGAAAAGGAAGATATTTTCGCCGAAAATATCAAATGATTTTCGGTGAAAACTTTAGTTAAAATCCCCTGTGTTATTTCTTCTAGGATTTTCGGCGAAAACATAAGGAAGTTTTCGCCGAAGACTTCAGTGCAAATCAGCCTGTGAGTTCTGAAGGTATTTTCACCGAAATCCGTGTAGTATTTTCGGCGAAAATATTGTGCTGGGGAGTTGGATCTTCGGTTCTGACTCTGGTTCGATTTCTGGTTCGATTCCGGTTCACTCCTTGAGGTCTTGAATACGTCCATGGCTACGTAAATGATGGCAAAAAAATATGTGCTATCACAAAAACACTAGAAAACCATCAAATTGACCCAAAAAGGGCCAAAGTAACCAAATCGGTAGGAAATAGGGTATTTGAGTGAATATTCGCTATTTTACCCCTAAAACCACGTTTCAAGCAAGGGAATGTCGCTTAAATGAGGCCGATAATCACGTCAAATCGAGTGTCATCAACGGGGCATGAATTGGCTTAAGTGGGAGAAGCTTTGTGTGAGTAAGGAGGAAGGTGGAATGGGGTTCAGAAACCTTCATGGATTTAATATGGCTTTGCTTGCCAAACAGGGTTGGAATTTCTTGACCAATCCGGATGCTTTAGTTTCGAGGATTTTCAAAGTGAAATACTATCCCAGAGGGGATTTTTTGTCGGCAGCACGTGGTGCTAACCCGAGTGTAGTGTGGCAAAGGATCTGGCAAGCTCAACCTATTGTTCGAGGAGGTCTGAGGTGGAGGATTGGCGACGGGAAATCAATTAATGTTTGGACGAACCCATGGCTGCCAGATGATGTTAACAGGTACGTCACTACCCCTAGAATCGAAGGTATGGAAGAGCTGAACGTTTGTGATCTGTGTATTCCGGGATTGCCGCAGTGGGATATTGGCTTAATTGAAGAGCTTTTTGATGCTCGAGATGTTGAGGCCATTACCACAATCCCGTTGAGACGTATGGAAGGGCAGGATGCAGCTATATGGCATCTGGGAATGACGGACGATTTTTTGTCCGCTCAGGTTATCGGTGGTGGCTCGAGCATGTTAGCTCGGTGGGTAGCTACAGACAGGAAGGGCCGTGGTCAAAGTTATGGGCAACTGAGGCTCCCCCAAAGTTCAAGATATGGCATGGCGCTTTGCCCGAGATATAGTGCCGACACGAGCAGTCCTTGCAAGGAGACACATTGAAGTTCCCCAGGAATGTGGTTTGTGTCACCAAGCACCTGAAACGAACCAGCATTTGTTTTTTGACTGTGATTTTGCTTGAACTTGTTGGGAAGAGGCAGGTATGTCGGCTTTCATCATGGATCTGAGTAACCGAAGTGATTCCTTTCTTGGGATCTTTTGCCAAATGATAGATCATGGTGCGGCTTCGTTGGTTGAGAAAAGCATGGCGTTACTATGGAGCTTATGGAGAGAAAGGAACGCTAGGGTTTCGAGGAATGAGCAGAAACCGGCGTTTGTGGTTACTCGGTTGGCAATTGAAGGCCTGGACGATTGGAAACGGGCTCGAAGGAAGGATTCTACGACAGCATCTTCAGCAGCCCTCTTGAGATGTGGCAAGTGGCACCCACCGCCTCCTGATTACCTGAAATGTTATGTGGATTGGGCGTGCTTCAAGGAACTTCGACTCTCAGGTATGGGGGCTAGTCTGCGCGACCCCTCTGGTAGTTTGGTCCAATACCTTATGCAGACAAGTCAAGGGTGCCCTAATGCTAAGAATGGTGAAGCGGGGGCTCGATTTGAAGCAGTGTCTTGGCTGCGATCTCTTGGGGTTCCGAAGGTCATCATCGAGACCGACTCCCAATTGGTGGCTAATGGGATTAATGGGGCAGCGACGGATATAACATAATTTGGAATGACCATTGACGCATGCAAACACCTCCTGCTCCCTGATTATAGAGTGGTTTTTGTTAAGAGAGATAGGAACGAGATTGCCCATGTTTTGGCTAGACACTCTCGGTACTTTGCGTCGCCTACTTACGGCCATGCCTCTCTTGTTTGGATGGACGAGGCTATGAGTAACTTTTGCTCAAACCTTAGTCACTGATGATGAATATACTGATGATTACACTTATTATGGCAAAGGATCCAGCTCCAACCCTTTTCAAGGGTTAGAAGTGTTCCAACCTTTTCTCAACTATTAGATCACCCTTTGACCTTTTGACCAATCCAAAGGTCTAGATTGTTAGGGGTATTTAGGACTTTACACACAATTTATTTTTTATATTTAAATTAAATAATTAATATTCTCAGATGACCGGCCGGTGACTCACCGGCAATCGGCCACCGTCGTCAGCGACCGGCCGCCGTCACCATTGACTTTTTCGGCGAGACTCCGATGACTTTTCCGGCGAAGGTATGTTAACTAGTTAACACCTTTTTTGTTGTTAACTAGTTAACAGTGTATTTTTACTAATAACTCGTTAACATGGTTTTTAAACTGATTACTAGTTAACAACGTTTTTTGTTGATAACTTGTTAACGGATTTTAACTTGATAACTAGTTAACGAATAATCATATAATCAAAATTTTAATGAGATTATTAGATAACTAGTTAACAAGATTATTTGATAACTAGATAACATCATGATTAGATAACTAGTTAACGAGTGAATTAGCTAATAACTATTAGTTGTTGATTGGGGCAAGGGTTCATGTTGAATGGTTGTTCAGTTGATATTAGTTGTTGAGTTCAATACAATGATTCTAATTGCTAATTTGTGATTGTCTTGTTGGTTTAAACAATGATTCTAATTGGTTTAGGTATGGTAAATTTGTAATGCAATTTATAAACTATTTATTATAATTTATCAATTTGTTAAAAACACTTAAATCGCACCTAGGCAAACTAGATGCTAGACAGTGGCTCACCGCCTAGCGCTTTCTTGAACCTTGGTTATCATCATTAGGTCGTTGGGTCCAAATATTGGTGATGAAGACTTTAGAAACGTTGTAACCTCGCAGAGTTATATTGATCCATCAAATGCCTTTTGTATAGTGGATACATGGGGTATGTACTCGAATGATCTACACAAGTGGTTTAAAGATAAAAATATTAAGATAAAGATGCACGTTAGTTAATCACACAACTCTATTCAAATATCAGAAATTTTAAATTATGCAGGTATTTTGTAGATCTCTTCCCTATGAGGAAGAGCGGGTATATTATATGGCCAACCACACAACATTTATATAATTATTCCGGACATGATAAAAGTAAATGGATTAGTAGTCAATAAAACATAAACTTGCATGCAAAAGACATATGCATATATTGTTATCTTCATTGTATTCTTTCATAAAATATCATAATAAGTGATTCTGGTGAACTTTATGACTGATTTCAGGTGATGTCAGTCAAATTAAATTGCATCAAATGATTATTTCTGATATTGTTGGCTTGAATTGGGTATGCCTACGGAATAACACCATTGTCATTGATGAAGTTGCTCCAATATTTTGAAAAGATAGTGAAAGTACATACCTATTCTTTACGGTATCCATTAGTTTACGACCACGAGAAGCACAAGAAATACATAGCACAAAGGATGGAAGTTGATAACTTTCTAAGTTAGGTTTTATGATTTGGTTATTGGTAGTCTTTCTATTTGCTAACTATGTTTGTTAACTCATTGTGTTTAAGCCATAAATAATCATATTCTTTTTCTCTAATGTAGAAGCTTAGAAGATGAATGACTTGGTCCATGAAAGGTTGTGTTTTGTGCTCGAGTATCAAGTTCTATGGAAAATAGATATTATAGAGACAAATCTTATTCGTTAGCTAAATTCATAGTGTCATATAGCCGTAAATTTATGTATACTTAAGGCTATTCTTGGTGCATAAGAGAATAAGCTAGATCTAAAAACATGTATTGGACAATTATAATCTTTGAAGAATGATTGCTTCATTGGTTAACGTCATGAATACGATGGAGCAATCAAACCACAAACCAAGCATCCTCTTGTGTTGCTACAAAATGCTTGGGAACAAGTTAAAAATTTGAAAGAGAAAATGTTGGTCAATAGAGAACCATCAATTTCGGATTACATGTCAAGAAAAATCATTACGGAGATGAGAAAGTATTGCAGCTGTTCTAATGGGTTGCATCAGTGATTTACTGAAAGTAGGTGGATATTACATCCCAGATGAAGCTCATAGATTATCTACTAGCATGTTCTTCGTTTGTAATTTCAACTTTATGAGATTTGTCAAATGGAAGGCGATTTGGGATAGTTGGCAAAAAGGCGAGGCCAATGTTAATAGGTTACATGGGTGAGGCTTGCAAAGCATGTGAGCTCAAGTTTACTTCAGGTAGTATCATGATTTGTTATGATATTTTAACCAATCTATGTAAAAAGTAGGACATAGGAAAAGTAATCATTTGATTGTATTTGTTTAGTTGTAAAAGTTTAAAGTTCATCTAATTAACATTATTCAAAACAAAAAATTTCATTCTAACAACAATTTTAGGGGTGACAATTATCCATCCATAATTGTTTTGCCAATATTTGATCCCTTTAAATATGTTTTTGTTTTACATAACAAATAACAAGGCTATTTAGCTCATATGGTAGAGCGCTCGTTTCACGTGGAAGAGATTTAGATTTTTACTTCGATCAACTATATTTCTAGATAAGTAATGTATAACTAATTTTATGTTGTTTTTTATATTCTAAAGTAGATATCTATTTGTCTAACTACTCTAATTTAGTAATTTTACTAAGACCAATTATATTTCTAGATAAATAGTATAATATATACTAACTTTACACATGCAATTGTTTTTTTCTATTTTAAAGTGGATATATAATAGTCTAACTAATCCAATTTAGTAAGTTTTGTTAGATTAATTATATTTCTAGATAATAAATATAATACTCAACTTATCTTATGCGCTATACTTTGCTATTTAGTAATTTTACCTAGATCGAAATCACATATTACAAAAAAAACTAACTTTAATCTCTAAATCAAATTTTATCGACAAACCCTACTATATACACTAACCTCTAACATGTTATCCATAATCCCTAATTTCCTCAACTCTAACATGTTCATAATTTTCTTTTCTGTTGTAAAGGTCAATGCTACATCATTAACAGTTGAGGCTTTCGTCAACCAGTATCGCGTCGTAGGGGAAGAGTATCTTTCCGTTGCACCCTAAGAACTCATTGCTAATATATTGCTCTCGACGAAAAGGTTCAAAATAAGCCTATAAATCGGATTTTTCGAGCGTGGAAGCACAATGGGGAAAATGGGATTGGTCTAAAAATTATTATCCATTTGAAGTTGTTTCTCCGAGATGAAAGAAACAAGTTTCAGGATTGAAGATTAGGCCCAATTAGTAATAATTTCGCTTTCATTTAGTTTGATTTAAAAAAAAATTGAAATTCATGTTTAGTATCAATTCTTAATTTGAGTTTTGAAATCAAGTTGCGACAACTAATTGATAATTCCATGTAAACTTGAAAAAGAAAAATAGTCGTTTTATCCTGCTTTAAAAACATGTTGCAAGCGGAAAAATGATGTGATAAACATAAACCTTTGAACCGTCTCTCGTACCACTTTCGAAAGAAAATTGGGAAACATTTCCATGTTCCCCAATTATTTTCTCACGAGCGTTAACCGGGAATTCACGACGCCAAAATAATTAATCAAGACAAATTTATATATATATATATATATATATATAATATATATATAATGGTAACACTTCGGTACCCTTGGGTATCGGTACCCTAGAACTAAAATTCCATCATATTTGTGTTTCAACTTTGGATTTTGAGGACTTTAGTTTAGTGTTCAAGGGTTAGGATACATTGTTAGGGGTTTTCGAGTTTATTTTTGGCATTTGTAATTTTTTAATTTGGACTTATCATAAAATGTTAGAGTTTGGGATACGATTTAAAGTTTGAGTCTATGATGTAGTGTTTGTGGGTTGAGATTTATTGTTTAGTATTATTCATTAGTGCTCAGGGTTTATTGTAATAGTTTTAGAACTCATTTTTTGAGTTTGAAATGTTAGAAATATGGACTTTTAGTGCTAGTTAGGGTACCGATACCCATGGGCACCGAAAGTGTGCACCATATAATATATATATATAACACACAACATATGTCGAATGACAATAAAATTTATGATTATACGTACATCAAATGTATGTGTGAGGACTGATCGGATAAAAAGCAACCTCTCCATGCCCCGTACAAAGGTGTGGAGTTGATGACTATCATTTGCCTCTTTCAGAGCCTTCTGATAAAAATCTCTGACTGAATCTAGTTCCAAATTATCTATCACGTCTCTGAGTGAAGCACCACCAGTCCAACAATCTTGAATGTCACATCGCACCGTTACAGAATCTCGCTCTATGATGGAACCGTCGTTGTGCTGAGCAGGTTCAATCAAATAACTATCAAGCTCAAGTGCTAGGATAGATCGTATTCCACGGGCCTTCGAATGATTGGCTACTTCAGAACTAACAAATTATTCAAGGAAAAACACGTTGTGCGTGGTGTGAGTTCCACGACTTCTAATTCTAAGGAATGCAGAAAAACTAAAAAGGTTAAACTAAAGCAGATTGAGAGATAGGGTTTGGAAACAAGAATGACAGACGAACTTAGACTTTGAATCCCCCTTCGTTCCCCAGAGCATTGGCAATCAACAGACCAGCGGATTTCGATTCTCATTCAATCAATTACTAAGACACCACCATAACTCCTTACCCTTAGGTTTAAGACCGGCGAACGTTCGCTCTATCCGTTCTAACTACCAAGATTAACTAGCCGCCCGGGTACGGTCGCCTCTCGCAACGACTTAATTAATTGGTGTAATTACTAGTGATTAATGAGTTACTCTTGCAGTGAATTAACCCTAACCGGTTCCTACGAAAGGCACACTCCAATTATAAGGTTAATTGTTTAATTCGATGTTCTAAAGTAAGGCGAGCGTTCGCTTCTATCCTTAGCTTAACAAGAATCTAATCTAGGTGATCAATCCAGACAAGAAACATGAACAATGAAGAACGAATCAAACATGAAAAAGAACTGATTGAATTTCGAATCTAATCACCGCCGATCCGTGACCGCTTTAAAGCCCTGGGTCACTTAGGGTTCATCTAGTCTAAGCTCTAACGAGTTTAGCTACTCATGATCATTACAAAATACACAAAGACAAAGAAAGAGTTCATCATCACAAGGAAGAACAGAAAAGGATCTGAAAAACCTAATTCAGACGACTCTGACAGACTCCGATCTTCGGTAAGTTGCACTCCTAACTCCGGTTCTCCGAGATGGAAGGGATGGCGTCACGATCTCTATCCGGCTCTTCGAACTCCAACTCTTCGCTACAGAACTTCAGAGAAATCTGATCTCGAAAAGTTGTGTTTTTTCAAATTATGAATTGTCCTCCCCTCGGGCCGCCGGATTAAGTATAAATACTTAACCCTAGTTGGGCCGGGCTGAGCTGATATTTTCGCCGAAACCATAGGGATAGTTTCGGCGAAACTGGCTTTAAGTTCAAGGGCTCGCCGGCTGTTCAATATTTTTGGTCCGAGCAGTTGAGTGGTTTCGCCGAAACCATTCTTCACTTGGCACTGGCTGATTTGAACTGTTGGTTTCGCCGAATCTGGGGGTCTGGTTTCGCCGAAACTGTATGTGTGAATGGCAGATTTTCGGTTTGACTTGATTGACTCCTTTGATCGATTCCGGTTTGATTCCTCGAGGTTCCTACGCCTTAGACACGTCCATGGCTACGCTATTTGACGGCAAAAACCTGTGTTAACACAAAAACACTAGAAAACCATGAAATAGACCCGAAACGGGCCAAGGTAACACAAATGGCACGAGATAGGGCAATCGATTGAATATTCGTTATTCTACCCTAAAAACCATGTCTTAAGCAAAGAAATGTCGCTTAAATGAGGCTGATAATCACGTCAAATCGAGTGTCATCAAATACCCCACACTTAAGCTTTTGCTTGTCCTCAAGCAAACTGAATAGAAACGCTCATGTTCATAAATGATAAGATCGATTAAATTGGAGCTCAATCAAACACAATGAATTATTAGACAGATCAATCCTAGAACAAGAAACCTAACATGCATACTGATCAGCCAAACTACCTGGTCTCACTAATAAACTACACACGACAAGTAATTAGCAATCAATCATGCACGAATTTGACCTGACCGACCAGACTTCTCACACAGAATATATTTAGTACAATGGGAACTCTCACTCTCTGTGTTTAAGGACGTGTTTCTGCTCTCGATCGTTTTCTGTTACCGAATTCTGTCATAGGTTTGCATTTCGACCACATCTCCACCACTGTGACAACACGAGTATCTAGTCAAGAAGGACTTCCCTGCTAGGACCGTAATGAATTCTACACTACTCGGGTTTATAATGAGATGGATGATGGGAATGAATGATGATGGCTTGGTGCGGTGTAGCTTTCGACTAACTTCCCTCGAATCTAATCTATGGCTTCCTACCGTCTAACCAAACACTGGTGGAATGATGAACGCTCGTCCTATGATACCCTCAAGCAACCTAGCACTTATTCTTTTTCTTTTGCATACATTTTTCTTTTCAACTTTTCTTACGACTTCGTTCTTCCATTTGTAGGGAGAAGAACGTTTTATTTGAACTAAACTTTGAACTTTTTCTGATTTTCTTCTTTTTCATTTTTTCTGAAGCTTGCTTCTTTTCTTACTTTATTTTTTTTTGTGCCGATTTTTCTTTTAGTTGCTAGAGGGGTTTACACGTCTGGACATGATAGCTAAGACCACCTGTTTAATGGCTATAGGCAGGTTACCACAAACCGACTTCCGGTAGGTCAATCTAGAACTACAACCACAGGGGATCAATGGGGAATGAAAGAAATGGGAAATGGTTGTAATGTATTATCGAACCGAAAGAACAGGCCAAGCTCAAGGGTCTAGACCTAGTCGATTTTATCGTTAAGGTAGGCTATCTGGCTTAGTAGCTGAATCTAGGTGCTCCTATCCTTCTAGAACTCGTGTCATCGTGTGGTCTCGAGTAGGTTTCATGCAAATTCTAACTCATTCAAGTAAACAGAAAACCACTCAGAAAGAATTTAAATTGCAAGTTACGTGCAATGGATCAAAAGCTCACAGTTGGTTTGCTAATCGGATTCGGTCATTTTCATGCAATCAAGGCTACAAACTACAAGTGTGATTTTAAAATTTTGTTCTGACCAGGCAATTTAGCATCAAAGCATACAAGTTGGTTCTCAAGTTCTAGGTTAAGCAGTCTAAGCATCATTATGAAAGTTTGAACAACAACCTAACATCAAAAATCAAGAACTGAGCCATTCTAATGCTAGAGAGACTAGAATGGAATCACGAGGTACACAAAACACAATCAAGGGCAATCAAGTTCATGCAAGGTTCTCTAGCATCCTACCCCACACTTAAATCGGACTGTGTCCTCACAGGACTAATTCTAGAGTTCGGAGTGGAACAGAAGAACCTGGAAGAGGACGGTTGATTGCAGAGGGTAAGCACGGAGTCTCGGAGCAGAGGGGAGTGTAACAGAACCTGAGCAAAGGGAATCTCCCAACTGCCTATAAAACAAAAACAAATGAAACATAAAAAGGAAACCGGGACAAGTGCCCCGGATCCACACAGAAAAAAGTTGGACCGAAGTCCAAAAAGAATAAATAAAAAGAAAGGAGAAGGAAAAGGACACCACCTGATCATCACTGGTCAGAGGTGTCAGGGTGGGGGAAGTGGAAGTAATCGCCGAGCTGTCGCTGCCACTCCAGCTGTCGCTCATAACGCCGGTCGGCTCGGTGCATATGTTGCTGCATAATAGTCCACCGCGCCTCTTGAGTGGCGTTGTCGGTGATGCGCCATTCCTGCAGTCGCTCGTACAGCTCACCAATGTCCGCGGGGTGGTGTTGCGGCTGGTGAGTATGCGCCGAAAATGGATCTGGAATGCGCGGCGGTGACTGGTGGATGTACCCTGCCTGATGGTGTGGCGAGGGTATATAATCTTGAAACTCAGGCGGCGGCTGCGGCTGCTGCTCCTCAGCATCATCTTCGTCCTCCGACTCGACCGCAGGTTGGAGTGGAGGATCTGCTGCTACATGGGGACTGAGGTCGAGTTCTAAGTCGTACTCGACCGCCAAGTCTCCTCCAACGGTCATAATTGGGTGTCGTGGAATGTTAGGGCCATATTCATGGCTGATGCCGAAGGAGAGGATGAGCTGACCGATGAAGTTGCCCCCCAAGAGTTTGCGTGGTAGCTTCTTCCTCTTGGTCCGCTGGCTGAAGATGTGAGCGAGCACCCAGCCGGGGTGGAGAGGGTAGCTCTCTCGGATGGCTCGGTGAAGCACGAGCTCCTCCTTAAGGATATGGTGGCGATCCTTGTCTCTGACATATAAAAGTGACCTCCGCCAAACCATATGAATAAACTTATAGAGCGGGTGAGACAGAGACTTAACTGAGTTGTTCTTCCCGAGGCGATCGCCAGGCACGCCTGTCATGTGGCTCCAGAGGGCGTGTAACTCCTCGTCGTCATCATCATCGCCCCAGCCGAGGTGGTGATCGTGATAGTGCTCGTAGGGGATGCCCAGATGAGCGGCAAACTCATCGTAGGTGAGCTGCCTGTACACCCCACCAAGAAAGAAGGTGATCACCTTCTGGCCCCGTCTCCTCTTATGCTCGTCCAAGTCAAATGTCGCCCAAAACTCCTGGAGAGCAATGTCTGGGAACTCGGCGGCTATGGTGGTCAGCTCTAGGAGACCGGCCGGTGCTAGGGCGTCATGCACGTTCCGGTAGGAATCCTCGTCATGCTCCTGGAGTGACTCCATGGATAAAGGACGCACGTCAGCTCCACGGATGTGTTCGATCTTCTGGAAGTTCCCAAAGTAGAAGTCCGGTAGACGGGCGATGGTGGGATGGTATCCAGCATGGCGAGGGAGTGCAGGTGGAGGACCCAGAATGGCGGGTGTGACGAGAGCGGCGGCTCCTGAGCTCGAGGCGCCATCAAGGCGTGCCTTAGTCCTGCGCTCAAAAGTGTTCCTAAAACCAGAAGTTAAACCAGATTAGTCAACTAAGATCCTACCCCACACTTAGTAGAAAAACTCAATTTCACAAAGAAATGAGGGAAACTAAGTGGGATAAGCAAAGCAAGGTAACCGGTATCCATCGACAATAGAACACATGTCTCAAGAACAACTATAATCAGGTAAGCGCAATCAGAGTTCAAAAAAAAAGTCAAACCGACATTTAGAAAGTCAACAGTACGTCATATTGAACCCTAATCATGGCAAGACTTTCACAACTCGGAAAATGACGGTAAAATATTATTTCAATTGGCAAGCACGATAATATGAACGAGAATGGACACTTGGGGCAGCCAAATGATCAACACAATTCAAAGTCAAACCGACATTTCTCACAAAAGTCAACATAACAAGAAATTAATCGTATGCATAGCAACACATGACCAAATGATATGGAGATTAAGCACGGAACTCCCTAAGCATCCTAGAACAGTTCTATAAGTTCAGTCAATCCTAGTTCACACGAAACAGTCGGCACGCAAAACGAGGCAAACCGAAAGTCAACCCCGACGAAATTCAGCAATCTACATGCCAAAAGATTCGTATTAAAAAGTTGTACACTTTACCTTGAAGCCATGATTGCAAAAACTGAACGGGTTGAGAGGAATCGGTGAAAAACTTGAAAACTGGGGTTTCGGAGAACTGGAGCTGCAAAGCTCCGATTCGAACGTTCTAGGGCTTGTTGGGATCGGAATGAGGAGGGGAGAGGTGCGGCGGCGGTCGGCGACGACGGCGGCGAGTGAAACGGCGGTGACGGCGGGTGTTGAAAGTGGAGCGTTCGGCGATTTCAAAAGGAGAGGGGGGTGGTTTCGGGTAGGCTGAGCGAAAATAAGAGAATGGATGAGAGAGGGGGTGGTCCGAAATTTTAAAGGATAAATTAAGTGATTTTGCAAATCAGTTTCGGCGAAAGTAGGGGGTGGTTTCGCCGAAACTACTAGTTAAAATGGATTGACCGATTTGAACTGGCGGTTTCGCCGAAAATGGAAGCTCAGTTTCGCCGAAAATTTTAGTTGGGATGGTTTCGCCGAAATCAGAAAATTTTCGAACCGAAAATGAGGAACAGGAGAACAGGTTCGAAATTTGAAAACCGGTTTCACCGAAAACAAGGGTGGTTTCGCCGAAAATTTTGAACTGTTCGGGTTTAAAATATTTTCGTAAATCAGGCCAACTTCAGAAAATCACAGTTAAATCCAAAAAATTGGAACGACCTCAATCAACTTGCGACTGACTCTATGACATGCAGACTCTACACGAAAAATAATAAATCAAACAAACTGACACTTTTGGCTCTCCCGAACCGACTCTAAAATACCAAGGTTGAAACAAAACAAAACTGACTCCAGCCGTGGGTTGCCTCCCACGAAGCGCTCTTTTATTAACGTCCTTGAGCTGGACGATACCTGGACGGTATTAGGAGACATCCCAACTTAGATTCTCCTTCACGCTCCCGTCGGAGTTCATAAAGTACAGCTTCGGGACTTCTCCGGTAAACGTGAATTTCTTCCCGTTCGCATGCAAAAGCTTGGTACGTCCGTCGGGAAGATGATCAACGAACTTGAATGGTCCTGAACAGCTCTCTAGAGAGATCATCCTTCTTGAGTGTGATGATGGAAGGAATGAGGACTGTCGGTTTCTCTTTTTCTTTCTTCTTCGGCTTGTTATCACCAGGATCGGTGATCGTTAGTACTTCCTTAGGAGATGCTTTCGGCTTCTCCTTCCATACTTGTTCCGGCGCCGGTTTCTCGGAACTAATTGGTGGCGCAGCTAGCTCGGTGGAAGACGGTGGAGCTTTTGGTCTCCAGACCATTTGGGTCTTTGTCTTCTTGTTCTTTCCTCGAGGTTTGCTCGGTGGTTTAGAAGAGGCTTGCAGTTCCTTCTTCTTCTTAAGCGGCTTCTGAACCAATATTTCTGGCTTCTTCTCGGTACCCTGTCCAGCACCTGCAGTGTCAATTGATCTCGAAACACTGGAAGAAACATTAGAAATGAAGTTGACCGAGGCCAACTCCACAATCTCTACAGATAAACAATTTAATTCTTCCTTAGGAATGTATTTCATCCCGTCCTTGAGACGGAATGTTGCAGTATCCTTCCCCACCCTTACAGTTAGAGAGCCATTAGGAACATTGACATTAATTCCGGCTGTCGCCATGAATGACCGACCCAAGAGAAGGGTAGAATATGTCTCTTGAGTATCCATAACTATATAATCAACGAAAAACCGGAACGGGCCACAGCAAGTGATTACATCCTGGATCATTCCTTTAGGTTCTCTTAGAGTTTTGTCAGCGAACACTAAATTCATGTTGGTAGGTTGTAATTCCCCTAGGTTCAGTTTCTTATATAAACACATAGGCATGACATTTATAGAAGCACCTAGGTCAATTATGCTACGCTCGATTTCAATGTCATTAATGCTCAAAGGTAAAGTAAAAGGGCCAGGGTCGGGGCACTTAGCTGGAATAGGTATGGGTGGTGGTCGAGGGATGATAGCCGAGCACTCTCCCTTATTGGAAACGGGAATTTCCTCCTTCTTAGACGAGCTGGTCTGCTCACTGCTCCTGGTTGTTACGGCCTTAGCGTGCTCGTTCTTCACAGTGGAGCTGTCTGGAGACGGAACCTGATTGAAAATGGGAATACGAGCCATCGCACTAGCAATTTTATTTATCATATCCTCTATTCTCTGTCCAGATGCTATCTGTTCTTGATTGAGAAGAGCTTGCGCTTTGAATCTTTCCTCGTGATCATCAAGTCTTGTTGTAATTAGATCAAACTTCCTGGCTATTCTCCTTTCCCAATTGTCCTCAGAGATAAGATTCGGAGGCTGCTGTACTCTGGTGAATCTGGAAGGATCTTGATAACCATTGTCCATGTATTGATTTCGGCTCTGGTTGAGTTGGAAGTTGTAGGGAGGATTCTCATGGGAGCCTTCCCGTTGTTGAGGAGGTGTTCTGAACTGACGGTAGTCGGAGTAGCCTCTTTGATCCCTGGTGAAGCTGTGATCAATGAAGTTGACTTCCTTGTTAGGCCAGTTATTAGTTGTACCGAGGATCTCTTCCATTTGTTTCTGTACTGCGATCTTAATCTGATCTTCACAGCTTGGTTGACTCTTGGCTGCTCTAAACTGTCTTTCCCTATTTCTGGACTTAGATGCGCAGTCCGCAAAGTGAAGTAGAGCAGCTTCTGGTTCAAGTGCTGTGCAGTCGCCATCAGCTAAGATGTTGACCCATTCAGCTGTTTCTTCATTCATCTCGTGGGCAAAGATTTCAGCTAGCTGCCCCTGGTTGAATCCGTGATGAGGGCATTCAGAGAGAAGCGCTTGGAAGTCGTTCCACGCGTCGTGTAAACTTACTCCTTCCTTCTGAGAGAATCTAGCGATACTATCCTTATAGAATGTAGTTCTTGAAGGGGGATAGTATTCTTCTATGAAGTCTTGAGCTAGATGATCCCAGTCGGTGTAGTAGCCAGGTGGTTTCGAGCTGAGCCATACCTTGGCGTTGCTTTTAAGAGAGAATGGGAAAGCTCGTAAGCAAAGATTGTTCTTACTGAGATTCCCGCTCTTAAACGTCTCGCACATGTCCAGAAAGTTAGCCAGATGTGTGTGGGGGTTTTCTTGCAGCTTCCCTTCGAATCGAAGATTCTTAGTGACCATGTTCAGGACGAAGGTTGTGATATTATAATCAGGGTCGTCATCGTTGTGCGGCACGACGACGCTAGCTCGGAGGTAAGCCGCATTTGGTCTACAGTAATCCGCCCCGGTGCGCTGAGCAACTAGTACGGAAGGAGAGGGTGGTGGTGAATCTGAAGTAGTGGATGAAGCGGATGAAGATGAGGAGTTCTCCTTCAACTCCTCAATCTTTTGAGGGATAGGTGGTGTAGGCGGTGTGGTTATGACTTGCTTCTGAGCTCGCGGTTTCTTCGGCGAAGCAGAATTACCCAACTTAAACTGAGAATGAGCAATCGAGCGGTTCATGAACCTGTAGAACAACCTACAAGCAACAAAAGCAAACATACCGGCGTAAAATCGAAGTGGGTGGAAAAATGAAAGATGGAAAATAGAAGAATAAATTGCCAGTTCTTCTTTCGAACAATCAAAAGAAGTCCCCGGCAACGGCGCTCTATGATGGAACCGTCGTTGTGCTGAGCAGGTTCAATCAAATAACTATCAAGCTCAAGAGCTAGGATAGATCGTATTCCACGGGCCTTCGAATGATTGGCTACTTCAGAACTAACAAATTATTCAAGGAAAAACACGTTGTGCGTGGTGTGAGTTCCACGACTTCTAATTCTAAGGAATGCAGAAAAATTAAAAAGGTTAAACTAAAGCAGATTGAGAGATAGGGTTTGGAAACAAGAATGACAGACGAACTTAGACTTTGAATCCCCCTTCGTTCCCCAGAGCATTGGCAATCAACAGACCAGCCGATTTCGATTCTCATTCAATCAATTACTAAGACACCACCATAACTCCTTACCCTTAGGTTTAAGACCGGCGAACGTTCGCTCTATCCGTTCTAACTACCAAGATTAACTAGCCGCCCGGGTACGGTCGCCTCTCGCAACGACTTAATTAATTGGTGTAATTACTAGTGATTAATGAGTTACTCTTGCAGTGAATTAACCCTAACCGATTCCTACGAAAGGCACACTCCAATTATAAGGTTAATTGTTTAATTCGATGTTCTAAAGTAAGGCGAGCGTTCGCTTCTATCCTTAGCTTAACAAGAATCTAATCTAGGTGATCAATCCATACAAGAAACATGAACAATGAAGAACAAATCAAACATGAAAAAGAACTGATTGAATTTCAAATCTAATCACCGCCGATCCGTGACCGCTTTACAGCCCTGGGTCACTTAGGGTTCATCTAGTCTAAGCTCTAACGAGTTTAGCTACTCATGATCATTACAAAAGACACAAAGACAAAGAAAGAGTTCATCATCACAAGGAAGAACAGAAAAGGATCTGAAAAACCTAATTCAGACGACTCTGACAGACTCCGATCTTCGGTAAGTTGCACTCCTAACTCCGGTTCTCCGAGATGGAAGGGATGGCGTCACGATCTCTATCCGGCTCTTCGAACTCCAACTCTTCGCTCCAGAACTTCAGAGAAATCTGATCTCGAAAAGTTGTGTTTTTTCAAATTATGAATTGTCCTCCCCTCGGGCCGCCGGATTAAGTATAAATACTTAACCCTAGTTGGGCCGGGCTGAGCTGATATTTTCGCCGAAACCATAGGGATAGTTTCGGCGAAACTGGCTTTAAGTTCAAGGGCTCCGCCGGCTGTTCAATATTTTCGGTCCGAGCAGTTGAGTGGTTTCGCCGAAACCATTCTTCACTTGGCACTAGCTGATTTGAACTGCTGGTTTCGCTGAATCTGGGGGTCTGGTTTCGCCGAAACTGTAAGTGTGAATGGCAGATTTTTGGTTTGACTTGATTGACTCCTTTGATCGATTCCGGTTTGATTCCTCGAGGTTCCTACGCCTTAGACACGTCCATGGCTACGCTATTTGACGGCAAAAACCTGTGTTAACACAAAAACACTAGAAAACCATCAAATAGACCCAAAACGGGCCAAGGTAACACAAATGGCACGAGATAGGGCAATCGATTGAATATTCGTTATTCTACCCTAAAAACCATGTCTTAAGCAAAGAAATGTCGCTTAAATGAGGCTGATAATCACGTCAAATCGAGTGTCATCACTCTATCTAGTACAGGTGCGATATGAAGTACGGACATAATTTTCTTTTTTGTTGTAGACAATTGTTGGGCAATTGCTACATCGTTAATAGTTGAGGCTTTTGTCAACCAGTATAGCGACGTAGGGGAAGAGTATCTTTCTGTTGCACCCTAAGAACTAATTGCTAATATATTAACTCTCGACGAAAAGGTTCAAAATAAGCCTATAAATAGGATTTTTCGAGCGTGGAAGCACATTGGGGAAAATAGGATTGGTCTAGAAAATGATTATCCATTGAAGTTGCTTCTCCGAGGTGAAAGAAACAAGTTTCAGGATTGAGGGTTAGGCCCATTTAGTAATAATTTCACTTTCATTTAGTTTGATCTAAAAAAAATTAAAATTCATGTTTAGTATCAATTCTTAATTTGAGTTTTGAAATCAAGTTGCGACAACTAATGTTTGTTTTTATTATGTCTGGGCAACAATCCAATCAATACATGTATTTTAAGATTAAATGAGTTTCCACTTTGATTATAATTTGTATCTGTTAATTTTAACGGTTTTCTTTGGCCGGAAAAAACAAGGTTTGTGCTTGTATATTGGCAGACACAAACTATCAAATAAGGTCAAAACCATTCTGAAACTGTTGGTTAGCCACCCAGTGATAGTAACTAGGGCTGTAAATGAGCCTGACTTGGCCCAACCCACTAGGACTAGGTCTGGCCCATGTAGGAATTAATTAATATTATCAAAAGTTTGGCAGGGCTTTTAACTAAAATAAATAAAAAAAATTAACTATTAACCTAAATAAATACGTTTCAAAACTATTTATTTCTGTAAATATAATCGCCCCAGGCATAGGCGATATCGCCCGTGGCCTAGGCGATATCGCCCCAGCACCGAGGATTGCTGGTCAAACCGATTCTAAACTGCCCAACCAACCGAGTAAATGCTGTCTGGCTGGACACATGGCAATCTCGCCCCAGCCATAGGCGATCTCGCCCCAGCCACAGGCGATATCGCCTAGGATACGGGCGATCTCGCCCAAGGGTTGGAGACCGGGCAATCTCGCCCCAACCCCTATAAATACCCCATTTTTCAACTCATTCTCCCACAGTACTCGGTAACCCCCTAAGGCAAAGGTAAGTCTCCTTTCTCCCTTTTTTTTTAATTACATTATTTAGTAGTTTAGGTTAAGATTGTTAGGTTTTAGAGAATAGTTAGGTTTAGTTAAATTAGTTTAGGGTTTTAGGTTAGAGAATTAGTTTAGGGTTTTAGGTTAGAGAATTAGTTTAGGGTTTTAGGTTAGAGAATTAGTTTAGGGTTTTAGGTTAGAGAATTAGTTTAGGGTTTTATGGTAGATATTTTTTTCCAAAGTGATTTATTAACACTGTCATATTGACGTTGTAGGATTTTTATAAAACGGAGAGGACCTTTTCTCGCACCATTACACAAGGTACGTAGTACATACATTATTTATTTTTCTTATGTCATTGTGAACCATGTCATTATTTATGGATAGTTTAGAGAATTAGTATGATGTTGAGGTTAGCGAATTAGTATAATATTGAGGTTAGACAATTAGTATAATTTTGAGGTTAGACAATTAGTATAATTTTGAGGTTAGAGAACTAGTATACTTTTGACAAAGAGAATTAGTATAAAATAGCTTTTCTAACAATTTAGTATACAATAGATGTCGAGCTATGGATGGGATGAACCGTTGGTGGATCGGATTCCCGAGAGCGTTAGGCCTCAACCTGGTGATTGTTCTCTACTGTGGGGGGAGAACAAGCATAGGGCTACTTTAGTGTGGCGTGACCCACATGCGTGCAAGGCGCTGAAGTTGCGACAGCGTAGTTCTTGCTTAGAGTGGAGTTCAGAGTACGAGGCATTCTTGCGAGAGTGTCGACTCCTCCCTGTTGTTCGTTTACTCGGTTTCACACCGTGTAAGGAGCTCGTCACAGCATTGATTGAGAGGTGGCGGCCAGAGACGAACACATTCCACCTGGTACCGGGCGAGGCGACGATCACCTTGGAGGATGTTGAGGTGCTTACAGGTCTTCCTATCGATGGAGTTCCTGTTACCGTAGCAGTGGACCGACGTGACCCGGGTCTCATATGTGAGGAGTTGTTGGGTGCCCGACCCCCAGCTGGGAGTTGTACGGGACAGTCAGTGAAGATCTCGTGGGTTAAGGGCATGTTTGATCGTCTACCGGCTGGTGCTCCAGCAGATGTTGTTCTCCGCTATGCACGAGCCTACACTTGGGTTCTTATTGGCGCCATTCTACTAGCTGACCGGACTGGAGACTTGATACCGGTTCATCTACTCCGGCTTGTTGGGGACTCTGCGGTTGCATCCACGTTCAGTTGGGGTAGTGCGGTACTAGCATGGCTGTATAAGGCCATGGGGAGGGCGGCCTTCTTCACGGCTGGGAGTCAGAGGGGTACAGGTGATATCGGAGGCTTCACCTTGCTGGTCCAGCTGTGGGCGTTGGAGAGATTCCCGAGCATAGCCGAGCGCTACGTAGCAGGTGGTGACCCACCAGATGCTGACACCGTTCCTCGTGGTGTGCGCTGGATGTCTGTCATCCGGCGCCACCAGCATCGCGTGGCTATGAAGCTGGAGGAAATACGCTACGCACTTGATCGGAACACGGAGTTCGTGGTTAGGAATCTTAACCTCATGTACATACTATCTCTGATTTTCTTAATTCTTCCTTACAATATATTTATTAATTCTCCAGTGGATGCCGTACGCCTTTCGAGAGGAGGACTATCAGTTGGAGGACGATGTGTTCTGGCGAGCTGTTTGCCCCATGCTGTGCATAGACTGTGTCTCATGGCACCATCCTGATCGTTGCATGCGTCAGTTCGGACATGGTCAGCGTATCCCACAGGACGCCGAGCCTGCTGCTCGCGTCGAGGAGTTGCTGGGACTGGACTTCAGAGCACCAGTACATGATTGGGGTGCTAGGTACCTACAGTACTTACGTCTCTGGGAGGAGCGGGATCAGCACATTGCCGAGGGCGAGGTGAGAGCAGATCCATTGATCCACCACTTCCATGATGAGTACGACGAGTGGTACAGGAGACGGACACGCCTGGCCATATCACACGATGGTGCACAGTTTCAGGGGATGGTTAGTGACCACCTACTTGAGTAACTGTAGGCAATTTAGTATTCCCTTAGGGTACACTAACTTTTATTTTTGTTTTGCCTTTCAGATCGCCTCGTTGGAGCAGGCTACCCTTTTGAGTGGTACGAGTGATTCTCACATGAGTCATGTGCTCCGATCTGGATTGGCTATGAGCGGGGCATATGAGCGCCTTCCCGATCGAGGACCACACCGCCCACGTGCAGCATCACGCCTGCCGACATACACTCCCTATGATGGCTATCCCATCCCACAGAGAGGTCACCGTACAGGGTTGGATGATGTCGATTACGGCGGTCTCGCGCACCATGATGTGGGATACGCACCTCCACCCTACTATGTGTGGAACGAGGATTTCGCTGACGGGCAGACGTACAGTTTTGATGACCCTCCTCAGTACCAGGCTTCGGCGCCTCAGTACCAGCCGACGGCACCTCATTACCAGCATGCAGGACACCCAGGTGCGTCGAGTAGCCAGCCGTATGGGCCCACCAGCCAGCACGTTGATCAGAGCCATCCGGTCGGCTCCCAGGGTTTCTCGGAGGACAGTGGGTTCGAGGATTGGGTCCATCGACCTGATTTCGTACCGCAGTCCACCCAGACACCACCGTACACTCACATGTTACGTGATCGGACTACATTGCGTCCACCGGATTGCTACACGGACGAGCAGCGACAGAGACGCCAGAGGGGTCGGAGGCATTGACACCCACATTTGTATTTTGTCGTTTCTGGATTTATGTTATGGTTTACTGTTTGTATTTGTCGTACTATGGTGATCGATTGTACTTGTCTCGGTTGTTGGTGTATTCATATGTCGTACTATTGTGATCGATTTGCACTTTCATGTCATTTTCGCTGTTAATGTTTTTGCAATGAAATTCAACCATTTCGATCTTGTTGTGGATGGAACACTGCGCCACATTTTATTATAACAAACTTCACTACGAAAATTACATAAACAACAGTTCTAACACGGTTCAGGTCCGAGGGTTTCTCATAATGAAATTCATAAGCTCTTGTTGTTCCTTGATTTTCTGGTTCAGTTGTCGAATCATCTCGTCCTTCTCCCTAACGATCCTTTGGGTCTCCCTCTTAGCTCGATCAAGTTCTTTGTCCTTCGCCCGAATTATATTGTCCTTCTCCCTTCTGATCTTGTCCACAGCCTCCCGAACCACCAATGTTTCAAAATAACCACAACCCTTGTTCTTTACAAAATGGCAACGAAACATGCTGGTTAGGAAATATTAATGGGATAGGTGACAAATTAAGAAAATCATTCCAGTCTTTATACCTCCCTCTCAAGCGGACACCCAAAATAGGGTTCGAGATCCTTCAGTTGAATGGATCTTGTTGCCCTCAAATCACACCAGCAATTCACCTCACTTAGCTCATACTCGAACAGGTCGTCCTGAGGTTTCTTCAGCTTGTACATTATACGATCAACTTCTGAAACTACACGAGAATAGCAATTGTAATTAGTGCAAAACGTGAAGTAGACGGGGAAACAAGACATGTTTTTTACCTTTATCGCGAGCTCTACTTCTTTCCCCATGTGTGAACACCATAGTGTGACCGAGGTGGATGGAAACTGAATTCGAAAAATTGAAAGTAGTGGTGTGTGTTTGGAAGCTGGTGATGGGAGGGTTTTATGATGCACACTGCCCCCTGTTGTGGCACAGGCGAAATCGCCCGTGACCCAGGCGATCTCGTCCATGTCACAGGCGACATCGCCTATGCCTAGAGTGACTACTATTTTATTAAACGAACCGAGATAAAAACGTTACAGATACACTATTTTATTTCACGCTTGATTACTAGAAGACGCCCCAGCACTGTCCCGTCTCCTTCCACATGTCCTTGCATTATGACCCACGCGACCGCATGTCCTGCACTTACTTGGGCGACCCTCCTCACGCCAATCCATCTCGTTTCTGATTCGAGAGTGTCGTGGACGACCCTGTCCACGAAGAAGATGAGGTTGCGGGATCACTGGTAGGCCTGTGTGTGGGATCCAGTCTTTAGGACCCAGTATTGGTTGGAATGACTGAGCATACACTAGCTGGGTCTTGGATACCAGATAGAAGGGGCTGACGTAGTTGTGCCAGTTAGCACCAGCAAATGTGCAACAAGCTACAGCATGGGAGCACGGTACCTTGTACCCCTGGAACTTCCCGCATGTGCAAGTCCCCTTACGATTCGACTGCCTATCGAACCGAACAACGTAGCTATTATTACCGCTACGGTTCTGATTGTTTGGACCAGACTTAACCTCGTAAACCCCGTTAGCCGCATCGTACGGCAGCACGTAGTGTCTGACGGAACTTGACGTAGATTCTTCGGTTAATTTCTGACAGTACTTCGTATACGCGTTCCCTTCTGCCAACATTCCCTGGTATTCCCCACGGCGCCTATGCCAATACTTGACCATACGATGGAATGTGTGCTCGATCACAGAAGACATGGGCAAACGTCGCACGCCCTTAAGTACTCCGTTCACGCATTCTTGCGCGTTGGTCGTCATGGTTCCCCACCGAGCACCGCCTCCCTCAGTGTTGTCATAGGCCAAGCTCCATAAGGGTAGTTCCTCATTCACCCATTTTGGCTCCCGTACGTTTTGTTCATCATGGATCGCCAACCATTCTGCCTTCTTTGCCTCAAACTTCCGCACATTCCCTTCTATTCCTGCGGGTAGCGATGAAGACTTCTATGAACATCTAGTTTGTATGAGAATATTATATTAGTTAAGTTCAAATATACACCGTAAACAAGTTGACAAATACCTAAGTTCCAAAGGCGAGATTTTAAAGTTTGGTTGCGGTGTTTCTTGTTGAAGTTGCTTACGTAATGGCGTAGACACCACCTCCATACCCACCCTCGATCAATGTTGCGCATTGCCGCTGCTATCCCCTTGTGTCGATCACTGATGATTGTGATGTTGGCCCGATTGGTCACATGTCTCTGTAGATTCTCCATGAACCACTTCCAATTATCGTGATCCTCTTGGTCAACTATGGCGTACGCCAATTGAACAATCCGATGTTGCCCATCGAATGTACTAGCCATCAACAACACTTGCTTGTACTTGCCCGTGAGGAATGTGCCGTCAATGATCATGACCCCAGCGCAGTGCTTGAAGGCTTCTATGCATGGGCCAAACGCCCAAAACACACTCTTGAACATCCTACTGTTACCCGCCGGGTTGGTTCTGATCTCGTACCGTGTCCCGGGGTTCGTGAGACGAATAGCATTCAGGATTGTCTCAATGTTGTTGTATGATGCCACCCAGTCTCCGTACAGCTTCTCGACAGCACGTTGCTTGCCAAACCACGCCTTCCGGTACGATATCTTGCGGTGGTACTTCTCCAGAATGCAATCAATAACTGTCTCAACCTTCAACCCCGGCTCTCTGCGCACAATGTGCATGATTGCATCTGAGATCAGCGTGACATCGAGCTGTGGGTGGGGCCCTAGTATCGTTGACCGGTCACAACTGTGGCCGTTGTTGAGTTGTCGTATTATCCAGAATCCATATCTGTTGCTAAGTGTAGAACGCATCCTCCAAGGACACGTCGGGTCGATGCACTTGATGGCCCATTCCTTCGGGTTGGAAGTGATTACCCTGTACTTATAGTTGCGGATGACTGCTTGGCTCTTCGTTAGGGACATCAGTTGACCTTTGGTAGAGAATGTCTGACCCAAGAAGAATTCCATCTCCACCGACCAGTACGCCTTCGCTGGGATCTGGAAGCGCCTGTCCATGGAGTAGGTGTTGGAGATTGTCATAATGTCGTCACAGTCGTCACCCTCGCTCGTGGCATGTTCCAGTGGCACATAAACTTCCACGCTATTTGCTGTGGCTCCCCCTTCTTCATCGTCGTCTTCCTCGTCGGGTTGGCCAATGTCATCGTCGACGTTTGGATTCCCTTCGTCCGCCGAGCAATGGCTCCTTTCATCTCCAGAATCGTCAGTGCTGACATATTCATCTCGCGCCAACCCCTCTTGGTCAACCTCCTGGAACTCCGGACCGATATGACTGGTCGCCATGTATTCCCCATCATACGTTTGGCTCTGCTCTGCCATCTGATTTGGAATGACCCCCGAGAAATCGGAGAACTGAGACGGCTCCTCTTCCATCAAGGCGTACAACTCGGCAACTTCGAAAAATGGGTTGACGCGAACTAAGTCGTATATGACTTGTACGCCGTTGTCGTCCGATATCGGCCTAGAAACGAAATGCGACAGATTTCCCTCAGAACTGTATATCGGCATTCTCCAGACAAATGACTGGATTATCTGATCCGCTCCAAGACCCATTTTCCGTTGGAACACGGTAACCACACTATCATAGGTCGCTCGCTTGGTCATCTTCAGACGGACATTATTTCCCCCTTCGTAGGATAAGCCGGTCCAATCCTGGACGATACGGCCCCCCCAGAAAACTTGGATTCGGAATTCTCGTGACAAAGTGTAGTCGGCCATTTTAGAATGTTAGTTCTTTCGATTTGGTGACTAACCCCCGAAACTAACAAGGATTTATAGGGTGCTTAGTGATCCAAGATATAGGCGATATCGCCTATGCATTAGGCGATATCGCCCATGCCCTAGGCGATATCGCCAAATCCCTGGCTATTTTCACACCCGTGACTCAATCGAATCTAATCACGAGTCACGGGTGACAATCCACGGTGCTGGGGCGATATCGCCTAGGCCTGGGGCGATATCGCCTACACCATGGGCGATTATATTTACGGAAATAAATAGTTTTGAAACGTATTTATTTAGGTTAATAGTTAATTTTTTTTATTTATTTTAGTTAAAAGCCCAGTTTGGCATGAACAAATTAATTAAAGGTGTTACTTTGACCCATGTGGGTCAAGCTCTGGCCACAAACAGGCCAGAGTTAACATCACAAACTGGCTCAGGGTTAAGTCATGTTACAAAATGAAACAAAGCCCAAACATTGACTACCCAAAATAAAACAAGTCTGCTTCTACCGTTCTACTTCAGAAAGACAAAAACTATCAATAAGAAACTTAAGCAAAACTATAGTGTTACAACATTCAGTCCTAATTAAATTCTGCAACTCTATGATCCCCTCTTGCAATCTCAATTATCATGTCATCCTTTCTTTTTAATTGATACTTCCGTTTCCTGAATCAAACACAAGAACAAAATATAAATAACACAAAGAGAATTCTTATGAAACAGAAAATGCAGCAGCAGTCAACTAAATTATAAATTATACATGAATACTTACTATTCACTTGTTTTTTTCATTATGTGCATATGCAATAGGAATATCTAATAGTAAGTTTTGTTAGATAATAACAATTTCTATCATGAATATAATACAATTTTATCTTTGCTTGTTTTCTATTTTAAAGTGATATGCGATAGTCAACTAATCTAATTAATAATTGTTACTTAGATCAATAATTTACAAACAAATTGCACAAAAACAATAACTAATCTATATTAGTAAGTTTTGTTAGCTTATCATAAACTTAACTGTTCATTTTTATTATAATTGCTATATAGTATAATATAATATTCTAATATTACTGATGTCCAATTTGCTTGTGTTTGCTATTTTTAAAGTGATTGCGATAGTCTAACTATCTAATTTAATAATTTACTTAATCAAAATCCATTTTAAAACAATATTGCACAAAAATTACAACTCTAAAGCATTTTATCGAAAAATTCTATATATACACTAAACTCTAACATGTTATCTACAATAACTAGTGGATATAGTAGTTATCATCGTTAGGTCGTTGAGTCCAAATGTTGGTGATGAAGGCTTTAGGAACGTTGTAATCTCACAGGGTTCTATTGATCTATCAAATGCCTTTTATATAGTTAATAAGGGGCTGATTTGTACTCAAATGATCTACATGAGTGGTCAAATATTCGATCCGGTCAAATATATTTTTTTGTTATAATTGTTAAATGTTTAACCAATTGTTTGTAATATCAAAAAGTTGGGATATATCTATATATTGTCCAAATTGTAGATGTGTTATTTTTACGTGCAACAATTAGTAAATTTTCTTACGTAAGAGATAAATTATGTTAAGTAAAGTTTAAATAACAAGGGGATGTAGTAGAGCGATCGTTTCACATGCAAGATATTTAGCTTTTTACTTAAATCAACTATATTTCTAGATAAGTGATGTATTACTAATTTTATCTTGTTTTTTATATTCTAAAAGTAGATATTTTTTTTGGTAATGGATGACGGCTAGCGTCTAATCATTGATCAGGATCGACCGAGGGATAGAAATCCCCAGTGAGTCGTATCGAAGAAAGTAGCCAAGATTACAATCAGAAATAGGTATTATTGACTTCCAAAAGAATAGTCATATTTCAAGCTAGCAAGAAAGTCCGCATCACAGTTTCTTTCTCTATATGTGTTCAATGATCACCTCTCAATTTCGGTGAATGAGCTCACGAAATCGCAAGATCTCCATTCCATGTTGGTGATCCGACTCCCCCGAGTTTGTCAGCAATTTGACGGCCGCCATAGAATCAAGACGGACGATAAGCTTCCTGCATCCTGCATCCCACGCAAGTTCAAGTCCCTTGAGTGCCCCTCTCATCTCAGCCCTGGTTATGGAGCAGTACCCAAGGTTCATCGTGTAAGCCAAAGTGCATCGTTCCGCAGCATCTCTTAAAAGGCCTCCTGTCGTAGCCCGCCGACGATCCGGATTGACAGATCCGTCGGTATTGAGGACCATCCAGCCAGTAGGTCATGGGTCCCAAGCCAACTCGACCTCCTCCCGCAACCTGCCAACTCCCAGAAGTGAATTTTCCCTCTCCATGGCTGTTTTGATGGAGCAAATCCAATTTCCAACTTTGATGATGGCTGCAGCAACTGATGTCTGGGAATCGGTAAAGATTCTTTCATTCCTGAGCTTCCATAATTGCCAACACGTGACCCCAAAGATCAGCCCATTTTCCGATTTTAAATGGTGGAAAATCCAGGCTGCATGGTCGGAGATCCAAAACGGGTCTGTAGTATCAAACACTGCCAAACGGGTCCAGACATCTCTCGCAAAACTACAATCTCACAGCACATGGGTAACTGATTCATCACTGTGATTGCAGAGTGAGCAACTGGCATCTTGAGTCATATTACGTCGATGGGCATTAGTGAGGAGCCGATTGCTAGCTGCGATCCAGAGGAAACACCTGATACGATTAGGCCCCTTCCATTTCCATATAATTTCCCAAGGGCCTGGGTCAGGAACTGTTGGCAGATCGCAGATGAGGCTGTATGCCGATTTGATGGAGAATTTCCCATCCCGCTGTCCCCCCTAAACTCATTGATCATCCCCTTTGTTTGGCTGGGGTGGGGACATGCCAACGACCATCTCCATTGCCTCCTGTCTGAGAACTTGGGAGATTTTCACATCCCAGTTACCGTCAGAATCGACGAACTCGGCAACTCTTTCGTCAAGATCTGGGATTCTAGCATGATCTCGAATCCAATCAATCAGTTTGTCACCCGAGTCCACCCACCTAGCTGTCCACATGAGCGTCTCGTGCCCATTCCTGATTGCAGACCTGGTTCTGTAAAGCATCACCTGCCATTCCCGAGCCAAACCCTTCCAAACTGCCGATTGAGATGAGAGTGAGCGGAGCACAAGACCTTGATCCGTCTCTCGAAAGTACTTTGCTTGTAGGACTCTAACCCAAAGCTTATCTGAGTGTTTGAAGAAACCGAAGGCTAGCTTACTCATGTAAGCTCTATTCATAAGGCGAGAGAGCTTCAGACCAAGTCCGCCAACATCTTTTGGAAGGCACACTTGCTCCCACGCAATGAGGTGAGTCTTCCTCTGCTCTTCGGTGGAGCCCCATACAAAGTCTCTTATAATTTTGTCGATTGCTTCACAGGTCATTGCTGGCAGAATTGAGGTTTGCATCGCATATGACGGGATAGCGGACAACACTGCTTGGGCGAGTGTTACCCTGCCAACAAGAGAAAGTGTCTTCACCTTCCATCCTGGCAGCTTGTTTTCCATTTTATCAATAATTCTTGGTAGGTTCCAGCTGTCGTCTTCTCGTGCAAGATTGGGACCCCAAGATACCGACCGAGGTCCTGCGTGAGGGGAAATCCCAGAATCGACGAGATCGAGCTAGCCACTCTCCGATTCATATTTGTTGAACAAAAAATGACCGACTTTTTTTTGTTTACCGTCTGTCTTGAAATGTCGCAGAATCTGTCAAGGCACTCCAGAATAATTTAGGCCTGAGTCACCGAAGCTTCTGAAAACAAAATAAGATCATCAGCATAAAAAAGATGGGAGAGTTTTGGTCTTCCAGGGGAGAACATAATTGGGATCCAGCTACCCGGTCAACTGCCTCTTCGATTAAGTGGCTTAGCCTTTCCATGCACAGAGTGAACAGAAAAGGGGAGAGTGGGCATCCTTGCCGAACACCTCATTTTGCATTGAAATAGTTTGTCAATCCACCATTCCAAAGAACACGAAACCGTGTGGTTCTAATGCAGCTCATAATAAGTGCAATTGTGGCAGCATCAAAACCTGCACCAACAAGTGTGTCAGAGAGGAAGGACCATCAAACGCGATCATATGCCTTGTAAAGGTCAATCTTAATAACCATCCGTTTCACCCGCCCTTTAGTGCGCTCCATAGTATGAACAACTTCCTGCAAGATAATAATATTGTCAGAAATCTGCCTTCCAGGAACAAAGCTAGCATGGGTGCTCCGGATTAGTTTCTCCATCAAAGGTCTCAACCGAACCGCCAAACACTTAGTAATGATTTTGTAAATCAAATTGCACAAGCTGATGGGGCGGAGTTGGTGCATGGATTCTGGATTCCTGACCTTTGAGATGAGCACAATAATGGTGTCATTCACGGAGGAGATGATAGAGGGGTCCTTGAAACAACGTTTCACAAACTCGGTAACCGTCAGACCGACCACCTCGCATTGGCGTTGAAAAAATGTCGGTTGGTATCTGTAAATTCTGGGAACTTTGAGCCCCTTCATGCTATTTACTGCCCTTTTGACTTCGTCCAGACATGGCGGTCGAAGAATAGTAATTGCTTCATTTTCTGAGATTGGCGTGAAGTTCAAGGGGGTCTCACGGTAGGCGACCAACTCTTCTTTGAACAGATCAGAGAAATGGGACACGGCCAACCTTTTGAGTTCATTTGGTTCGTCCAGCCAATCGCCATTCTCCAGTCTCAACATTGTGACTTTGTTTGCTGCCCTCCGTTTCAAGGTTGTTTGGTGAAAGAATATTGTGTTTTTATCGCCATCGTTGATCCAATCAACCCTAGCCTTTTGAGCCCACAACACAGCTTCCTCCCACAAAGTGTGTTCGAGATCTCTTCTAGTGTTACTCTCCGCCAGATGAGCTGCGTCTGAGGGATCAGTGTCAAGGATCAACTCAAGAGAAGCAAGCTGTCTGAGAAGCTTCTCCTTTCTCTTCTTGATGTTCCCATAAACCTCGCGAATCCAGGTTCGAAATCTCTCAGCCAGAGCAGCGAGGTTTCTAGGGGTCTCTGAATCTGGTTTCCACGAGGCGTCCATAATTCTTGGAAAATCTGGATGGCTCATCCAAGGTATGATAAAGCGGAAGGGACGAGAGGAGTGAGTCGGGATCTCCAATCCGAAAAAGTAGACCATGATCAGTCGGTGGTCTGAGCGTAATCGGGGAAGGTGTTTAACAACTGCTACAGGGAACTCGTCGCACCAACCCATAGTAGCCAATCCGTGATCGAGTCTCTCATGAAGCGACCCACGAAACCACGTGAATTTTGGGCCAATGAAGCCAAGATCATGGAAGCCACAGTCGTCGATACAGCTTTTAAAGGAGGTTGACCGAGTGGGGTCGTGAGGAGCTCCACCTTCCTTCTCCTCCGTATTAAGAATGTTGTTGAAATCACCAAAAAGTGCCCAAGGCCGACTATTATCGACTGCCCGTACGCGAAGTTCGTCCCACAAAAGAACTCTTCCCGTAGGGTTCGGCTTGGCATAGACTATCGAAACCAAACTGATAGGATGATCTGGCAAGCTCAGCTCTAAGTGAATAGCTTGTTCGGATCTCCCGTCTTCCCTAATATTGGCTAGAGAAGTATGCCAAAGCACCCAGATTCCACCCGAGAAGCCTTGAGCGTCGACCACGATACGACCATCAAAATCCAGTTTTCGTAAGACCTCCTCTGCATTCTTCCCACTGATTCTCGGCTCAAAGATGAAAACCACCATGGGTTTGAACTCGGACAAATAATAGTTAAGGGCAGGGATGAATTCTGCATGTCTCGCCCCGCGACAGTTCCAAGCAAATATAATCATTAATAAAATAAATGATGCGGACCAACCACAACTCTACGCTTTGTCCGGGGGGTCACCCTTCTTCCCCCCCCCCCCCCCAAGCTTCTCTTTATTTTTCTTGGGGTGAGGCGTGAATGTTCGAACAGCCCTGCTATCTTTCTTTTATGACCGGCTTGCATTGGGAGCAAGTCGGCTTGTTGGAGTCGATTTACCACGTCTAGCACTTGCCTTGACCACTTTAGCCGAGGAGGTAACCACTTCTTGAAAACCGGGTTGTCATACGTGATCGGGACATAAACAAGATTTGTTTCGGGCACGGTCAAGGGTTTCTTGCTATTCCCGCCACCTGGAGCCTTTCCTGGCTTCTTGATCCTGACAACATTGGTTATGTCGGCCAAAGGATCTGCCGAGACAGCAGGCTTGGATGAGCTATCCGGCGTTGTGCTGGCCTTGGCTATAGAACCAATCCCTTGTTGGAGGATTTCAGAGAGTTTTGCTACGTGGGCAGCAATTACCGGATCAACCTGTTTCTGCGGCTTTCGAGAAGCAGGTTCAGGAGAGCTAGTGGGGACCGCTCCTTCTCTTCACTAAGTATCTGGAAGCGGGATCCCCTTTGGGTTTGGACGTTGGTTGTGGGGGCCGCAATATTCTTTTTCCCCTTTTGCCTTCGTTGTACCGTCTTCCAGACCCCCGAGTCTCCTTCATCTCCCTTCTGACTCGGAGCACTGCTCCCATCTGCCTGCTTATCAGTCTCTGTCGGAGCCTTTGCCGGTAAAGTGGATGGGCAAGCATCCATCTTGTGGCCGTAATGACCACATGAGAAGCAGATATTCTCCAAGCTCTCGTATTCGACATTCAAAATGCGGTCCTCAATCATATATTTGCCAACGAGGGGTTTAGAGATGTCAACCTCCACACATACCCTTGCAAATCGACCTATGGCGCCTTCAGTAGTTGCCATGTCGATCTTCACAATTTTGCCAATATGGTTGCCGATTCGGGAAACCACCAGGTTATTGAAATAATGAATGTGTAACTACTCTAATTTTTAGTAATTTTATTTTAGACCAATTATACTTCTAATTACCCCCTGATTACTTCTTCCCTCATAAATCAGACTTTTATCTAAAGATCCACATGAAATTTCAACACCTTCATCGCCAAATTTCGAGTAAAATATACGAGATACCATCAAAATTTCACTTTCTTTCACACTCACTACTCAATTAATTTTCACACCTTATACCATCAAACTATATTTTTCATTTTACCGAATACCACTCTATCACTTTTTTTTGGACAGAATGATGACGTGTCTTGATGGTATTATGGTACGATCAACGTATATTGTTAAGTCAACTGCCAACAAGGTATTATGCAGCCAAAAAATTGAAAGGTTTATATTTTAAATGATTTCATGTATTATGTTTTCAAAACTCATTGTTTTAATTTTTTGCGGCATAAAACCTCGTTGGCATCTCACTCAGTAATATATGTTGATTGTATTGTCATCCATCAATACACGTTATTATTTTGACTAAAAAATTATCAATGTGATAATTAGTGAAACGAAAAGTATAAGTCAATTGTATAAGGCGTAGGAAAATTAGTTAAGTGATAAGTGTAAAAGAAAAGAAAAGTTTGATGGTATCTATAAATTTTAGTCACAAATTTGTTTGAACAACATAATGGAACACTGACTTTACCTGGACAGTTGCTCATTCAAAAAAGTGGGAGTAAAACCTCTTAAAACTAATTCTTCATCTCGACACAGTCCGGACAAATTCTAATATAGCTTCTTACTGAATTCTACGTTATCATCTGTGTGTCCATTCCATATACGAATAAACGAGTTGAAGAAGAGAAATTGGATTTGGGTTTCCATTTGGAATTGGAATTGGAATTGGAATTGCCTATACGTGTTTTCTTGTCTACATGCTACCACCACCCATAACAATATATAATAACGTAGACTGTGGAAAATATATTGAAATTTGTTTCTGACACAATACGATTGCAAACAGAGGCCCAGTGGAAGGAAGAGGTTCTTCTATTTGTGTCCAAAATGCAAAGTCAATCAATAAAAGATGACTCTCTTTATTTATTAGCAAATGATTGATTTTTATACGACTCTTCATCACATCTTACACAAGCTGTTAAGCATGCATGCATCCCCATTCTCTCTCTATGGACTATGATCCTGAAACCATACTGGCAATGGTGCTTTGTACTGATGCGATTGACTGAATAGCAGACTTTGTCAGCCAGCTCACTCCTACTTTCACCCGATGCTCATCTGTTGGCAGCCGAATCAAGTATGCTATTTTCCTTGCTGCATCATATACAATGCAACCCACGTCTTTACTCGCAACAACTAGCACACACTAGGAAAATCAAGAGAATGCATTTTTTGAGAGTGTACCAGCATGGCCGACTGGACCCTCTAAGGTTAGTCCATCGATGAAACTCGGCGATACAGCTGCATCATTCTGCCCCAGCGTCATCATTTCCCCCAGATTTTGGAACCTGTCAATTCCAGTTCATACTTTATAATCAACGTGTTTGTGTCAGTTGCTGTATCTACTAACCACGGCTAAGTTAATCATGATGATGCATATTAAAGGGCATTGATCACTATTGTTCAATGATGTTAACTAGCAACTAGACAAGTATAAGAATGCCATGCTTGTAACAAGTTTCTATCCAAAAGGAAAAAAGCCACCCCTGCAACGTGCTATTATTGGTGTAAGACACTTAAACAATGTCAACTCTCGAGCTAATATACGACAAGCTCACAAATTATGTGGTTAACCAACCTAAATGGCAATAACGGACGGTCATTAATCGCAGCCCATAGATTCCAACCAGTAAAATCTGCTTGCTGAAAAGCAACCTGAAAGGAACGCATAAGCAAGTCCTGGAAAAATCAGGAAGGAGTAACGTAGACACAGATGGATGATGAAAATTTACTTCTTAACAGGGACGAAAAATACCTGAGCAGTTGGTGGAAGAAGGTTCCCTTTCAAATCCCTCAGAGCAGATGAGTCGCCAAGAGCGAATATTCGCGGGTGACCTTTGACACGGAGGGTCTCGTCTGTCTCAGCCTGGCCTCGAGCATTCAGGGGAAGGTCTTGAGGGTGTTCATTAGGTTCCAACTCAGGAAGGAGGGGTTTAGACCCCACAGTCCATAAAACCAAATCCGTTTCAAGAATTTGACTTTGCATTCCTCTCTCAGCCGGTTGGAGTTCCAAAATATATTTCTCAGAAATCGCCCTCTGTATGGAGCGGACAAAGTAACCCAACAGTAATTCAACTTTCCTGGAAGAGAGAACCTAGCCCAAACACAAAACTATGTTAGACATTCAGTTGCAGGAACCAAAGTTCACAGGAGCTTACAATTGCTTGACCTAAACCTCTTGTTAAGTAATGCAGTTCAAAATAGTGTCACATGACAACTTCATTAAGAAAAAAACAAAGAGAAAATTCATTACAAAAAAAACAAATAGAAGTAAGATTTCATCATTTCAGGCACTGGACTTTCCCACTAGGTACGGTAAGCTCAAATGCTAGCATCTGAAGTAACTATATCATGGATCAATACTGGACAATGAGTCCATCACCTAATGACCGAAGGTTTACAATTAAACATCATTAAACAACAGTGTCATATAGGAACCACAAGTTTATTAAACCCTGATACTGAAAAGGAGTACCGTTAAGACTCTTGATGTCCAGTAATCTAACCTTAAGAGCAGCTTCCCTGTTACCAGGTGGTGCAGTTGGGCAGATCATATTTTCCACATTGATAGCGCGTACAACCCCCTTATCCCCCAGTCTCTCAGAAACTGTGGCAGCCAGCTCAACTCCAGCATAGCCACAACCAACTATACATACACTTATCGGAGATTCCTTAGCAAAGGTTCTCCTCTCCAATTCTTTTAACTTATGGTCTACCTTCTGCAGCAATGTAAAGGTTGCAAATAGATGTCAACAGGAATATATAGATCTGCCGTTCCAGTAGTAAATAATAAACCTGAACGCTTACAAGAGCATCTTCGAGTGTAGAAAATGGCAACGCAAACTCTGCTGACCCTGGCACAACATCAAGTTTAGCTTCAGATCCCAGAGCAAGAACCAGCCTGGCTGCCCAACAGGACATAAAGTAGAATCGGTTAAGACATCTAATATTGCATAAAAAAACTATGTTTTCAACCTGAGCATAGATTCCAATAAATGAACAACATGAAAACCCTTCAGAACTAACACCAGACATATTATAGCCAAACAGAAGTCTTGGGCATAAGAAGATTTCTTCAATGGACACGTTCTACACATTTCTCAACAGTCACCCTCTTCTCTCGAGCTTGCTCATTCACCCCAGGTTGATAACTTCTTATTCATTGAAGAAATGGTTGCACTGAAAGGTCAAGCTCGGTCTAATATAATGGTTGCACTGTGTCAGTAGTCCAGCATGCAAATTACATTGGGTTTTTAGGCTTGGCCTAGTTTGGATATCTCTGAATCAGGAAAACACGGGGTATATGGTTATATATCTAAGCTCCAGGAACAAGACAAGCAAAACTTAGTTCAAGAAGAGATGTGTTAAGGTCCCTTTGTAAACTGAAGAAGTTCAAAGCAAAATTGCCAAACATTCAGCAAACAAATCCGCCTACGTTAAAAACAACACAGCAACAAAGTGCAGAAAATTCAAATTTTGCTTCACTAAAATTACTGTATCAGTATCACTGTATTTTATACATCTATGAAATAATATCTGCTTTTAGTTTTATTCATCTACATTTTTTTCAGCCTTTAAATTCTCCATGCAAAAGCAGTCTGTAAGAAGTAAGAACTTGGCAAATCCATACAGGCATGTAAAGGGTAGGTCTCTTTCGGGCCTTTCCTAGTTACAGCGTCCTATCAAGTAGATAAAAAACCTAATGGGAGAAACTGAGGTAAAATCTTGTTGACGTTCAAGAAATTAGTGAACATATATGACATATTATATGATTATATCATCTATCACTTTTAAGTAAACGCTGTACCTTAAACTGCACTAAATAAAGTAACATTACTCACAGTTAATGAAGTTATCATGAGGTCAATAAAGAATGTATTCATTGAAACAAGTCTGGATTTCATGATTCCAGGTAAAGGAAATAATGAGCTCTTGTTACCCATTCAGTAAACAGGTACAGTACAGTTACAGTAAAAGCTGCCAGCAAATTGTCGTACAAACTACTTACCAGTCGTATTCTATCAGAAGTCCACTTTGCAGAAGTACTGTACCCGCAGAATTAGCTTTTCCTGAACCAGTATTGCCCAAGTGATCACAGGGCTGTAGAACTTTTATCCTGTCTTGTATAAACTGCACAGCAGAATTTGAAAGCAAGTCTGCAAAGCGTGGAGCAATTTCCCAAGAATCCACTTCTGCATTGATATTAGAATATTCAGTCGGTTACATAGTGGAATCCAATTCCAGAATCAACTTTCTCAAAAACCAAATATGAATGATTGAAGAGACAAAATCTGGTACCTCCTGTAAGAATCTCATACAACATAGGCTTAAAGACAAAACGCTCAGCCTGGTCAACAAGAAGCACCTGGTTCACAAAAGTGGAAAATTAAGGATGTTAAAGCACCAAATGAGTTGAGTTTCTAGGGCAGAAATTTACAGATACTGATCTATAATAGAACCACCCAGCTAGCCGCTCAATGTCATCATAATATCAACCAATCAAGCACCATAATTTTTTTTTGCCAAAGAAAAACAGAAAACTGATCTAGAATCAACAGAAAAACAGAGAGAAAAACTTAAAATATCAAAAGGGTAAAATGTATAAAGAGTTTGATAACTGATCTAGGGTACTTGGAAAGCAAAAAGTGGGCAACGAACAAAATATGTTGTAAGCTTTGATCATCTTTAATAAGAAACTGCCGATGCAGAATACAACAAATAGCAAACACTGTTATAATTCATCATTTATCAAAAAAACAAATAGCAAACACAATATACACAAAGTCTAAACATAATCGAAATGCATTATGCTTATATTATCATGCACACATTAAGTTAGTTTGACAGAGTTACTTTTGACTCAACATTGTACTTGTAACACATTACCTGAGGTTTCTTATCATCCGGCCATACAAGTGATTCTAGTCTCAAAGCAGTATATAAGCCTCCGAAGCCACCTCCTAGTACGCACACCCTCGGGTTCTGCAACATTACAACCAAAAAATTTCTGCTGCTTAAAGTGGGATGATAACTGACTCCTAACATGAAACATATTCCATCCAAATAATCACAAGGTTTATGTTTATCTTCTATGATTTAGTTAATGCAACAACAGAACCAACATTGAGATGAATTATATCCATGTTCTGGTAGAGTTTTATGTCAACTCCAAAACGGTACTTCATAAATTTACTGAATTTTCTGCAACTTCGGATAACACGAGTCATTGCTCCAAGAATTTGCAAAAAAATTTAGGAAAATAAGGGAAAATATCATAATTTGTTATCAGAGACAAACCCAAAAGGAAGAAACCCTAATGAGGAAGTGAAAGTGACAGTAGCTGCTTCTTGGTGGACTTCAAACTCCAGTCAAATACAAATTTCCATATCAGAGACATTTGAAGAAAGGTATCGAGTAAGCCAGAACTCACCTTCTTATAAGGCCAAGTGTATACCCGTGGAGGCTTCTCTTCTAGAGGTGGATCGGGAGCACCTGTTGCACCATTCCCGACTGCTTTTGGTGCTACAAATCGAATGGGTGACTCTCTCCATGAAAAGGAACTGCCGAAGCCAGAATGGAAGGTCCTAAACATAGTTGGAGCCGAGGAAAAAGAGAACAATTTATTCCTTGACATGCCTGATCAACAAAAATGATTGTATCAGACAAGCATTAGAAAGTAAAAGAATTCCGTGGAAACGACCAAAACAATGCAAGCTAAGCCACAAACAATTCACTTGGCCAGTTACGATCAATCATCTCTCAAACGGTTAAACTTGGAATAAGGCCTTCAAACCTCACAGCAACAGTTGCACAGAATCCAAATTACGAATTTCTTACTCAATTCCAGTTCTCACAGTAGCCAATCAAAATAATCAGAAAGCATAAACAACCTGAAGAAGTGGACGAGCAATTAACGGCTATACGAGTAGTAGCGGAATTAGAATCCTGAAGGCGACGAGAGTGAGAGGAAGGTCGAGAACGGAAGCATCCGCTGGTAGAGAGAGCTAAAGAGCGCGCGGAGTGAGAGGAGGAGCTCCGGACTGCGGCGCATTGAGCAATTGCCGCCGGGAACGAAACTGCCGTCATATTACAGTTAACAGTCGGAGATGTGAATGATCGGAGGATAGGAGTTAGAAGAGGAAGGAAGTGAAGTGAAGTGAAGTGAAGGAATAACTCCGTTTGGCAGACTTCACGTTATGGTCTACAGCAGGCTTCTTGGTTGAATTACCGCCACTTGATTAATTTTGAGATACTTCTACTAATAATTAAAGCAGATACCATTTTTTTCAGTTGACACGTCAGCTTTTTGAGGATTTTAGAGCTCCTCCTTCATTCTAGGAATGAGGGTATTTTGGATAAAAATCGGTTCTGACAAACAAAATTTTTTAATTCTTTTCTCACAATCAAGGATCGAACTCTCAACCTCATGATTAAGAGACAAAGTGAACAACCAACAATGCCACACCTAATGATTGAAGTAGTTTACTATTTAATCAAAGAAAAGTTGCAGTGTTTTCAACGTAACAACAAGAAAGTATAACTATAATGTTTTTGTTTATTATATCCCAACAATTGATAACAAATTTATAATTTTTTACCAACATATGAATTAAATGATTATATATTAAAAAGTAGAAAAAAAGTAGAAAAAAGTATATATTAAAAAGTAGAAATAAAAAGTAGAAAAAATTCAACCACACTTCTAAGTAATCTAAATAAAAATTATTTTCCGGTAAACTATTAACACAAAAAATCGGCCAATGGGCCGCTGATAATCTAGTACATTAATAAATATAAACATCGTGTAGCTAGCTACTCCCTTCAAAATATTAAAAAGAAAAGTAGCATTTTGCCACCTCTATATTTCCAACTTAACATATAGTCTCTATACTATAAATCATTTTTTTATCTTCTCCTATTTTGACCACTTTACCTTTTGGATCCTTCTGTTCCAACTATAGTCTTCTTAACGTTAAATCTGGACACATCCCCACATCGAAGAAGAAAGATATCGGATGTAGGAGATGAAGAGTTGGTCATGAAAGTATATTGGGAAGGTATAGCAAAGTATGGTGAAATATGAAGAGTTTTAAAACCACATGTTTTATTCGTAGATTTCATCATATCTAATTATATATATTTATATTCTCAATTAAAACGCTTAGTAAGGTAATACATGACTATTGGAGCTAACATAATGTACTGAATGCACATCAATTAACATGAACATTACAGTTGGAACGGAAGAACCCAAACGGTAAAGTGGTCAAATTAGGAAGGGATAAAAGAAGCGATTTACCGTATAGGGGGCTATGTATTAAGTTGGAAAAGTAGAGGGGGAAATTGCTATTTTCCCTATTAAAAATAATGAATAATTTACTTTTAATTTAAATAAATATAATAAGGATAGCAAGGCCCATTTCGTTATATATTTGGGCTGAAGAAGTTATTTTGGGCCTGGGATTTCTCTATCTTTCCAAAGCTTCAGGAGTTTTACCGCTGCTTTTTCTTAATCTTCTTTCTTCTGAAGAGAAATTTGGTTAACCGCTGCCGCTTTTCTCAATCTGCGAAATCAGTCGTCTCGCCGGAACTTCCTTCTTCTGCTATCGTCTCACCATCCGCCGCCTTCTTCATACCTCAGGTTTCAGTTTTTAAAGTTTTCCAGTACTTCGACATTTTTGCACCTCTGCTTTAAATTTTTTGTCTGCAGTTCCTACTCGGATTCTGTTCTCATTTCTGTATACTTTTGTTTTGATGTTTTCAATTCCTTACTGGTGCTTGGGACGAAGCACTGTAACGACTGTTGAACTGTTTTATATTTGGGAGCTATTTCTTTCTGGGATTTGATATCCGGGTACTGAGGTTTAGTTATTCAGAGTGTTTGTTTTAATAAATCTCATACACCAATTCAATATCATTTTATTTGGTTTCTTATGTTACATTTTCGAACCGTTAGACCCACTAATTCAGTTTTCTTTTACTGAGACTGGTTGCTAATGCAACACTTCTTTTACTGGGTACATAGGTTTCCATGTTAATCTTCAGTGTTGTTGTTGTCAATGATAATGAAGTTTCTGATGCATAGACACCATCATATGCCCTTGCAGGCTTTAAATTGAAACCATATAATCCCGAGTATATATCAATGTTGCTTGTTGATCCTGAAAAGAAGCTGTCTTTCACGCGGTGCATTAGAGATGGAGATTTGGTTATTGTGTACGAGAAGCACGACACAATGAAGGCAGTTAAAGTAAGCGAGAGCTCAGTGCTGCAGAACCGTTTCGGTATGTTTAAGCATTCGGATTGGATTGGGAAGCCCTTCGGATCCAAGGTGTTCAGCAACAAGGGTGGATTTGTTCATTTATTAGCTCCAACCCCTGAACTCTGGACATTAGTGTTGAGCCACCGGACGCAGATCCTCTACATAGCTGATATTTCCCTTGTTATCATGTACTTGGAGGTAGTTCCTGGATGTTTGGTGCTTGAGTCCGGAACAGGTAGTGGATCTTTGACGACTTCGTTTGCAAGGGCTATAGCTCCAACTGGACATGTCTACACATTTGATTTCCATGAACAAAGGGCTGCCTCGGCTAGGTGAGTCGTGTGTTCTTGTTTTCTGAGCATATTGGGGAACAAACTCGTTAGTCACTTAGCAGATAGATTATCTGATAAGACTGTTGAATTTGCTTGGTTTTTTGTTCCTTCGGTAGCTGACCTAATTGCAGTATGATGATTGCTGATTGTCTGTTTTGATTAGGAAAGGAAGCTGTTATGGTACATTGTCATATATACTCTTTGATCGATTTTGATAGTTGCAATATATGTTTATCTGATTATGTAGTGTGATAAATCCTTTTTGGCAGATCATTATTATGAAGGTTGAATTCAATTGGTTTTGTTGCTGTAGTAGTTAACCTAGCTACAGTATAGTTGATGCCATGGTGATGCTGAGCTTTCTATCCTGTCAAATCTTGATGCTCTTTAAAACAGAGAAGACATTGACACTTTCTTTATATTGAATAGGGAAGATTTTGAAAAGACTGGAATCAGCAGCTTAGTGACAGTAGGAGTGAGGGACATTCAGGGTGAAGGGTTTCCAGAACAACATACTGGCTCAGCAGATGCTGTGTTCCTGGATCTACCGCAGCCATGGCTGGCTATTCCTTCTGCGGAAAAAATGCTGAAACAAGATGCTGTATTGTGCTCTTTCTCACCATGCATTGAACAAGTACAACGCTCTTGTGAAACCCTCAGATCAAACTTTACTGGTAAGTGTTTGCTCCCTTTCTACTATGGCAGGCATATCAGTGTGAAAGTGTGTCGTGTTAGAGTATCCTGATCATGTGATTTTGACGATTGCTAATACATACAATGTTAATGTTACTGCTATTGTAATAATGAAGATATAAGGACATTTGAGATATTGGTGAGGACATATGAAGTTCGAGAAGGGAAGCTGTCCAGCTTTGAAGAGGATGGTAGCATTTCTAAGGGTTGTCGTCCTGGGAAGAGGAAGCAGCCTTCAAGTGAAAGGAGCAGTTCGCAGGAGGACAACAACACCCCTCCTCCTCCAGTACTGGCCAAACCCTGTTCCGAGACTAGAGGCCATACTGGCTATTTGACATTTGCTAGACTCAAATGTTTGGCATCATAGAGAGAAGAATACAAGGTTTATTTAGCGAGAGGAATATGAGAGTACAACTATCACAAAACCATTTGTCACATCGTATTTTCTCCGGTTGGATAAGTTTTAACGACGCTGATTCGGTTTACCATTTGCTCGTTTTGTCATCCTTGTTTATGACCACTGCGAATGGAACGGTTCTTCAATTCTCTGAGCGCAAACCTAAGGTCTAGAAGTTTGAGAACCCTAAATAGTAAATACAGACTGCATAATAATAATAATAATAATAATGTTATGATATCAACTTGGGCAAACTCCTCGATACATACACACTACCAAATAGTTGTTTTAACTTTTAACCTTCACTGCCTAACAACATAATTAACAATTTCCGATATAGGAGATGGAAGCCCTACTGATGCACCCCTTCCAAAATACTAACACATAACAAAGGGAAGTGGGCCTCCCAAAAAATTGCATAGCCATATGCATCAGGTTCTTGGTTAGTCGTACTGCTACTAAGTACTAACATATAGCCAAAAGACCCCTCCTCTTTCTACATTACTCACTCTGTGCTTCTCTTCTGCTCTTACTTCCCTGTTTATGCCACCATCACCACCTCCTCACCTACGATCCATCATTGCCTGGTGAAAACTTCGAGGTGGGGAACGATCTCGCACTGGCCCAGGGCTACGGCTGCGCTCACGTTCCCCACTTTTGAAACGATCATTCCAGCTAGACCCCGCCTTGTCACCCCCACCACCTCCACCGTACCTGAACACCAAGTAATCAGAATCATTAAGACAATAATACTTGCTACTAGTAATAGAATGAATGACGTTTAGGAGAGCTCAACATCACGCAAAATTTTAAGCAAATCGTAGAGATACCTATCATTATTGTCTTGGCCATAGCCACGCCCACCACTCCAACTGCTGCCCCTACCACCACCACTGGAACCAAAACCACCGCCACCACTAGATCCGTAACTGCCGCCAGTAGATCCGTAACTGCCGCCAGTAGATCCGTAACCACCACGACCTCCTCCATCACCATTACCCCATCGTCTACTTCTAACCATTCCACCACCTCGCGATGCCATGTCACGAATTTCAGGAGGAACCTTCTGGTTCGCACCCTCTAAGAGTTTTACGAGATCTGTAGCATGTTTGGCATCCTGCTCTCCAAAGAATGTATAAGCTACACCCGTGGCACCAGCTCTACCAGTTCTACCAATCCTGTGAACGTAATCCTCCACACCAGTAGGAAAATCGTAGTTGATTACGGCCCTGCCAGGAAAATAAAACAATCAAAATTCGTTAATCCATTCAACAGAAAGAAGGTTAGATTAAAGTCGGAGCAAAACAAATGCATAACATGGCAAGTCTTACACCCACGTCAAATTCACACAGGTACAACAGCATTTTTCTCTCAGAAGCGTATTGCCTTCAGATTCAATTATATCAATATGTACCCTTCACCATTGTTTTAAAAAACAGTTAACAGCAAAGGTATCTGACCGATGTTCTCTAATCACTGAGATTTAGCTCATGGAAAAATGACAAAACGACCTACCTGATGTCCTTCACATCTAAACCACGGGCAGCAACATCAGTAGCAACTAGCAGAGGAGCCCTCCCAGAACGAAACTGGCTCAAAACTTGATCCCTCTCACCCTGTGACTTGTCTCCATGAATAGCAGCAGCTCCAAACTGGCGGGTGAGGTTACGAGCAAGTATGTCGCACATTTTTTTGGTTGAACAGAAGATTATAACCTTTGATCCTGGTTCCTGAGAGCGCAGTATCTGCTCCAGCCGTTTGTGTTTCTCCATAGGTGGAACAACCTCAACATACTGCAAGACTCAGATAGAAATCCATACAGTGTTTAAATCCATTAGCATATACAAAATTTCCAATAGATAGGCTGCAGAGTTACAAGAAAGTAAGAAACATACTGGATCTAAAACAAAACTGACAGTTTTTATAACTTGACTGACCTGGGTGATAGACTTATTAGCCACAAGCTCGTCAACGTTCCCAATATTAACTTGAACAGGATTGACCAGAAGATCAGCAGCAATTTTCCGGACCTCCTTCGGCCAAGTTGCTGTATACATAAGGGTTTGCCGACGAGTAGGCACCTCCTTCACAATCTTCCTTATTTGAGGCTCAAAACCCATATCCAGCATTCTATCAGCCTCATCAAGAACAAGGTATGATATCTGCCCAAGGTTTACCCTTCTCATCTCAAGAATATCATTTAAACGACCAGGAGTTGCAACAACAATGTCAGTCCCTCTATCTAGCTGGCCCAGTTGAGGACCCTTCGGTGCTCCTCCATATAAACACTACAATAAAGGGCATATACAAACCGTCATTTACATATAGCTCTAAACAAAGTAATTCACATGACAAATAAGTGAAACACCAATATCGAACACGGCAGAAACCACAAAATACAAAACAGTTGAACGAACAAGTCACATATATCCACCATACTGCATTAACAAAGAAGAGTTAAGAAAATAACATAAGAAAGAAACTGGGAGTTCAATAATGAAGAAAAAACAATAGTGGCATACCGTGCATGAAATTCTTGATGACTTGCCAAACTTCACAGCTTCATCTTGAATCTGTGTTGCCAATTCTCTTGTAGGCGATAATACCAGCACAGTCGGACCCATTCTAGTGTCATTACGAAGACGCTTGAGATGAAGAAAGGCAGGAATCAAGTAACCTAATGTTTTACCAGAGCCAGTTTTGGCAATGGCCACGATATCTCTACTCTGCAAAACAACAGCCCATGACTGAGCCTGAATTGGGGTTGGGGCAGTGAAACCAGCACTGTATACCTGGAAAAAACAAAACACCGCATAACTCCATAAGCCCGGATATGGCTTCAAAATTTTGGTTGAATTTCTTTCACATCTATAATGGAGTGACTAATGACAGAAGAAGCACCATCCTCCACATGCAGTCGTCAACGCTTGCTAAACGCAAGCTCTTGCAGGAGGTGGCATCTTCTTCCGTATGGACTGAGAGGCATGCTATATCATCACCAATGGCTGTACCAGCCAAGATGTTTAGGTATTCAGAAAGCCCTTCTCAAACATGGTCCAGCAAAATAAGGGCACTCCAAATTACAAGCCCCCCCAAAGAAAGGGCAACACAGCGTACGACATTAGCTCCACCAGGAGCAAATATCGCACCTGCGACAAAAGTACATTGCAAAAATAATTAATGAGCACGTCGAGCTCCACCAATGAAAAAGCTTAGCACAAGAAACCATAACATCATAGTTTCATCAACTTACAAACTCCAGGCCCGAGTTTATTCTATGAAAACAGAATGAGGAAGCTGAAAAGTAAATTCATACCTCTCTCAGTAGCTCAGGTGGAAATCCAGTAGCCTCAAAAGATATGAACGGCGGTGGCACATCACCCCCCTAGAAAGAAGGGTAAGCAAAAATCAACAGTCTAGACAGAACTCATCAATCATCCTCTCTATGATAGGGAACCTCAACCACAAAAGTATTCCCCATCTACAAAGAACAAGAAAAGTATTTACAAAAAATCATGCTAACTGAAATAAGAGCTAAACAGTGCTGCAACATCCACCATTCATTTCCTTCTACCAATAAACAGGCTGTATAGGAGGAATAACCATCACAGATGTCTACTACAGATTTTTAAACTGTTGCAAACAAAAGAAACTATGAAATTAATTATTTTATATGACCGAACAGAACCTCATTTGATGGAAGACACCTTATCTTATTCTATATTCGTTTGGGAAATACTGAATCACCAACACAATGAATATGCTATGAGGTCATATCCCTATCAGACAACAAAACACTATAAGAAGATCAAAGGATGAAATCAATAAGTACAGTGATCTCCAACTCACAGTTACAGTTATCTCATGCCGACGCCTGTAAGCCTCAGCTGATAAAACGCTTACTCCAGCTGAGGATGCAAGTCCTGTAGCAGCAACTCTCCCAGCTTCATCAATTGTTCCATTTGAGACACTTTGAGCAACAACACTTCTTTCATTCTGAGGTTTCATACGTGGCATAGTATCCACCAACATGAAAGCAGTAATTAGCACACACAACTTAAGAACGTCCGCTTTGGAAAAAAATGACAATGTATAAGACGCAAGTATGAAATAGCAGTCACCAGAACTTGAATTATGTATAACAAATTAATCTTTTTGGTTTAAATGAGTAATCTGCAGTAACTGCGATGAAAAAGCAGATAAATTATAGATTCTTCAAACATCTTTTTAGGAGTAAGGGAAAAATCACTCCCGAGAAAGGAAACAAAACTTTTCAACTGAGTCGAGATTAATGCAAAGTATATTCTCGTCGCATGTCAGTACAAATGTGCAATAAACAATTTCCGAAGGAAACAGATAAATGTACACAGACCTGGCCATTCCTTGTTTGAGTATTGGTATTTGTTGATCCACCATTGCTACTTCTCCCATACCTATCATCTTCTTTAACAGGACTGTTCGCATGACGAGATGGCTGCTCCACTTGAGCTGAAGAGTTGATAGGCATAGGAGATGGCTTGGATGACAGAGACGGTGCAGTAGGCCTCTCATATTGAGTGATATTGGTTTCTGGGTTCCAGAAATAAAGGTAACCAGTCTTACCATCAACCAAGCCTCTCCATGGCTTGGGAAGAGTAGGGTCATCTGGTGCAAAACGTGGAGCAGCGGCAGCAGCCATTTCTACTGAGGAGATACGTTTATCCTACAGCCATACCAAATGCAGTTAAATTACCAAAAAATGAAGATCAAACTTGCATCGTTATGAGAGATTGACAGATACTGATAGTATGGCACATTATCCACCAGTAATGATATTTAAACAATAAGTTATCAAGACAATCAACGGACTTCTGTCTAACGTTCATCTGCCGTAAAGGAAAGCCAAATCAATTGAGACCAAGTCAAAACAAAATCGCACAGCTATTGACACCAAAACAGAAATTTCGCGTCAATAAACTACAGCGTCGCATTGCAATCAACAATACAGGAAATGCCTGTCAAATAAAGTAGATCTTCAAATGTATCTCGCAGGAAAAAAACATGCAACACCAAATTCACAAACGTGTTAGCAAACCCTACCGGACAACCGACACCCTAAGTTTCGAAGCTGCGCAGAAAGCACGGACAACTAAAGGTGCAGATCTACCAAATTCACGTCAAACGGAAACGAGTCTTTGTACATCTAAAGCGCATTTAGGTTTCAGGAATGCGATAGAAGTGGAACGGTGTATGAAATGGAAGAAGACGATCGTGTACCTGAAGACGGCGACTGGTGAGAGATTCCGGGGAAGGAGGCTATAAATTAGGAGGAGGGGGCGGGAAATGCTCTGGTACTCTCTCTTTTTCTACCTTCCTCCGCCGATGCGCAGAGTAGAAGAGGAAAAGGAGCGTAGAGGAAGATGGGGGAAGAGGAAGGGTTAGGCATATGCAAATTTTCTGATACTTATACAACGAGGAGATGACTGGACTTTGCCCACGTCACCACCAGATTTCTGCCAGCTCGCGGCTCGTGGCAGGCCCGGACACCCGGCTAAAATATCAATTTTTAATGATCTAATACCCTCATATAGCACCAACTATTGCGAAATCCCCAAAACATACACAACGTTTTACAAAATACTCGATTAGCACCATCTACCGGGACCCAAGTTTTAAATAGCACGCCGTCAATTTTTTTCGAATTCCGTTAGTCTGAGTTGGCAAACCAATCCACATGGCATATAAATTAAGTATGTGTCAGCTGATGGGAATTTTTTTACCACATAAGTTATCAATGAAATAATAAAATAAATAATTAATAAATAAATTACAAAAATATTTTCTCTCTCTTATATCCTCCCTTTGTATTTTCCGTTCACCGCCACCACCGTAGTCGGCCAACAACAACCTCGTCAGCTCCATCCCTCGTCCCCTGCCCTTCCTATTATGATTCTGATTCTCCGATCTCTGCTTCGCCTCCGGTCATGTGGAGCTCGTCCTTTCCCAGGGATCTATATGAATACCATCGACGAACTGATCGATTTCTCCAACGAAGAACACCTCGCGCCGCCGAAGAAGAAGCCCAAATACTAGACTTGCCCCCCTATCCCGACCAGATCTCGGCTAGATCTCTTTGTGGCAGCAACGCCACGAGAGCTACGACCTGGCTTGAGTTCCACCGGAGCTACGCCACCAAATCTCCCTACATTCTTAGTTTATTTCCTCTACCAAGCTTTACACTGCACCTAGAACGCATCTCCAATCTCCAATCTAAACTCCTTGTCGTCCTATTAACAAGAAAAAATGTAACACCCTCACTTTTGAAAGAAAGGGGATTACCAAACTACCCTTTAAAACAACGGAAAAAACATAAAACTGAAAGAGGCACTACAAGAAAATGACATCCTAACAGCACTTTTTTAGTGATTCTAACAGCGGATAGGCCGCTGTTAGAAATGCTAACGGCGGTTGCATATCCGCTGTTAGGTTGACTAACGTAAGGTGAGCTAACAGCGGATATTCTGACCGCCGTTAAACCTAACAGCGGTTATTTTTAACAGCACTTAAAATCCGTCGTTAGAATTCCGATCAGATTTAAAAAAAATGCAGAAACCTGCTCCAGGAGAGCAGATTTTCTGCATTCTTCTTCTGATCCTTCTTTCTTCTGATCCTTCTTTCTTCCTCTTCTTCTTCTTCTGATCCTTTTTTCTTCCTCTTCTTCTTATGATCCTTCTTTCTTCCTCTTTTTTCTTCCTCTTCTTCATCTTTCTTCACCTTTCTTTTTCTTCTTCTTCTTTTTTCTCCTTCCTTCTTCCTTCTTCTTCTCTTCTTTTTTCTCTATTCCAGATTTGGATTCTTCTTTTTCTTCTTCTTCTTTCCTTCCTTCTTCTTCTCTTCTTCTTTCTCTATTCCAGATTTAGATTCTTCTTCTTCTTTTTTCTTCTTCTCCCTCTTCTTTGTTCTTCTACAAATCCTAAGAAACAATCCCTAAGAGATAGAGAAGAGAAAATAAGGGAGAAAGAGAACAAAATCTAACAACAAATAAGAGAAAGAGAAGAGAAAATAAGGGAGAAAGAAAAAAAATCTGTAAGAGAATGTGATTGGTTGGGGTTGGGCACACGGATTGCCACATCAGCAAAACCTAACAGCGGATAACCTAACAGCGGTTCATATCCGCTGCTAGGTTCCCCCCCAAAAATTTTGATTTCCCGCTAAGGCGGGATATTTTGGCGCCCCTTGAATTAAACGGCTAACAGCGGATTTCTAACAGCACATTTTGTCTAACAGCGGATTTCTAACAGCACTTTTTGTCCGCTGTTATTTAACAGCGGATTTTTAAAAATCCGCCGTTAGACTTTTATTCTAACAGCACTTTTTTGTCCGCCGTTAGAAAATTGATGTTAAAATGCAATTTTCTTGTAGTGAGGGTGCTCGCTTAAACCTCAACATACTTGACAAAAATGCCCCGGCCGGGGAACTTGAAAATAAACTTAAATAGAACTTGTAAAACTTTTAAATAAAACTTGCAATCATAAAAACATAACTCGACAACTGAGCCCTAAACACTTGGGCAAACCCGAAGTGAAAACAAGCCTCGAAGTAAACATTAAAACTTTTGTCTCAAGTCCAAGTCTTACATCACTGAAGACACCACTCCACATACCGAATCAGCTCCTCAAGGCTCAAGCTCAAAAGCAACTTTCGACAACCTGGTGGGTGGCTCGGGGTCAGTCTTTCGTGCTCAAAACAATAAACAAACATGGAAGCGATCCCAAGACCTTAGGATCGATTCACACATTATTGAGACATAACAATAGCACAAAGAATTCATCATGGAGCTAAACTAGCATAATTCATAACACTATTCATGACATAACTCGAGATAGTTCTCATGGCATTCACATTCTTGACTGTATTACTTGTCTCATAATAATTGTAAACTTGTACTCGTCATGACACTTAACTGACTATGGTTCTTTAAACATGACTAAGTAGCAATCATAATTATTATATCTTAGTTATCCCATGACGGGTATTAATAGAAATATGCTAATATCATATATAGGTGCTCATCAAGTATGCAATAATCCAACACATAACACAACAAGCACATAACATGACTTGAACATGCATCACTAATCATAATCCAAACATGAATACATAACCTTATCACATCACTAATCATGATCTGAAACTAAGAAGCATATTGCACTTAACATATCATTCCAAGACTTCATTCATCATCATAAGACACACAACATGTCATCTCTAGACTTTACTTGACTTGACTTAACTTATCTCTGACAAACTTTTATCTAGGGGCCCCCTAACTCAACTAACTAGCCCTACGCCTAAACTGAACTAACTGAAAGTGTCTGGGAGCACGTATCCATCAGACAAAGGGTGGATGGGGACTTGAACCCGCATCTCTTAACTCAATGGATGGGGACTTGAACCCGCATCTCTTAACTGAGTGGATGGGGACTTGAACCCGCACCTCTTAACTGTACTGGGGCGAGGGACTAGCTAGAGAGACACATTTTATTAACAACCTAATAATAACCTAGGTGAGGTGTGTGACTCTCCAATCTTACAACCTTAATCTCAATAACATAATCATAACATGCATAACATGCACATGTAGATCAATCATAATTAACATGACTAGAAACATAACCAACCATAACTTTAATCACATGAACATAACTTAAACGTATAAATAAATCATCATAAACATAACTAGAAAGGCACGTTATAAATTCAGCTCATAACAGTCTATGAGATGTATTACTGACTATCAATGACATGGCATGGTTATGACATTATACCACAACTAGAACATGAAGTATATCGACCAACTAAGTCATGCAACTTAACGTAATCATAATAAAAGCATAACGTAACATTAGCAACGACAATATATCATCCTCTTAAACTAATCCACATATACTTATCCTTATGAGGCTCGACACTCAATCATGTATACAACTTCATAACAATTATACCCAATTCATAAACCAAACATGACATCATTAACAACGTAAAGTAAATAAGCTACAATAAGATACTACCATCTTAATCCAACCATCTTATACTTGTCTATATGAGGTGTGATACTCAAACATTCATACAACTTAACTACATGAACAAAATCATACGTGCACATGAGGATGAGTCATTATTTAAAATAACCAGAGACATAACCACCATAACTTAAAATACATGTAAGGTAACCCTAGCAACGACATGATAAGAGACACATTATTAACTTGCCTAGAAATTGTCTAGGTGAATAGCTACTAACTTATGCTTACTTGGCATGGACATAATATTACCACACAATTAAAACATGAAATATATAGATCAGACATAGATTACGAAACTTGGCATAATACAATAAAGACATAATATATTCACAACGTAAAGTAAACTAGCAACGACAAGATATTACCCCCTTTAACCAACCCACCTTTAAATAAGCGGGAGAACCTCAACGTAGAAGTCTGGTCTAGGGAGCTGATCATCTTTAAGAACCTAAAGACGAGGAATTCGATTAGACTAAGACCAACTATTGATGGGACAGTCTTGGGCGACGATTTGAAGACTTGGGAAGGACCACTTTACAACTAATCATGAAGTGTGACGGCGGCTTTACTTGATGACAATTATCAATTAAATCTATTAACTTAGAAAATTACTTTATTAAATTTAAAATTCTATCCATTAATTCCTTGATTATCTTATGAAATAAATTATTATTCAACTTTTATACGTAGTCTAATTCACTAATTAATATTCTTGGACTTACAACTATTAGAGATAATACCTACTTTTTTTCATAAGTAATACTAGCCCAAGTTATTATTAATAAACCCTATTCCACCGTACTTAAATTATAACTCATTCAATCGGTTTAATCATTTGACTAATCAATCCACAATTTAATTATATATTCATCTCCTAATTCTAATTACTCTCAAAGAAATATATTATTATTCAGAACCTAATTTCATACTAATTTGAGAGAGAAGAATTCAGTTTATTCTTGAAATAACTTATTAATTCTTAATCCATAATCAAGATAAAATCCTAACAATAGGTTACCAATTCCATTTTATATTTATCCAGATTATTCATGAAATGAAATTTTATTCGTGCTAATATTTACTTAAGCTAGGATTCGATTTAAACGTTGTAAGATCAACGGTTAACGAATTAGCCGGATTCGTAACTGCTGGACTAAACTGAACTAACTGAGAAAGTTAGTTGGGTTTGTTTTAACAAAATTCGAAAGTCACAGACCACTAGGGTAACACGGGGTGACTGCTACAGACTTTTAAAGAACTTAAGTGACTTCTAGTGTATTTACGAAACCTCTAGGGATTAACTTGTACTAATTCAAAAAGGAACTAACCAATCAGAACTGATCTTTTGTCAAAAAAAAATCAGAACTGATCTGACCGAAACTGGTCAGACTCGGACTGGTCGGACCATCTCCTTCAACCCAACAACTGTCCGATCACCAGAACCAAGCCCAGATTCCGGCGAAGGTCGAATGCCCTTAAAACGGAGGCCCAACTCGAAATAAGACCGGGTAAAGCTTCGATTACCTCACCTGAGTTCCTCCCAAGGTTTAGAATCGTCGACTCTACGCTGGGAATTTGAAATAGCTACCGCCGTCGCTCGTCCGAAAATGGGTTTCAACAAAATAGATTCGGCCGATCAAAACAAAACGGAAAGGGATACCAAAGGCTTCGAACGAGTTCTTACCAACACTTGGCTCGGGACTGAAGTCGAACAAAGAGGAATGCGCAGCGGAAACGAAAGTGCTGGGCTATGAACTCGGCTCCGAGACTCTCCGATTTTCTGGAAACAAGGGAGTTGGTGCAAGCTTGATTGATAAGAGAGGGGATTTAATGGTTTGACGGAGGAATTATTAAGAGGAGTGGGATTCGTTCATTGAATCATTGTACTTGGGAAGTTTAAATCATTTTAATGGAGTTTGATTTCCAAAGTTACAGGGGAATGGAAGCAGATGGGGAAGAAGACAAGTCAGACTTCCTTGTTTGAAACTGAACTATTGGCTCCCTGAAACTACGTCGTTTTGGCGATGGGAGGATGTTTTGTACCAGGGACGAAAAAATAAAATAATTCCATCGCTGGCGATAAGGATCGAAACCTGGACCTCAGGCCTTCTAGCTATCACACTTACCGCTGGACTGCGGCCAACTATTCAATTTATTTTATTTCTTACACATACCAATTGTGTAATGCTAACTGACTGAATTTTCCCATACACGAAAAAAAATAAATTTGGCACTTCAATTAACGAATCACAACCTAAATAATAGACCATAATTGAATAATATTTCACGACTATCCTAATATCTTATTAGTTAGAGAAATTTTTCTAAAGGTGTTTTAGGTATTTTACACCACATTTCTATAGCTAGGTTCGAGATGTAACAAAAAATGTAATTGAGTTCAACAGAATCATGTACAGAACCAACACCTAAAACAATGCCAAAATTGGGGGAATGGATAAGTACCACATCTTACAAATTGAAATTGCCGCTCAACAGTGAGTGTTCCTCGCAGAAGCAATCCTTCTGTTGCTGCAAGTACACCACCGACGGAATTCCCCCTTTGTATTGTTGCTGCTGTCGAGGACGACCCGTGGAGCCATGGGGAAAGGGACGTACTCCACGTGACCGGAGGCGAAGCAGGGAGGAGAATCGGAATCGGAATCGGAGAGGCGGGGACGAAGGAGTTCGTTCGGCCATGGAGTGAGGTGGTGAGAGAATAGGGAAACGGAGAAGGGTTGAGAGAGAGTAAAAGATTATTTATTTATTTATTAAATAAATTATTGTATTGATGATGTGGCATTTTTATCATCCAAGCATAACCCACGTCAGCTTATTTGCACCGTCATTAACACCGTTATGCCATCTCTACGACTTAACGGAAAATTTTGACGGCGTGCTATGAAAAAACTTGGGTCCCGGTAGATGGTGCTAATCAAGTATTTTGTAAAACGTTGTGTATATTTCGGGGATTTCGCAATAGTTGGTGCTATCTGAGGGTATTAGGCCATTTTTAATTGGGATAATAAGGATCTACTACCATTAGGACACCCATTAGTGTCCTCATATAAGACACTATTAGAAACCGTCAGATTAGAAACTAGATCCAGTGGATTAGAATAAAATGGACAAAATAGTCATTTTGAAACTAATATATATAATAAAAAATTAGGGTTTCAACACAAACCCTAATCATATTTCAATCTACACAAACAAACAGCCGCCGGAAAGTTTCCATCATCGCGGTTACCATCATCGCGGCTTCCCTCGTCGATCCATCGTCGCGGCTTCCCTCGTCGACCCATCGTCGCGGCTTCCATCGCCGACCCATCGTCGCGGCTTCCCTCGTCGACACGTTGTCAAGCATCCATCGTCGAAGCTATCGCGTGTCTCTCATCGACCTGCCGTCGTGCATCCTCATCGGCGGTGGTGGTAGCGGTGGTGAAGGAGAAGTCGAGGAGGCCGAGTCGGTGTGAAAGCATGGAGTTTCTGACGGATGGATTCAGAGGGCTGAAGCATGGAGATGCGATTGTGGAGGCGGGATATGGATTCGGGAGAGTCTATGACGACGGAGCCGGGTGAAAGTGGTGGAAATCGGCAAGATGGCTTCATGGATTAATCGGCTAATCGGCGAGTTGATGAGAAGAAGTCAGTGGAACAAATAATATGATTTCTTATTATGTTCATCTATTCTTTCTATTCTCTTTGCTTCTTACTTCTTTTTATGGATTATGCGTTCAATTTCATTTCATTCCATTCGTATGATTTCTTATTCTATTCATTCCATTCAATTCTGTTTTTATTCTCTCTCTCTGCATCTTACTTCATTTTATTCTCTCTTTCTGTAGTTTTTTATTTTTTCAAATAAATAGGTTCCTTTGAATAAATTTGGAACATGATATTGATTCCTATTTTTCATCTTGGAACAATGTGTTCCAATTTACTAATTAGAAAAAAAGTCTTCATCTACATCATTTTCTTATTTTGGGTTGTGTTCCGAATTCGGAACAAGGTTCAACTAAATGTTCCAAACTAATTATAATTGACAACTTTAGGAACATCTTCATCTTCATATTTTGGTGCCGAATTCTAGATCTGAATATTGTGATTTGGCTAAATAGAGTCTAGATCTTCATCTTCTTTTTCTTCAATGTGTGTTCCAAAATTTTAATTTGGTACCAGGCTGTCTGGCTGTGTGTTCTTTAACCGGATTTTAGAACTGATAACATTGATTATGGTTCCGTTTTAAATGAATTGGACTAATATGATGTTCCGAAACAATAAAAGAGGAACTGTTCTGAAATAATAAAAGAGGAACTGTTCCGAAATAATAAAAGAGAAACTGTTTCGAAATAATTTCTGTGTTCCGATTTGGTAATAAGGAACAAAATCGATTTTCAACACGTTCCATTACTTTTGAAATGGATCACTGTTCCGAAATAATAAAAGAGGAACTGTTCCGAAATGATAAAAGAGGAACTGATTCGAAACAATTTCCGCAAAAAAGTGTTAGAAAACTAATCTCAAATAAAAACCACCGGAGATACACAACAAAAACCGCCGAACATAGTGAAGAAGATGAAGAAGTAATTAAAAAGGATAATTAATTTAATAATAAATTAAATGGAAATAAGCCACCGCCCACTGCCGATCGAAAAATAAGCCACCGCCCACCGTTGACCGGAAAAAACAATGCTGCCGCCTGGAAATATACCGCCGCCGCTGTAGATTAGATATAAAACCACCGGAGATCGGGAGCAACAACCGCGATGATAGAGAAGGGCGAAGGTTAAGAAGAAACTTAAAAAAAGGTAATTAATTTAATAAAAATTAAATGGCGCAAAAAAAAGGAATAAAAAATCGGCACATTAACTGCAAAATCCGAAAAATAATAAACCATAATTCTAAATATATATATATATATATATTTCAGAAAAAAAAATCTGCAATAAATAAAACATTGAAATTACGCTTATATCCAATTAATGTTGGCCATCAGATCTATACAATTAAATCATACGGCTTTAAGAGATGTCCTCATATGAGGACACTTTTGGGTGTCCTAATGGTAGATTTTGCCGATAATAGGCGGATTGGGCCATTTACAATGGAAAGATAACAAACAAGTCATCTTACAATTATTTACTTAAAACACACCCTCTACTTAGAACGCTTAACAAATAAATCTTCTTACAATTATTTGCGCAAAACACACCCCTCTACTTAAAATGCTTAACAAAGAAACCATTATGCTATAATTTTGATAAACTTCGTTACGATTTGGCTGACACATTATGCTGACTCAGCCCGTAGGTTGTCAGTTTTGACATATCATCAAACCGAAACAATGTCGTTTTTCCTTTTGGTTGATTTTTATTGAGAAGGAAATTTGCATCCCCTTATCATTTCTCTTGCTGAAATTTTTGATGGATTATCGAGATTTGACGATTGGAGATTGGAGATTGAGAGCTTGTGGTGAAGGTCGGGTGATTACGAGAGAAAGGCCTAACTTTGAGGATAATACCATATAAAAAATCATGAAATATCTCATTCATAAAAAAAAAATCATGGAATATCTCATAAAAACGAGGTCGTGTGGCAGTGAATGAAGCTAGAGAAAAATGAATGTCTTTGAATAGTCATCGTGGCAAAGATGCTGATGATTGGCTTAAAGTTAGGAAGTCACAAGATCTAAGAGATGAGATCAGCGCCTTTGTTCATGTCTATAAAGGGTTAATATACTCCAAGAAAAGAGAACTTTAGATCAATGCCAGGGGGACGAAGATGAGACACGATCATGCTTGTTTTTTAGGATGGTGAAGTGTATTGGTCTGAAACAATATTTTTACTGTGCTTCGATCCTCTATCTTCATCATCATCAATTTTTTTTGTCTCTCCCAGCTTGACTACTCTATTTCTCCTAGTCTTTCAAGACATACCAAACATGTGTATAAGTAAAATTGTTGTCATGCAATCGTAGAACAACTCCACTGCCCTGTATTTTGATCTTTCTCGTTTATGCCATTTTCCTTTCGATGTTTGATTTTTCATAGCAACCAACAAACTTTGAAACATCTTCGGTTGATTTTCCCCCAATTGTTCATTGCTTGTTTTCCCCTCTTGACCTGAGAGCTCTTGTCACGATAGTTTTCGTAATATTCCAAAAAAACACTTCTTATTTATATACACCAATAGTAGGATCTTTGCTAATATTGAGCCATGAGCTATATAACAAAATGTCATCTTGGGGATATGTAGATCATTCTTGACTATAATACTCTCGAAATATTTAGGAGGCATAGGTGGAGCGACTAGAAATTGGTTTGATGATGATTTATAAAAGTTAATTGGTGGTGGCATATATTGATAAGGTTTATAAAAATATGAGAAGTTGGGATTTGGAAAAATATGGGCATTGAGAAATCACCCATGGGGACTGCAAATGAATTAATGGAAATGATGGATCTTGTGTTTCATGAGTAGGCATATTATAAAATGGGTGAAGGGGGTCGAAATAGATCCATGTGTAAAAAGGTAAGTTGGCAATGAAGAAACGTTACTTCTTTTTTTTTTTGTCGTGGTAACTCCAGTTGCGGAGGACCATAGATCGTGCACCATTCTAACTAAAAGAGAAAAAAAAAGGAAAAAGGAAAAAAAGGAGGGGGTGGGGGCGGGGGGTTTGATTTAAAGGACAAACTTAAAGGCTAACCCTTAATTTTGAATTTGGACTGCAAACAGAGTAAGATTATGCATACAGAAACCATGTTGCATAAAGTTAAGCGCAAATTTGGCTACATCATGTGCAGTTGAGTTTCTTGTTCTTTTAAGTAATTAAGGGTTAGCCATGTCTGGTTTTAAAAAAAAGGGTAATTTCAAGATATTTTGAAAGAAAACAATTAAGACTTACCAAAGTAAGTACAATCATCCATGTCTGTTTCTTATTTTAGCGAAAATCAAGATGATTTTGAATCAAAAGCAATCAATCAGTCCTTAAGTTAATGACACTGGAATCCACTACAAAAAAAGAGCGTTTTGGCGTCGGTTGAAACGAAAGTATTTAGCGTCGGTCGACCGGTCGACCGACGCTAAATAGAATCTCGCGTTTTGGCGTCGGTCGTTTGGTCGACCGACGCTAAATACTAACCCTAAATACGCTGAAACCCTATGCAGCCGCCTCCATTCTCTCTTTTTTCCCTATCTTCTTCTTCCAGCCGCCTCCTCTCCAATCTCCCAAACCTCTCTTCTTCTTTTTCTTCTTCTTCCTCTCCAATCTCCCAAACCTCTTTTTCTTCTTCTTCTTCTTCTTCTTCTTCTTCTTCTCTTTCATTCTTTTCTTCTCCACTCAATCTTCAATTTTTTTCTCTAACTTCTTTTTCTCTACCACTACTTTCTTCTTTTTTCTGTGTCCAGATGAGAAGAAGAAGCAGCAGATCAAGAAGAAGAAGCAACAGAGGAGAAGAAGAAGAAGAAGAATAAAAGAAAAAAAGAAGAAGAAAGAAGAGAGGTTTAAGAAGAAGAAGGACGCAGAAGAATAGAAGAGAAGAAGAAGAAGAGAAGAAGCAGAAAGAAGAAGAAGGACGCGGGAAAAGAAGAAGAAGAAGGATGAAGAAGAACAGAGGAGAAGAAGAAGAAGAAGAAGAAGAAGAAGGAAGAAGAAAGAAGAAGAAGGATGAAGAAGAACAGAGGAGAAGAAGAAGAAGGAAGTAGCTGCTGCTGCAGCTACTTTTTTTTGTGATTTCCAAGTGGCTTTAGCGTCGGTCGGTCCATGTCTTAGCGTCGGTCGACCGAAAACCGACGCTAAATTTTAACATCACCACATCTGGCGTCGGTTTTGTCGACCGACGTTATTAAATTTAGCGTCGGTCGATGACCGACGCCATAACGCGCGTCTGACCGACGCTAAACCCCTTTTTTTGTAGTGATTCTGTCAATCAAATCTTCCTTAACCGAGGATTATGTTATCAATAGAGAAGATCAAAAGAGATATTCCGTTTCAGATCAAATTTATTGAGAAAAATAAAGGAGAGAAAACAAAACACCTTTCTCCGCGACAATCAAGCGAAGGAGAAGCATTTAGTTAGGTCCCAAGGATTGAAAAATTTCCTTAAATGAAAAAACTCCCTAAAAATAAGCACTTTAAAAAATGGAAGGTAAAAAAAAACATTTCCAAAGCAATCACTTTCCAAGAACAGAGGCTGATCGGGGATGGCTTAAGCTGTTACATTGCCAACCAAGAAACCAAGGAGAAAAGATTGAAAGAAGAAGCAAGAAATTTATTTAGTAAAAAACCACACACCAACTCCAACAGCTGGTTAAAGAACTTTCAGTGAGCAACATTGTTTCGTTCATGAAGAAAAGGACTTGTGAAAACTTTGATAGAAAATGTTTAAGACCAGTCCTCCATTGAGAACACTATAATTCATCTCTGAATCGACCACACGATACTCTACCACTTTTAGGTCAGTTAAATTGAGATTCCACGTACGATCAGTAAGAAAAACAAGCCCTCCAGAATTTGTTCAGAACATATGACTCCAAGAACCTCATGGGTTGAAAAAAGGATGCCTTCAAAAACCATTTTAGTTCTTACGTTTATGAAGGAATTAGAACCAAAGATCAAAGAAAACTAAACAATAGGTGAGTAAAATTCAAATTCAATATCCACTAGGGAATAATTCGGACCAAGTCTCGATTCCGGCATGGATTTCAATCCATCCGCATTCAAAACCATGTAATGAGGACAAGTCTCACCATGGATTGCTTTTCAAGAAAAGGAAGAGGACCAAACCTTAAAGCGAAACCTCATTGACGGTCACAACCGGCCGTCGACGACTCGAGATTCGATGTCTGCGAATCGAGATCAAGGGATTTCAAGCCATTGCAGAACTTGATTTCTAGGGTTTTGAGCCTGCGGCACGAGATCTTAACGCCCTGGATTCCCTCACTCGAACAGAGCTTCATATTCTCCAAGAGAGGGTTGCTGATGATTAGAACGCCGCCGCTGCCGTCGAGTGATTCGGTCGGGTCGAGGTCGAATCCGGTTAGACGGAGGTCCGTGAGCGATGCGACGGAGAGTGAAGAAGAATCCCTTTTAATTAGGAAGGATCATGATCATGTCTCAATCAATCCACCACCGTTTTGGCTTTTTGTAATGAAGAAACGTTACTTCATTAGTCTATTTACTGACAATTTACAAATCAATTAATGGTTCACCAATCTCATCTTCATTCAAGCATGATCCACCAATCTCATTTTTATCCACGTGGCAGATATAAAATCTTGTTCGCCAATGAAAATGCGAAAACTCACCACTCGTAATCTATCATCTTTCTATCTATTTCATCCAGTCATGATCCACAAATCATACATTCATCCATTTGACAGATAAAAAAATCTTGTCCACCGATAGAATATTCCAACCCATCACTTGTAATTTATTATCACTTAAAGTATATATGGTATATGGCAAACACTCCGGTACCCGCTGGGTACCGATACCCACTGTCACGTGGCCTTTTATGATTGGTCCACCTAATTAATCCACAAAATATGCAGGTTTGGATCTAAATTTAATGTACATAACTGTTTGATCATTATAACTCTCTCAAAGTTCATTTTAATTTACCATCCACACTTTAACTTTACCATCCACATTATCTTATCTACTTATCTTCCATATTTATTTATTAAAATCTAAGCTTATCCAAAAACTCCCGGCGATGGCATTCTCCGGTGAAGACACGCTGCCACCGAGGAGCAGTTTACCGAAAAGGGTGAGATAGAAAATTCATCGTATGGGTTGCTAGCTCCGAGTCGTCAAAGGCCGAGTCGTCAAATCCAGCTACTCCCGTAGAGCCGGAAGTGAAAGCTAGCTCCGAGGACGGAAATGGAGCTGTTGCGGAAAGCTGTGGAAGGGTCATTAATGGCGTTTACATACAGAGATATGCAGAATGCGACGAGGAACTTCTCCGGGAAGCTTGGAGGAGGAGGGTTTGGCAACGTATTCAAAGGCGTTGTGGCCGATTCGACAGCCATAGCTGTGAAGAAGCTGGAGAGTATCAGTCAAGGGGAGAAGCAATCCAGAACTGAAGTGAGCACAATCGGTACGATCCAGCATGTTAATCTGGTTCGACTTCGAGGGTTCTGTTCCGAGGGTACGAAGAGGTTGTTGGTGTACGATTACATGCTGAATAGTTCCCTCGATCATCATCTGTTCAAGGGCGGCGAGGTTTTAGACTGGCGGACTAGGTACGGTATAGCTCTAGGGACAGCTAGAGGGCTTACTTACCTTCACGAGAAATGCAGAGATTGAAATATTAGTTGTTCGCTGGTATTCTGTGTCGGCTATGTCGTGAGAGCGAGAAATTGAGAGGAGCTGCTATGGAGTTGTCCAATTTGCACAAGGTCAGGTAAATCTATATGCTCATTATCTGCTCTGGAGTCTGGGGATATTGCATTGAGACTTCTTCAAAGATAGAAATGAATCAAAATCTTGAAGTTATGGAAATTAGATATTTGCAGAACTTGAAATCAAGCTTGAGTTAGTTCTCATGAATCTGTTAGCATTACTTCTCGTGATAGCATAAACTGCTAATCAGGAATGCGATTGGCTTACTTTGAATTGGATGAGTTCATAACCAAGTTAGTTAAGCATGGATCATAGATGTATTTAAATCATTGATGCATATGCAGTATCCTTCAATCCGATTACATTTTTCGTTATGAGAATCCAATTGATAGTGCATATCTTGAGTGTAGAAGTTGCCTCGGTCTTAGAAGAGTGAATTGAATCTCTGTTTCAACTCAATCAAGTTAGTTTTGCTAGCTTTGTCAATTTTAGGCTCTATCATTCCATAAATGTTAAGTATCCATCAATTCTTGATCCCAGAATAGAAGCTCTAGCAGCAGGTATGTTCTTATTCTAGTTTGGAAGTATTATTCATATTTTCATGACTGAAAACTATTACATCTGCCGAGTTTTTAAACGTGGCTGGTTTCATGTTATACTTGTTTTTGCAGATCTGTATGCTCTCACACGATATATGAATGGAAACTCTAAGCATATTATTGAAGAGCAGAAAGATTCTGGTTCTTCTAAGCCAGAGAAAATAGAAGGCCAAAAAGAGGGTACACAATTTGAAGAGTCTGAGTTAAGACTTTCCCAACTTCAGCATCAACTGCCATCAAATGAACCTGGAGCATTGATGCACCTCATTGAAGAAGATACTGATAATGATGATGATCTGGATACAAAGGAGTGTAAAAAGCTCTTCAAGAATATGAAGTTCTACTTAAGCCGTGAGGTAGATTGCTTTTCAGTTCCTTTGCAAGTTGTCTGTGAAACTTAAAGTGTATATGCTATTTATACAACTGATTCCATAAGTAATCATGATATCTGTTTGTTGCAAGATCATACTGGTTAACTTTTTTAATTTCACCATATCTGAAATTTCTGCTGCATGCTGTTGCCAACTTAATATTTTGTTTCTTTTCTCGCTAAACTTCTGATCATAAGGCGTCATTTGCAGGAGACCTGAATTTCTATGGTAAACTTTCTAACTCTACTATGGGTTTTTTTACAGAGCATCCTTGCATCAAGGGTGGTGCAGCATCAGACAAACCAATTGGAAGTGCAGTCTTGTCCATAATGAAGCAATTCAGGGCAATGAGTAATATGAAGAAGCTTGCCTTGAAGGTAATTTGACAGATAGCCAATGATGTTCCTCGTGACTGGTGTATATTATTTTAATCATTCCTCAATTATTATTTTTTGCATACGCACATCGTACAATGTTTAATTGTTTGGAGTCTGCATTGTGTATCTAACCAGTAGCTGTGAAAATTGCTTTCTGGTTTTGGAAGAACAAATTAAAGGTCTGAAAACATTGTTCACTAACCTGGACACTGACAAGTGGAACAATTAACTATGAAGAACTGAATACAGGTTTGGCTCGATTAGGATTGAAGCTATCCGAAGTTGAGGTTAAGCAACTCATGAAAGTTGTTAGTCATTCTAATAGTCTAGTTTCATTGGTTACTGTTGTGCTTGTCAAAGTCAATATAGTATCTCATTCTGGCATACTTTCAGGCTGAGGTGGATGGAAATGGAACAATTGACTACACTGTATTCATCTCTGCAACAATGCAAAGATACAAGCTTGAAAGAGATGATCATTTGTACACATCATTTTAGCACTTTGATAAGGATGGCAGTGGGTGAGTTTCACTTTGAAGAAGATCAAATTGGCACAAAAGAAAACTACCGATTGTGACGGGAATTCAATCTGCTGGGATTGTGAGAACCAGAAGGACAGATTATGAGAAACATCTGTGAATTTTGATTGTGAGAAACGGCTGTGAATGTAGATACATAAGCTGTGCATGAGTTTTACTATTATATAGCTAGGGTTTCTCCTTCAAAATAGGAAAAATAATGCTAATAAAATTTCAGTGTTAATCAAAAAAATAGTCTACCGGGAATTCAATCCTATTTAGGAATGGATTCCATAAAATTATAAATTACAAACTAATCTTCACAATATTAACATTAAAAAAATGACAGTAAACTTCCTATTGTGCCACCGGATAATATTGTAACTAATCTCCATTACTATAGAACCCCCACTTGAGTTTTGGAGCTTCTATCACTGCATGACTCACTCCCAACGCCTGCATCACAAAGTCTTTCAAGTCAATGCATAAAACAGAAACTGAATTTCACCTATATAGAGAACTGGAAGATGAGTATACTCACAGCAGAAGAACTTGCAGAGTACAACTCTCTTGATTTGAGCATTGGTTTATTTGAATTTCGTTGTTCTCTACAACTGCCTTCGCTCCAAGCGAAATAAACATGCCTCTGGCTTGATGGAACCTGACGTAGATCCCCATAAAATCATCAGAATATGTGCATACAAAACAACAGGATGATAACCAACAAAAGTCGAGCAACACCTTTAGAACCAAGATTTTCATGTCGGACTTGTGCGCCTTCCACATTCTATCCACCGAGCATATATTAACAGTTTGAGGTTCCCCTGCCTCAGGCTCATCATCGACAGTGCACTTTATGACACGAACGAAACATTCAGGTTTGCTGAAGTTCTTGAGGTGTAGTAGCAAGTGAGAAGGTTGACAGTGACCAGCTTTGGCCAACTCCAGTGACAAGAGTTCTTCCCATGGGACATCCCACTGTATTTTGGAAGCTTTCTATCCATCTTGTCAAGAGATGGACACTGGAAAAACAGCAAGTAACATGAGATAATATTAGAATGGTAAATGGTCACATATCCTTCAGGTTCATGAGAAATGCTCGTACCTGAAGCAGCTTGTTCGTCACTAAAACGATCCTTTGCTGCGGAACGATGAAATGATCCTCGTAATAGTCGGTCAGTGCGAATTTAGAGGGTTCTTTAAATATTTCAGCGCATCGACATTGGCGACTCGCTTCTGCAAGGTACAGTACCATCTGCTAAACCAAAAGAAAAATAGCACACTTAAGGACTAATTCTTGATTATGTAAAGCCAATGCCACATATTTCATACATGAGACGGTAACTTTATAACTGCCCCACAGCTTCTTTCTCATTGTACTCCCTAAGAATAAAATCGGCATGTGTAGCTCGAGGATTCCTAATTCTCTGATGCAGGGTCTTGTTATTAAGCACCTCTAAGCATTCCGAGTAACTCGCGCCAATCCCATCAATAGTCAGGGAGAAAAAATCTAGTGCCCCATTAGCCGGCTGGAAAAAAACCCCAAGGAAAGCCCGGCCAAGTCCGTTAGCAGTACAAGCAAAATCAAGTGCAACTAATAAGTTAAGGAAAACACCTAACTGCAAGCCATGCACAGTACTACCATTGCTGGAGTCTTAAATTTACTCAGTGGCATCCCAGGTGCATCCAGAGAATCCTTACAAAGTAATGAAGTCACTGATGTTGTTTTCTTTAGCTTGAAGTTATTGCCTTACACCATATTGGGTAAGTCCATCTACATGGTGCAACTGGAACATATTTTAAAATGGAACCTCGTCAACAGAAGTCATTCCCAGGTAGAGTGAGTGAGTGGTAGAGAGTGTGTCAGTTGAATTCTTTTGTATCACAGATGTTTAGACAGATTGGGCAAACCAAAACAATGTAATTTAAGGATTATCAGGCATTCTAGACACACATCCAAAGTATGGTAATTACATTATTTCCAATGCCAATAGTTGGAAGATCAGCCAGAACGCCAACTTGGCAAGACGAGAACGTGGAGTTTTCAGGCATCCATAGTTTAACTAGGATGAGGAATTACCTGTCTTTCGATTTCAATAACAGATGTGGTGAGTTTGCGTTTGAAGATTGACCTCTCCTCATTGATCGAGATCTTCCACTCGACTTCGGCTGGGACCTCTCGATCTGCGTTTGAATCACACACCTCCACCTGAAAATGGAACATAGTTTTTATACCTTTTATACCTGAATGAATATCCAGAAAAAAAAAGAGATGGACAAAGATATGCAGTAAGGCAAAAGGGCAAGGCTCAATTTGAAGGAAAAAATCAATCTTGAGAAAAACACCATACCACGAAGCTCCATTTCGACAAGCTCTACTAGTTCTGGGTCATCAACTGCATCACATTTATTCAGGAAACAAACCAGAGATGGCACACTAACCTGTTACCACAATTAAAAATAAACAATCAACTACATATAGAAACACATTCAAAGCAACAAATAGACTGATTCCACAGAGGTTTCATAAGGAGAAAACAGAGTAGAATATGAACCTGGCGAGCAAGCAAAATGTGTTCCTTAGGCTGTGGCATGGGACCATCGGGAGCAGATACAACCAAAATCCCACCATCCATTTGCTCAGCTCCAATCACAAAACAACTAACCAGTCCTTTCGTAACCAGAAACAAAGTCGATTTTCCCATCTCAACTAGAAACATCAAGATTATACACCAAGGAAGGACTGATAACTATGAAGATACACCTCCCGAAAGGAACACAATGTTCCAATTGTCAAAGGAACCCCTTAGACAAGAGTCCAATTTAAGAAAACTCAGCTGAGTTCACTCAATAAGCAAGTCTACTTACTCAAATCTGCTTAGAGTTCATGAAAATAACTTCTCATAGTATTGAATATTGAAGTACATCCTCACTTTAACATAATTTGCGTGTCCAGGACAGTCAACATGAGCATAACGACGCTTTGCAGTTTCATACTCTACATGTGCCTGAACAAACACCATCCTAAAAATAGAATCAAGCACGGTAAAAGAACCTATCACTCCGAGGAATCCATTTCAATGAAGCAAATGAAACAAGAGAAACAGTCTTCACTAACCGTAGCAATAGTAATTCCTCTCTTTTTCTCCTCAGGAGACTTATCAATTTTGTCGAAATCAACTTCTTTAGCTATACCTTCTTCAGACAACACCGAAACCAAACAATCAAAACAAACTATATTCAAAACCTACTCTCATGGTCTCACCTCATCCAATCACAGTAACAAAAAAAACACAAACCCTAGTAATCGCCGCAGTTAGAGTAGTCTTCCCATGATCAACGTGCTCATTTGTCCAACATTCACATGAGGCTTCCTGCAGCACAAAAAAATGAAAACACAAACCAAATGAAGCGAAATAATCCGTAATCCAAACAACTACGAATCAAAATCAATTGAAGTGAACTCGTTCTAGTGAAAGTGGCCATGGATCTCCACCACGGCAGCCCCATTAGATTGGGGAAGAGGCGGTAAAGAGGCGCTTGGAGTTGGGGTTCTGAGGATTACGGAAGCCATTTTCGTTTGGAGATCGGAGAAGTGAGAGTGGCGGAGGAGGAAGCTTGTGAGTTAGAAATTGGGGTGGGATCTACGAAGGAGAGTGCAAAGGAGAAAGAGTGAGAGAGATCGGTGTTCCAATGAATTAGGTCAAAGAGTGAAGAGAGTTGCCCGATCCGATTCAAATATTTTCAGGAAAATGACACGGATTGCCATTTGTAACCGTCGGATTAAAATCAATCTAACGGCTGATAATGTCAATCCGTGTCATTCAAATTGAGCCAATAAACAATTCACTCATAAACATCTTCTAAACAAGTCACCAATTTTATTTTGTTAGCAACTTAATTTTAAAAATTTATAATTTTACAAACAAGGACTAAGGCGTTAACTAATCCGAAATTGGGCTAAATTTCAAAGCGTAGTTCTTGCTTTTAAATATTAGTACGTTGTAGGTAGGAAATTTTATAAACCACTCTCAATTTCATGCATGAATTGGGGTTTTGATGGGAATTCAATGACAATATAATCCTAAGCAGAAATGAGGAAATCAGGTAGAACCTAAAAGAACTACAAGCTAATGTGTGTCTCATGTCATGAGTATTTACGAACGTAGGTTAATGATATACAGTTCGGTTAGGGTTCTACTTGTGAGATTTGGATTTAGGGATTAGGGGTAAGGTAAACGTGGGTTATGTTTACGATGTGAGTTGGTTGAACATTATGAATCATGAGACCACCAAGTTAAAACTACTCACCTTGATTTGTAGATACCACCACGAGAATGCTTATGACCATACTTTATGTCATCTTAATCACTCAACGAAGATGATACTTATACGACAACACTGATCACTCAACGAAAATGACATAATTTATGGTGTTAGTGTTTTAGGGGACTACATATCCATCCATATTATTATGCACTTGTTTCATATGGCGGGTAATGAATAGGTTTTGTGGCATGGGTTCTAATAGGTTCTACGACAGATATGAGATTTTGAGATTTTGGTTGATCGTTATGTAGGATAAAACCACACATTGAAAACTACTCACTTTGATCAGTAAATAACACTGCATGAATGCTTGTGACCATACTTATATTTCATCATTTATCACTCAATGTCGATGATACTAATATGACATCATTGATCACTGAACGCGAATATGACATAATTTATGGTCTGAGTGTTGTCATACGGTTCAATGTGTAGGTTAGTGTTTTAGGGTTAGGGTAACGACGAAGTGGGTTATGTTTAAGGGGTTGGTTGATCAATGGGTAGCAAATGAAAACACACACTGCAGAGTAATGGATTAAGGTTGGCATGGGGAATAAGAATCAGTAATCCTGAGCAGATTAGGATTACATGGTAGGACCACTAAAGTGTGACTCATGTCATGGTTATGTCAAACGTTTATGTTAATGGTTTATGTAGGGTTCTAGGTGTGAGAGTAAGGCTTCATGTTTATAAATGAGTTAATCTCACATCTACTTCCTATTTCACATGCAAAGTTGGATGTAAAGGTTGTAAACATCAAATGACGACTTCTTTTAAAGTGCGAATGTGCCCACTATTAACTAATTAATAATGACTACCGGAACTCTAACGACGACTTAACCAATATGAGGGTGCTAGGTAGATAAGAAATTCGAATTAAGACTTACTATTTATTTGTCTTCATCAACAAATCTAAATGATTAAATGTTCATACCAATCATTAAATGTCCAAATTAGTTATTTAAGTTTTCATTGATTATACAATATTGTCATGAGTTATCCTAAACAATTTGACTTACAACAAGTTAAACACTTACAAACACAAGTTTCTTAGACACTTAACATAGCTTGGACCCATAAGTTTAACAATATATATTTCACCTACTCAAACCATTATAAATTATACTTGAATCATGATTATAGTAAAGTTGAATTGTACCATAACGATAAGTGATTGATGATCCAATGGATTAGATCACCCATATTGATACAATTTTGAAGACACCATTTTTTCACGGGTCAAATACCTTAGTAGTCTCAAAATTTTGGGTCGGGTTACAAATCAGTCCCGAAACTTCAATTTGTTTCAGATTCGTCCCGTAAGTATGGACTTCGTTACGCCGTGGTACTATTCACGTCGACAAGGGAATCTCTCAACTGATACACAAAAGGAAAAGGCTTTTTAATTTTTATTCAAGGAGGGTCTCTATCTTTCAGATCCAACGTCATCCTTAATCTAAGAAGAAGCAGATTTGTCATAGAACCAGATTCCAAAAGCCACTCCCAAAATGAGGAGTGGGACTAAGAACTGGAGGAGCTTGAACAAGAACTGCAGTCTTGTCTGGTTGTAGTGTGGCAGCTGGTTGTGTGTGGTGTTGTGTGTAGTGTATGTACCTCGTTGGGATCGTAGACGAGTCGATATCAATTATTGTAGAACTCGTCCATCATCGCCTTTGCGCTTCTGCTGTGCCCTACGTCATCGAAATCCTCTGTCACGTCTTTCCCTGGAAAAATCGAAATTCACAGTGTCAGGAATTCATGGTGTTGATTCCATGGTTTGGTGTATGAGATAAAAGCATGGTGAGTTTCCATTTACTTGTTGATGCTACCAAAAACTCATCACCACCGGGATGGTCTTCCAAGAACTTGGTCACATCGTATACCTAGTTACCAACTTGTATTAGTTTCAAAGAACTAGGAATCAAGTTCTAAACATAGCATCACGGTGGAGAAACATTTCTTCTAAAAAACTTGATTTGTCAGAGAGGTTGATGATTGGCTTATATAACATTCCTATTGGTACAAAGTTCTATTATACGGGAAAACCAGTTGACCATAGCAGCAAACAACTCTAAAACAGGATGTTCTTGACTACCTTTAGAAGATCATGTCATTGCACACAAATGTGAACAATAAAATCCAAGACAACATGAACTTGATAACCGTATCCAATTTGTAAATTGAACAAACCTTGAGAGCTGAAATGATGAAAAGATATGTACATATGCTCATATCATTCAAGCTTGTATCTGTGCATTGTTCACCACCACCATCATCCTAAGCCACAACAGCAGAAAAAAAATTAAAAACACAATAAATAAATAGTCTTCATGAATCTGTGTCAACACCTCAGCTTCGAGGCTTTAAAATAAGATCATTAGACTACTCATTTGTACTTGTGTTGCCAACACCTCAACTTCTTTATCCAGTTTGATCCTCTCCTCATCACAGCAGATGACAGCTTCAAACGCAGACATGTCAGAAGCTTTAATCTCTCTCTCGAGATGATAGATATCCATGTGATGAGGAATTGGAAGCTCTAAACACAAACTAATTTCTATCAGGCGTACAGCAGATGCATACTAGGAGTTTAGTAGAAATGCAATATGCAAAAGATGCAAATACATCCATAAAACGAATATTTGTTACCTGAGCAAACTTAGACTTGTATGGTCAGTACTGTATCCTTGAACGAACTTAATAACATATCAAACACCTACAAGACCAGAAGAGAAAGAAAGTTTTATGACGAGTCCTCCATGGAAGTACTAACACTGTTAAAGACTGGTTAACACAATAGCTCACTCAAACGACTGTCCGAAACAGTAGACTCCAGATGCTCAAAAGTTAGCACCATTAAACTATCATGCATTTCAGCTGCATCACCCATGGACAAACCCTTCTTACTGGAAGTGCTTGGAAGCTGTGGATAGAGCCCATTAGTATAGAAGCTATTGCTTATGGAAGTTGTGCATCACCCAACAGCTTGTTAATTTATTTACAGATCATACCTCGTCGTTTTCATTTTTATTTTCATCACCAATGGCATTGCTTTCATCTTCATCACCAATGCCATCGCTTTCATCTTCGAGTTCCATCGAAAATATGCCTTTCGAAGGGTCATCATGTAGAATATTATCCCATCCGATTGATACCTACACACCGATCTATACGTCAGAATTAACATTTTGCAAAGCCTATTTCTCTCACGGCAGGTTTTTCACTTACATCCAAGTCTCTCAGCATGATCATCAAGTGCCTAAGGACGCTGCTCCCAACAAACTCTTCTATGGAGTCACTCTCCAACTTGAGCATGTACTCGACAAAGATAACCTACAAAATTGAAGTATAATCAACCGTCAGCAAAAACTGTATCCAGTCCTAATCCTTTGCAACTCTAACAACAAAAAATAAATCATTTCCCACGACAACTGGGTACAGAAAGAGAATTAGAAGAGGAATAGAGGACAGAAAGTAGCCACAGCAAAAGGCAATCTCTAGTCTTCTTTGCCTGCATTTTTGCTTATTGAAGCCAAGAACAAATAAGTTTTCAGCAGCACATTTTCAGCTGTAGATGCACCCAAAACATCCAAATGCAGAAAAGAGATTGAAAAACACAATAAATAAATAGTCTTCATGAATCTGTGTCATCACCGTCTCCACAACAGCTATGTCCAACGAATTTGTGAAATCATAATAAGCAATCGAAGATATAGGGAAGTAGTTCATCACCGACCTAGAACGAAATGGATTATAGATGAAGAAACCGGATTATTGATTCCTCAAGCCGTCTCCGAGAGAAATTAACAGAGCAGAGACGCAGAGACTTCTTACCTTCGACGTCGGATGGAGTCAGGGAGACCAGAACTGACCCAAGTACGGAAAATACAGTGAGCGTCACAGGCTTGAGCTGAAGCAAATAACCAACAGGGATCGCGCCTCGAAGCTCGATCACAACAAGTGTAGCGAGGGAGAAAACGACTGCTTCGTCAGACAATCCAATTCCGCGAAGTGAAGCGCTTTGGCGATCTTGAATCCGAAGCTAGAAGCTTTGATGGACGAATCGAGGACTGCGGAACCAGCTGCTTTGGCAGAATTGGGAGATGAAGCGAACCAGACAAGGGAAAGAGAAGCCCAAAGAGCAACCCATATGATGAATTTGTTTCCTTCCCCTATTTCGGTAATCTGCTCCTCGGTGGCATCGGGCCTTCACCGGAGAACGCCATCGCCGGGAGCTTCTTGGATAAGCTTCAGATTTTAATAAAAAAGTATGGAAGAGAAGTAGATAAGATAACGTGGATGGTAAAGTTAAAGTGTGGATGGTAAACTTAAATGAACTTTGAGCGAGTTATAATGACCAAATAGTTATGTAAATTAAATTTAGGCCCAAATCAGCATATTTTTCGAATTAAATAGGTGGACCAATTATAAAAGGCCATGTGGCAGTGGGTACCGGTACCCGCAGGGTACCGGAGCGCTAGCCTATGGTATAAAATAGTTAATCAATTATCATTTAGCACTATACATTATATAGAGTATTAGAGTGAACATATTTGCTTGAAATCAAAGGCCATGCATGATGCATTTCATACCCAACCGGCCAGCTCAATTACCCAAGAGTGAAGACTCGAGTTACCCAACCGATTACGCAACCCAAATCTACTATAGTGATAACAAATTTTGTTGTCACCATAACAACATAGTTAACAACACTTTTTTTGTTGTCACCATAACAACATTGTTAAGTTACCAATTTTTTAAATTTTGAATATCAATTTTTCATAGTATGTACATAATTTGAATTCACAAGTATTATTTTTCATAATATGTACTTGATTTGTTAAATTTTAGGTGTCATTTTTTCATAGTAGATACCTAATTTAAATTTACAAGTACTGATTTTTATAGTAAATACTTATTTATTAATTTTAAGTACCAATTTTAGGAATATTTTAGTTGATGAAATTAGGTATGTGAATTAGATTTTAATTCTCGGCCCACCGAAATTCATAGTATAATTATTTGGGCCAATTTCAATGGGCCGGAAATTAAAATTCAACTCCCGTTCCATCAACCAGGTGTTGTTAAGCCCTTTCTTATTTGTCATCTGAAATCGTAGTCAGTCCAAATCGGCAGGCATCTAATTCCCCGATCCCTGCCCTTCTCCCTCGCTTTCCAAATGCGAATCTCCATCTCCTCACTCTTCATTCCGGTTCAGCTTCCAAGCCTCTGACTCCGTTCAGCTTCCAAGCCTCTGCTCAATCCTCTTCTTCACCTCCTCCAAACCTGTAAGTCTGAAATTTCGAATGTGTGCCTAGCTGCATGTTTGTTGATCGTGTTCTACCCACAGCCCCATACCCTAGTCAATTCATTTCTGCTTGTCTTTCCGCTCTTCTAGTCTTCTTCACCTCTTATCTCTTCGGTTCAGGTCATCAGGATTTAGGATCTAGGAATGTCCTTTTAGGCCTCGTTTGGCTACTACGGTAAAGCAATGCTTCAGTGTGTCGAATTTCGTATTTCATGGAGGATTTTTTTTTTCTTTATTTGAGCAGACTTCTTGTGAGTGAACTGCAATGGCTCACGAGACTGATGATAGCTGGGATAGTGATTTTGAGCGGGAGATTGACGAGTACGCTGATCCTTCGACGACCTCCACGCTGGTTAATAGGACAGGACAGGTTTGCTTCTTTTTCCTTTCTCATTTTCACTTTTCATGGCAATTAGTTGATGATTTGTTCGTTCTACATTGCTTTGCATGACTCACTTTGTTCTGTAATTCGTCTTTCCCTCCAGGTTGTCCCTTTGGTCGGTTCTTCTGGGACGAAAGTTACTGATCAATTCGTAGAAATGGGCTTCTCGGAGAAAGAAGTTGCTGAAGCAATTCGAGACGCTGGTAAATGATCTTAGCCAACTGTCTTTTATTGTAATAGGCTTGTTATATTTTTCTTGAAATTTATTCAGCTTATTTGGCTTTCCAGGAGAGGAGAACACTGATTTGATACTTTCAACTCTTCTCACATACAAGGTGATTTTTTTTTGTGGCTCGTGATCAATGCATTTTCTCGAGATACATTGGTGACCCATCAATTATGCATATTTCTGTTCGTAACCATTGGTTTCCAATTTATGCTCTTGTTCCTGCCTTTCGTCAGTCATAGTAATTTCACTCTCTTTATCCCTTTAAGTCTGCTATATCTTTCACTCCCTGTAGTTTCTGGCCATTAGTGGATGTTCGTCTAAGCCTTCCTTAATTCTGACAATACGCTATTTCAGTGCTAGTTTAGTTTTAACAATACATCAATTAAATCGTCCATCACCTCATTTGTTTCATAATCACAGGCCATTGAGAGAGATGCTCAGGAACAACCGAATGTTGATTCTGATAATCTGTCTTCAGAATGCGAAGGAAGCTTTCTGGATGATTTTTCTGATTTAGAAGATGATGAGAGTGAGGTACCTACTTTGATGGTTATTTATTTTTCGTTTGTTTGGTTTGGGAATATGGTGGCAATGGTTAGCTGACACAATGTTAATATGTTTAAATGCGTGAAACCTTGGATTTCTACTAGGGTTAGTTCTGATGTTTTTGTTCCCTAGCTGTCCAGTTTGTATAGCCTGTCAATATCTGGGTGTTGTCAGTCATTTGAAATGGGTTTCGAGTGATCTGTCATCTTTGTTATCTGTCTGAATTGCATAATCATATTTGTTGCTTGAGGATAATAGTCTCTATGGTACTTGAATGCATCACCTATTCAATCTTAATGTATTATTTTACTTTCAGGTAAATGTAAAAGTGGAGACCGATGATGATGACATGTTTGCTTCCCTTGTGTCTATGGGATACACAGCAACTGAAATAGCAATAGCTGTGGAGAGATGTGGTATATATTATTATGGTGTTAAATTGTGTAACTATTTAGGTTTCAAAGTCTGCTGCCAACTTGGTTTTCAGTTTTTTCAGAATGCTTGAATTCGAAACTACACAAACTACTTGTGTTTGAATTGTAATTAGTTGCCTGAATCATATTTTACTTTCATAATTATTCTAATCCGTCCATCAAACAATAAATCTACTACCCTTAACACATAGCTATGGTATTCTATTTGAACTTTATGGCTAACGTCAGAATATGCAACACTATAGATAATATGAATGATCATGTAATTATGTGTCAGATTGGAAAATAGAGTGGGAAATCAACGTGCAACGACAGTTTCTATAGTATAAACATTTCTTTAGTTGTAGAATGCTACCATCAAATTTTAAACTTGGTCTTGTTGGGGTCTGCATCACTTGTTTAAATCTTAAGCCAGTTTGTATTACTTTTACAACATATTATAATCACTCATAATTCATTTTTCATGGTCATCATAATGTAGAGCATGGACAATACATTTTATGTCTAAAATAGCATATCTTGCATGTTTAAGCATTGTATAAATGATGTAGCAACCTAGGTGTAACAATATTACTAATACTATACAACTTCTATGTTTGCTAAACAATGCATTTTATTCATGACTGGTTTAACATATTTTGACATTTTACTATTTTATCATGGTATGTACAATGATACACTGGTTTCTTGGCATGTTAAAATGAGACATCATTGTCTTTCTTGTTGGCTTTAATGAACTGATCCCCGTCAGTCTCTCTATGCTTATGCCTTCTTTTAAAATTTGTAGGACCAGGGGCTACTGCTGCAGAGCTTACAGATTTCATTTGTGCTGCTCAGATGGCAAAGGAAGCAGATGCTTTGTTCCCGGATGAGGAGGTGACACTCTCCTCCTTGATGGTTAAAATTTTATCATAACATCATAGAATATGCTTTTATAGAAACATTTATGTGTATTCTCTTACTTATTGGAATTATCTTGTATTATTTCAGAGAAAGCCTCAACCTTTGGATGCTAAACTTAAGAGGAGTAGTAGTTCAAATAGTGGCATGCTGGAAAAGAAAAGAGCGAGGATGTCTAGGGATGATGATGATATTATTCGGCTTCCAGTTCCGATGATTGGTTATGGTACCCTACAGACACACCCCACATAACTACTCGAAAACTTCCGGAGTCTGCAATCGGACCCCCCTACTTCTATTACGAGAATGTCGCACTAGCACCCAAAGGAGTGTGGCAGACAATATCCAGGTGCTTGTATGATATTGAGCCAGAATTTGTCGACTCAAAGTTCTTCTGTGCTGCTGCTAGGAAAAGAGGATATGTTCACAATCTTCCTATTGAAGGAAGATACCCAATTATTCCACTTCCTCCACAAACCATCCACGACGCATTGCCCTTGACAAGGAGGAATTGGCCCAAATGGGACACAAGGGACAAGCTTAACTGCTTGCAAACTGCAACAGCAAGTGCAAAGTTGACGGAGAGGATACGTAAAGCTGTGGAAATTTATGATGAGGATTCACCTCCACCTTTGGCAGTTCGGAAATATGTGATGGACGAGTGTAGAAAGTGGAATTTAGTATGGGTTGGAAAAAACAAAGTAGCACCACTGGAGCCGGATGAAGTTGAGATGCTTTTGGGGTTCCCAAGGAACCATACTAGAGGAGGCGGAATTAGCAGGACTGATAGATACAAGTCTCTTGGCAACTCGTTTCAGGTTAGGAGCTATATTACTTCCTCCATCTTTGTTTTTTATCTTTTAGACTTTTGCTTTAAATTTTCTCATCTCTGAGCTTAGCTCCCCTGATTTACCCTTGTGGTTTGTGGACTTATTGATCATATTCATATCCCTGTTCATCTTATCATCCATTGCTTAGAAATGCATGGCTTAAATTGGAATATACCTGAGTACCAAGGGTTGAGTGGATAACCTATAAAATCATATTTGGAAAATTGCTGTACATTCGGAGTCTTCCACTACACACCAAAAGAAATGGTTGATATGTTAACCCGAAAGAAAACTACTGTACATGTTGACTCTCTCACTGCACACCAAATTGTTGTTATTGATGTTTCCCTAAAGGGCAGTAGGATTGAAAGACAGCTATAAGAGTGTGTTTGGATTGGTTGATTTGAATTTAGTATTTGGATTTTGTGAATCCAAAATCACTACTTTTAAGAGAGAATTTGAAATACAACTAAAACCATAAGGGTGGATTTTATTCAAATCCAAATACATCAAGTTAGTTTCTAACCAAACAAGAAAATTTTGAATTTGAAATGAACTCAAATCAACCTAATTTTTCTGATTCTCATATCTGAACTCATGGTTGCCTTTGTGATATGCTAATTTTTTCAGGTGGACACAGTTGCATATCATTTATCAGTGCTGAAAAAATTGTTCCCAGACGGGTTGAATATGTTGTCCCTCTTCTCTGGAATTGGCGGAGCTGAAGTAGCACTGCACAGGCTTGGGGTTCGCTTGAAGAACGTGGTTTCAGTGGAGATCTCAGAGGTAAATAGAGGGATCGTAAAGTGTTGGTGGGACCAAACCAACCAGAAAGGGACCCTCATTGAAATAGCCAATGTGCAGGATGTAACTGCAGAGAAACTTGAACACCTGATGTCCTTGGTAGGTGGTTTTGATCTGGTTGTGGGAGGGAGCCCTTGTAATAACTTAGCCGGTAGCAACAGACATCACAGGGATGGTCTGGAAGGGAAAGAGTCATCCCTCTTTTATGACTACTGTAGGATTCTTGATGTGGTGAAAAGTTTATCTGCTAGGTATAGGTAGAGTTGAAAAACTTGCTAAACAGTGTCAATAATTTTTGGGCAGACATCCATGGAAAAAGCCCCTTAGCTCTTATGTTAGTTGTAATGTTTTTGATGTTCTGCACTAGAGTTCAGTGTAAACTGAAAGCAGGTGTCAAAAGCCAAAAGGTACAGGAATGTGGAATGCTTCCAACCAAGTGCAAGGATTGGCATTTGATTTTTAGTACAGGGGAGAGAGGTTGGTAGTGAGATGGGATTTGGGAGTTCGGAATCGATCTCTTGAATTCGTTCTCAAACTTTCTGTTGTAACTTGTAAGTATGAGCCTCTGTATTATGACAACCTAAGTGTTGGTACTATGAATACTTATCCCCAGTAATGAGTTCATTCCTGCTTTCTTTATGGGTTAGAACTTGGAAGATATTTGCTATTTGCTTATTTATTTCTTGTGCAAAGGAGAAACTGTCACCCAAGATCTATAAGTCGCTAGTAGTATTGAATCTTGTTATGATATGCGAACGACATGGACTCGAGCTTACATTTATGATATGTTAGAAGTAGTAGGGAACAGTTGACACCAACGCAACGACTATTGTTGGAATTTTGATGTAATATAATATCCCCATCGCACATAGGGAGCAGATCAGCATCCAAGAAATTGCTAGTTTGGAAAGTTCCAAACTCCCTTACAACCATTAGATCTAGTTTGACTCTTGACCAATTTAATGGTCCAGATTTATTAAGGGTATTTAAAACTTTTTACACAAATAGTTTAATTATTCTATTATTATATTTAATTTAAATATTTTATTATTATTTTATTATTATTTTTATTTGTTTTATGTTCACAGTTGCGGGCCCGTAGCCGTCCACCGCCGCCGACCCCGTCGCCGGAGACCACCGCCGGTGACCGCCGCCAGCCACCATCGCCGGCGACCGCCGCCAGCCACCATCGCCGGCGACTTTTCCGACGACTTTTCGGTGACTTTTTCGTAGAATTTTTCGGTCACTTTTTCGGCGACCAATCAAACTCCGGTGACTTTTCCGACGACGTCAAGTTAACTAGTTAATTTGCACTTTTTACAGTTAACTAGTTAGTTAACAAGTTTTTTTTTTTTGATGAATAACTAGTTAGTTAACAAGTTTTTCGGTGATTTTTCCGGCGAGGCTCCAAAGACCTAACAAACTCCGGTAACTTTTCCGGCGAGGACAAGTTAACTAGTTAACCCGATTTTACTAATAACTTATTAACAATATTTTTTATTGATAACTAGTTAACTAGTTAACCTGAGTTTTTACAGTTAACTAGTTATCTGTTGATAACTAGTTAACCTGTTATCCAATTGAGTTAACTTCTTAACTAGTTAACTAATCGAGCTAACTAGTTAACCAATCGAGTTAACTAGTTAACTAGTTAGTTAACATGTTTTCCGGCGAGGCTCTGGCGACCGAACAAACTCCGGTAACTTTCCGGAGAGGACAAGTTAACTAGTTAACAATATTTTTTTTATTTATAACTAGTTAACTAGTTAACCTGAGTTTTTACAGTTAACTAGTTATCAACAGATAACTAGTTAACATGTTATTTTGTTGATAACTAGTTAACGAATTATCATGATTAGTTAATTGAATTGTTTGTTAACAAGTTATCTAGTTAGTTAACTAGTTAACATCAATAACTCGTTAACAAATTTTTTATTTAGTTAACTAGTTATTTTATCATTAACTAGTTAACTTTATAAAATTAACTAGTTAACACTATGATTGGGTAACTAGTTAACCTAGTTAACGAGATTATTTGATAACTAGATAACATAATGATTAGATAACTAGTTAACATGTGAATTAGCTGATAAATAGTTATCTAATCTAGTTAAAATAGTTAACCAATGGAATTAACTAGTTGTCTAATCGAGTTAACTAATTATCTTATTGAGTTAACTAGTTATCTACTCTTATTAACTATTTAACCATTCGAGTTAACAATAGTTAATATTTTGAATAGATAACTGGTTAAGACGTACAAAATTATTTTCTAACAATCTTCATGTAAAAAATTTTACAAAATAGCCAAAAAAATTGCTAATTTGTCAATAACATAAAATAAGTGACCTACTTAAAACTAATTAAATTTAAGTGACTAAACTGTAAGTGACTAAAATTGTAAAATGTCCCTCTTCTTCGACATCATCCCTGAATTCTCCAGCCTCTCCCATTCTCTCTCCACATCACCACAACCATCATCATCAATCGAATTCCATCAATTCCTCGCAGCCGGCCTTATAGGAAATTAACCCCACCTTATTAGACCCTCGATTGCGAACCAACAACACAACAACGAGATCTGATGGACATCTTCTTCTTCTTCGACATCATCCTCTGCTTTTCCAAGTTTCCAGTTCTGTAACTCCTAGTCGCTCCACATCGGCCGCAGATTCTATCCTCTCCCCGCTCTCTTATTCCCAATCAAGCGAGCAAGTTCGATTTTTGTGACGGCGGCCGATATGACGGTGTTCTTTTCGGCGGCCAATTCCAACGCCAAACGAATCGCTGGTGGAAAAGGGAAATAAGGTGGAGGAGGTGCGAGGAGTCGGTAGCAGGATGGGAGTGAGGAGGAGAGATGAATCGGAAGTGAGCGGTGGAGGAGAAGGAGGAGGGATGAAGAGCTTGGAGGAAATGGTGGAGGAGGTGGAACTCCGGCTGAGGGACTACGACGGCGGTTGATATGTTTTAGGTTTAGGTTATGCTTTTTTTAAATTCCCCATTTTGTCCCTCTGCTTGATGGGTTTGGAACGGTCCAAACCGAAAAGGTTTGGACGCAGATCCGTTGCCATCGCACATATAGATTGAAAAAGGCTAATAAGCCCATTCAGTACCTTACGTTTGGGGTAATAACAAATCAGTACCCACCGTTTAAAAAATAACTTATGAGTGTCGTTCGTATGAAAATTTAACACATCCATCCGAAATGACAATTTCGTCCAATTTTGTCGTTAAATTGACACATCACGCGTCTTATTTTGATTAAAATGCTAACGTGGATATATCCACGTCACCTCACCTGAATAAAATGACCCCCCTCTGCAATTTCTGTCTCTCTTTCTCTTTCTCAATTTGTTCATCACTTGAATAATTATTCCCCTCTTCTTCTCTCTCCACCGACGGAGCTCCGCCAACCACCGCTGCAGTCCACTACATGTCCAGATCAAACTCAATACCTCCACCGTCGCCGCCTCTATTAGCCTCGTCCTACCACCCTCAATCTATCATTCACCTCCCCCGCCTTCCTTAAGACGACTATTGGCGCCGCTCTACAAGCAGCACTCCTGGTCACCGGAGTATTGATCAATTGAAGCTTCTTTCCCTGAATTGAATGTCAATTCGTTGAACAGAGCTTTTGTTTGTCACGAATTAGGATTTAATTTGAATTCGAAATTGGATTGGGTTTGATTGTAGGTGAGAATCCCCAGACGGTGACGAAGACGCGGATGAGGTATTGGAACATCACAAAGTTGAAGTAGCTCCTTACCTTGTTGGTTCGTTGCTGAGCGAGCTTGGTAATTTGACGAATCTCGATTACTTCTGGATGGCGGATTGTAACCTCGAAGATTCGATTCCTTACTCACTTGGTCAGTTGAGCAAGCCGGAGAATCTGGATCAAACCTAACTAATAACTAACACATGGCAAAGGAAAACAAATAGGGAGGGGTTTTAATTTTCAATTGACGGATCAGACACAACTAACGTGAATATATCCACATCTGTGTTTTAATCCAAATAAGACGCGTGATGTGGCCATTTACGGACAAAATTGGATAGAATCGTCATTTTGGATGAATGTGTCAAATTTTCATACGAACAACACTCGCAAGTTATTTTTCAAACGGTGGGTACTGATTTGTTAATACCCCAAACGTAAAGTACTGAATGGACTTATTAGCCGATTGAAAAACCACTGATTGAAGGTGATGCTACTCAAGTAACTCACGAATATCTGCAATTTAATGGACGCCTTTTCACAACTCAGATTTTTTATGGTCCCTCAACAAACTAATATAAGGAGTGGTAAACTTTTTAATTTGGGTGAGCACTTAATTTTTCTTATGTTTGATTATTTGATCTCTCTGGAGTTATCTAAAGAGAAAAAAAATCTGAGAGGTTGTCTCCATTTAATTGGTTGCTGTGTGAAATTGATTTTTGTAAATCATTTTTTTTTGTAATTGAGCATGCAAAATTCAACCCACAGTAAATTTTTTTTTTTGGCAAAGGCAGCTCCTTGCGGAGATACGGAGACAGCAAACACAATCAACAAAGGAACATCAAGTCCCAACCCAGGGAGTCATGTCTACCTCCATGACCCCTGAGAGGTTAGTCAGGGCCATACGAGCCACGTAATGGGCGGCCCTGTTACCTGAACGATGAACCGTCATAAAGCGCTAAACAGGAGCTCCACTTTGCCGCTGGAGAAATTCTTCTACAATAACCAACAGCCAACAGCTTCGTCAAGAGCCCTGCATCTTTAATTTCGAACCTCGCGTTCTAAATCCATCTGACTAAGATGAATGTGTGCTGTATGAAACCATCAGAAAAGTAGCTAGCAAGTGTAACCAACTAACCGACAAAAAAATCAACGGTAGACAACGGAGCCAAATGCTCAACAACATGCTATTAGGCATGTAGGTACGGAAAAAAGCTCAGGCAAAACAACCAAATCATAAAAATTAAGAACAAAAATAAGAACAAAACAAGAAAGATATGGAGAAAACAAAATAAAAGATAAAAATGGCGTACCAGTCAAACTCTGCAAACGTTACTTGAAAATCGTCTCCTTCTTCACCAATGTCCAGTTCAACTTCTCGTCGGAACATGTTGCCACAAACCGTAGCCCACCGTTACTCTTCAGAATTAGGTGTCATTGCTTTTCGTCTCCAGCGAGGTAAACCGTGAAAGCCGCCATGCATTGTTGACAAAAAAAGAAGCACCCACAATGTCGTTGAGAACCACCACCATCGACAAAAAGCAAATCAGCATCACTTTCAAGCCTTCAAAAATGAATCCTATCAAAACAAAGAACAAGGGTTTGCTACAGGTCAGCAACTTCGTAACATCCAAAGTCAACAAAGTTGTAATTCAATAATCGACGATCGTCTTCGAATCGATAGACCCCAGCCGGCCTTCGTGAACCAGTGACCCACTCCAGGCCAGGACTCGCTCGCCCCTCGTTGTTCAAGGAGTTCAACTGCTGACCCGTTTCGGCCCCGGAAAGCATAGAAAAACCCACCAACGTGACCCGAAATCCGCTAACAATTCCATCAGCGGCCTCAGAATCCCGACTCGAGCCTCTCTCATCTAGATCTCCTTCACCGAGCACACCGAGTACAGCGCAGTTACCGCGTCCTTCTTCCTTCGAAAGTTGAATCCCAACGCTCTCAAGTAGAGTCACCAACAACGACGGACTTGCCCCCGACCTCCGGATCACGACCTTAATCTCTTCCACCTTATTGTCTCTGAATCTCTATTCTCTATGCGAATAAAGTGCGAAGGAGACGGGAGAAACTTGTCGGAAGGATGAAAACACTGGCAATCGGCACCAAAAGTAGAGCAATCGGCGACGGAAGAGCGGTTAAAAGGGTAACCGCTTCAGAGAATTTGTTGACGGGAGATTTTATGGTGAGAAATCATTGATATTTCTTATATAAGAACTCAAATCTGGGTCGTTGGATTTGTAACCATAATAACCGTAATTGAGTGGTACTAAATGTACCAAAGGGTAAATCGGTAAATGTTTAGTATTAAAAAAAAATAATTTAATCCCCCAACCAACGTGGGTCTTAGTAGTGGGCGGTTTTTTTGATTGTGTGTATGTTTTTTTTTTCCTAAAGACAATACTATTGGTCAAAACTTTACTCTCTCAACTTGTTTTTTTCAATTTTTCTATCTCTCATGAAATGGATTCAAACAAGAATGGTGTTCTTCATGATTTTGATTTGAATGAACCATTTATTGATGAACATGTAGGCAATAAGGACGATCATTTGTTGATCGAACAGAGTAATATTCATGAAGTTGATGAAGAAGGTTAGTAACACGATGCTTGTCGTTTAATTTTAATTCAAATATCACTGATTTATGAATTGCATTCTATGTATATTTTTTTGAGCGTATGATTTCACCGTTTACTAATGTGGTACCATTCGTTGTGTAATTGTACCATTCATATTAATTGTTTTATTCATTTTATAAAAATGTACCATTCGTGCCTAAATTTGTACCATTCAAATGTTTATGTACCACACGTTGTGTAATTGTACCATTCATATGAATGAATTCATTTATTTTTTAAAATGTACCATTCGTGCCTAAATTGTACCATACAAATGTTTATGTACCACACGTTGTGTAATTGTACCATTCATATTAATGATATCATTTTATTTATATAATGTACCATTCATGGCTAAATTGTATCATCCATATGTTTTTGTACCATTCGTAGTGAAATAATCATTTTATTTCTATAATGCACCATTCATAGCTAAATTGTACTATCCATATTTTTTCTGTACCATTCGATGTGATATTGTACCATTCATATTGATGATATCATTTATCCTTAATACGCACCATTCGTTATGAAATTTAACACTTTTTTTTATTAATGTAGGTGGTGTTGATTATGTTGAGTTGGAGCATGGTTCTGGTACTGCAGATTCGAATCTCGATAATAACCTTGCAGATAAAGATGAGATTGAACAACTTGCATTGGCACGCATCACAGATGAACAGTATTGGAGTAAATTGAGATTTAAGACACGCGATGAAACCTATAAGTTCTACACTGATTATGCACATTCCACTGGATTTGGCGTTCGCAAAGCTTCTAGTGCAAGAAAGAATTCAAGCTCGTCTGGTGCAACTCATTATCTTAGATATGTTTGCAACAAAGAGGGGTACAAGCAGGGGCGGATCTAGGGGGAGCCCGGGTGAGTCGGTCCCGTCCTTGAAAATCGAGTATATATTTAGGGATGGAGTTATGTTATAATGGTTAGACTGTTAGGGTAATTCAAAGAATTGGCATATGGTGTAATGGTTAGACTGTTAGATTAATTCCAGGAGGTTCTAGGTTTGAACCTTGTCATTGCAATATCTTTTTATTTTATTTATTTTTCCTCTAACTTTGAAGCTACAAGTCTAAAACCTAAAATATTGTTTAATTTAATCATAAAAAAAACATAATTAAGTCAATTTATCTTGTGGATAGACTTATTTGTCTCGTTTTGATTGTTCCGATCTCTACTGCTACAGGTGAACGCCTATTTTCGGCGATGAAGATAGTAGTGACTAGGCTACGCAATAGTTGATAGTTTAATCATATATTTTAAGTGTGATATACTAGAAAATTATAGTTTAGATGCAATTTTGAGTGATTTCAATGATAATATTAGAAATTTTTTCCTTCAATTTCGGCACAGTGCATGATTCAATCCTGGATCCGCCCCTGGGTACAAGGAATTTTGATCCGTTAATATGAATGGTAATTTATATTACATGAACGGTACAACATAAAAACGGATGATACAAAATAGTACATGAACAGTACAAAATAATACATGAACGGTACAACATAAAAACGGATGATACAAAATAGTACATGAACAGTACAAAATAATACATGAAGGGTACAACATAAAAACGGATGGTACAAAATATTACATGAACGGTACAAAATAAAAACAGATGGAACAAAATATTACATGAATGGTACAACATAAAACCGGATGGTACAAAATATTACATGAACGGTACAACATAAAAACGGATGGAACAAAATATTTCATGAACAGTACAAAATAAAAACGGATTGTACAAAATATTACATGAACGGTACAACATAAAAACGAATGGAACAAAATATTACATGAACGGTACAAAATAAAAACGGATGGACCAAAATATTACATGAACGGTACAAAATAATACTTACCAGTAGCACCGAACTCAAGCTATGAAGAACTCCCCCGAACAGCCGGACTCGACTGAAGAGAAAGAGCTGTCGGAGTTGACCTGCCGTCGCGACTGAAGAAAAGAGCCGCCGCGCCGTTCCGTCCGACAAAGCCGTCGTGCCGTCCGGAAAAAATACCCTGCCGTGGAAGCTATGAAGAACTCCCATGAACATCCGGACTCGACTGAAGAAAAGAGCCGCCGCGCCGTTCCGTCCGACAAAGCCGCGCCGTTCCGTCCGACAAAGCCGCGTCAATTCCGTCCGACAAAGCCGCCGCGCCGTTCCGTCCGACAAAGCCGCCGCGCCGTTCCGTCCGACAAAGCCGCCGTGCCGGAGTTAAGAAAGCCGCCGTGCCAGAGTTTCAGCAACGCCAGCCACAAAAAGAAAGAGAAGAAGCAGTTACTTTTTGAATTAGGGTTTTCGGAATTTAATATGGTACCATAATTATCTCTTAATTATCCTAATTAGGTAGTTTTCAATAATGTAATTGACATATATATCCTTTTAACTACCCAAATTATATCAACCATTAGATTGGTACTATAAGATCTAATGGCCCATAATGAAGTTCTTATATAAGAAATTCATAGGATTTCTCATTATACATAATCTGTTTGTTGACATATATCTTACCAAAATATCCCGTTACTTAATTATAACTAATTAAGATTAATGGATTTTTTTTCCGTTGAAATTATCCATTAACCCACAGTAAAAAAATTGACCTAATTAGTTATTTAGTTTAACATTTTAGAAATCTCCAGTTTCTGCCTTCTGCCTCTAGCCTCCGACTGCACAAGACCACCACCATCCACCGACCGCCCTCTTCCCGCTCTCCAATCGACGGCGGCCTCCGGTCGGTGCCACTCGGCATTTTCGATTACCTTCCTTAAGGCTCCGGCTCCGGCTCCGGCTTCAGCCCCCGCCCACGGCTCTACCACCGATCTGTACCACCCTTCCCTACCCTAACTATCTTCTCCGTTATTTCAAAATAGCGGTGCGGCTAACCGTGCTAAACTGCACCGATTTCCAGCCCTATATGGTTCTCTTATTTTGCACTCATAACGTGTTTGATTGAATGTCTCACTGGATGTTCTCTTGCCGTCTATCTTACAGGCTGCTGCTGCTGTGTTCATTTTTTGGTCGAAAGTGGTACGCAAAACAATGATGCTTGCCAGTGGGATGGATCAAAGAGATACTGAATATTCAGAAGTTCCGTAGAGTAGTCTCGTACACAGGATTCTTTGTCTTCACTGCTGTTCTTACATATGTATATACCAATAATACGTGAGTTCTCGTCTCCTCCAACTCTCTGCTGCTATTATTGAGTTCTGGGGTTTCATTTTCCCTGCTTCTTTTTGTCTTAGTTGGTTTTGGAGTTTTGCAATTTAAGTGCCTAATTGTGCTTGTACCATTAGAGATGAGTTTTCCGATGAATTTTGTGTGGTGCATTCATATAGATGTCATCTGTGTTCTGCTATTTGTTCTTCCTTTATCAGTTTGATTTTCATTTTGGTTTGTGATTTCTGAGCTCTTGGTGTTGCAGAACTAGAGCAGGGTTTTCTAGGGATGATCAATTTTATGCAGCGTATCCTGCTGGAACTGAGCTTTTAACTGACACGGCCAAGGTTTGTTACTGAAGATAGTTTAGGCTGAAGTTTTGAGATAGTGATCTTGCAAATTACTTATATCTGATCTGACTGTTTTTCTGATGTCATAGCTATACAAAGCAGCACTTGGCAGTTGCTTTGAAGTAGAGGAATGGGGTCCAGTTGAGTTCTGCATCATGTCTAAGCATTTCGATCGTCAGGGGAAATCACCATATGCATATCATGCGGTAAATCAAATTCTGCCTCTAGCTCTACACAGAGCTTCTGTTCGCCTTGGAAATTTGGAACTAGTTGATCATTGCATCAAATTGATTCTAGGCTTTTATCAGAATTGAGTATCAAAGTTTCATTGACAAATGGTTGCAGTTGTAATAAATTTTCGAGATGCTGTGGAGCTCATTGTAGAATAAAGAGGCATATGTGTATTTAACTTGTTATGAATACTTCATGCATGCCACTTCTCATTTCCCAGTTGATGGAAATGGATTGAATACCTATATAATCCATGGAAGACTTTCTCTGAAGTAGTAGATTGATTACTCATTCCTGAGCTAACTAGTCATTAACTATAGTTTTTACTATTTGTCTGCAGCAATACATGGCACATCTTCTTTCTCACGGTCAACTTGATGGAAGCGGCTAGGATCGGTTCTAATGCTGCTGCACCATGACCGTGTCACTCACAGCTAGATTCCGTTCAGAAACTTTCAAGAGGTTACATACTACACACACATTAGGCAGCTTGATCACATATTTGATAGCAAATACGTTTCGTGGGTGTGTGTTTGTTCGATTTAGGGCATGAATTTTAGAATAAGTAGCTAGTCTTTTCACATTGTCAATTTTTTCTCAGTGTGGTGGGATCATGTAAACCCAGATGGAATGTATGAAATGATGTATGTAACTGATGATTCTCCTTATGGACCTCGATCCACCTTTCTAAATAATGTATGAAACATATAGTTAATGACTAGTTAGCTCAGGAACAGCAATCAATCTGCTACTTCAGAGAAAGTCTTCCAAATGCAGTACCCTGCTGGTTGGTTCTTCTTCCTTTTGTTGGTGGAGATGGCTTTACAGGTCTAGTAGGCATGGCTTCTGTCTAGTATGTGATGGCTGCTTATGCAGGATTATATATAGGGGTTAGCCCCTGAAGGCTGAAGATGTCCTTTTTTGAGATTTTTGTTGAAATCCCTATATCCCTTTGTGCTAATTCTGGCTTCTGAGTGAGTTTGTGTAATGCTCCAATCTCAGTTTTTGTAGGTTTTCCTCTATCATGATATTTGTTTGGTCATTTGTGGTTGCATCTTCTTGTGTTTTCTTTTCCTCCCAACTCCTCTAAATCTTTGTTCATTTTCCTTCTTTTTTTCATTCTGTCTAGTTTGGATGGTTTGTAGACTCGATTTCTCTCGCTAGAGTTTCTTGGGGAGATTTTAAGGTGAAGAAATCATAGAAATTTCTTATTTAAGAAATCGAATCTAGACTGTTGGATTTATATCTTTAATTATATTGTACTAAATGTACCAATGGTATATTAGTAAATGTATAATAATAATAAAAAAAACCACTCACCTCTCCACTTTTTCTTTTATTATAAATTATTCAATGTGATGGTACTATTCATCACGTAGTTGTACCATTCGTTCGTATATTGTACTTTTGGAGAAATCATAGAAATTTCTTATTTAAAAAATCGAATCTGTACTGTTGGATTTATATCTTTAATCAAATTGTACTAAATGTACCAATGATATATTAGTAAATGTATAATAATAAAAAATAACCACCCACCTCCACACTTTCCACGTTTCATGGTTCTTACAGTTATTTTATTTATTTTGTATTTTTCATATTTTATCTTATCTTTTATTATAAATTATTCAATGTGATGGTACCATTCATCACGAAGTTGTACCATTCGTTCGTATCTAACATCGAATGGTATAATTACAGTATACATTGAAATTCTACCATTCATGTTCATTATGCATTAATAAGGACTGTGTAATTATTTTGATTATTGAAAATTAGGGGTGGGCAACGGTGCGGTTCAAACCGCACCGCACCTCATTGATGGAAATCCGCAAGAAACCGCACCGCATATATTGCGGTTCAAACTGCACCTCATTCATATCTGGTTCGGTTCAAACCGCACCGCAATATTCGCGGTTTCGGTGCGGCTTAAACCACAAACCGCAAAAACAAAATAATGGTGATTTCCTATCTCTAATCGCCATTGCTAATGCAGATTTCAACTCCTGAGCTTGGAGATACAAAAGAAAGCTTCCAAAAGGTTAGATGTGAGTGAGAATGAAGGAAGCAAGGAAAACAACAAAACGAAAACCCATCGGCTAATAACCTTCTTCTCGGATTTCAATTCATAGCTTTGACCAAATTGGTTAGCTTTTTGATTCGATTGAATTGAATTAGGTTCTAGCATTTTCAATTTTACAGGAATGGGTTGCCAGGTTTTCAATTTTCAATGTTTCAGTCTTTGATTCGTCATTTCAGTCAATTTGAAAATGCTTAATACCTTCAGATGAACAATGTTGACGGAAATCGCCATTGCTAATACTGTAATGCAGATTTCAATTTCTGAGTTTTGTGGGCTGTAATTGATTATATCCAGAATTCATGGTTTTAATTATGATTTGCGGTTTGTGGTTTGAACCGCCAAATCGCGGTTGCGACTCAACCGAACCGCATACTACTAGCATGAAAATAAAACCGCACCGCGTATTATTCGTAATGCGGTTCGGTGCGGTGCGGATAAAAAAAATTGCGGCTCGGTGCGGTGCGAGGCGGACGAATGCCCACCCCTATTGAAAATTATAGTTTTTGCATATTTTAAGTGGTATGTGGAAAGTATAGAAAGATAATTAGGGTTTCAGACACCATGAGAGAAAGAAGAAGAAGAAGATAGAAGGAGTTTTGAAGCAAAAGGGTCGTGAAGATGATGATTCTATGTAACGTGCCAAACAAGCTTAGTACCTACTCATGTGTTTTTTCGGTTTTCGTCAATGTTTGGAGAGTGCAGATTTCTCCAAATTGTACGTTACAGTTATTGGTCCGAATCTAAATACAGGGAGATTTTAAGGTGAGAAATCATAGAAATTTCTTATTTAAGAAATCGAATCTGGACAGTTGGATTTATATCTTTAATCAAATGGTACTAAATGTACCAATGGTATATAAGTAAATGTAATAATAGTAAAAAATAACCACCCACCTCCCCACTTTTCACGTTTCATGGTTCTTAAGGTTATTTTATTTATTTTGTATTTTTCACATTTTATATTTTCTTTTATTATAAATTATTCAATATGTGATGGTACCATTCTTCACGTAGATGTACCATTCAGTCATATATTGTACTTTTGCATATTATGTGATGGTACCGTCCATTGTGAAATTGTACCATTCATGTATTTTTATGATTGGTACAATCTAACATCGAATGGTATAATTACAACATACATTAGAATTCTACCATTCATGTTCGCTATGCATTAATAAGGACTGTGTAATTATTTTGATTATTAAAAATTATAGTTTTTGCATATTTTAAGTGGTATGATCACAATGTTATTATGTGTTGTACCATTCATGAAATAAATGAATGGTACAATTTAGCGACTGAGTGGTACTATAGCCATTTCTTATGTAAGAAATTTCATCAATTTCTCACCGTACATAATCTCAGTTTCTTTGAACAACAAAAAATATATATATTAAATTAGTTCATGTTAAATAACTAAATTTGTCAAAAAGAAAAAAAAGTTCAATAACTAAAATATTTATTGATGATTTTGTACAAATAAACTCGACATATATAAGACTTATATTTTCTCTAAGCATGTTTTATATTTTTTCATGTATTTCCCATGTAGGAATTTAATCAATCAAATAAGTTGTAAAAATTTTATATTAATATCTTATCGAAAACTTTCATTTTTTTTTGGGTAAAAAATATTGGTAGTCATCTAAGTTTGGGGTTTATAACACCGTGATCATCTAACTTCATTTTTTAATAGAGCACTCATCTATGTTTAAATGATGTAATTGAGCAATTATTTTGGTCACTTTTGATAAATTTTTTGGCCAAAATGACAGTTAAGCATGCCACATCATCAAACATAATAAATTTTTAAACCACCTGAGTGAGTAATTATTTTAGTCACTTGGGTGAGGATGCTCGAAGCACGACCCATTGCGAGGCTTCTCTGTCAAAAATTAAAACAATTAGTAAAGTTTGCCCACGTTCAACGTTGAGAGATATCAATAAGTAGTATAACTCTTTCTCTCTTTCTTTTGTTCTCTCTTCTTCTTAGTTTTCTAACAATCTCATTAGTTGTAATCATTTTTCAATCGTGACTCTTTTATATATAGTATTTCATTCATAAAAAAAAACAATCTCATTATTAAAAATTGTTACCATGCTATAATTAAAAGTTCGTAATTCATTTTTTCGGAATCTATTTTAATATTTCTATATGAATTTTTCTAGATTAACCATTAGCTATATGTGATGCATTTTAGTAATTTTATTATTTTCTCATAATATTATCGGATTAATAGTTAGCCATGTATATAAAGTTCAATACTTTATTATTTTTATCATAAGATTACCGGTTCAAATTACTGAATAAATGAACTTTTAGCATTTTTATTTTGGTACATCATGGTTGTAAGGTTTTGAAATTTATAGAGATATATTTATCATTAAATCATATTTCTATTATTTTTATTTTAAATATATAATTTTATCCGTCATAATTAATGATCAATTTACAAAATACATCAACAAAACAATGAGCTATTGTGGCTTCACATTATATTAATCTATTAAATATTAACCGACTTTGATTTTTTTTTATAAATATGTAAAACGTGTACGTCACTGAGAGATTTGAACTCTCGCGGGGAAACCCCATGTACTTAGCAAGCACACGCCTTAACCATTCGGCCAAAGTGACATTAGATGTGGTGAAATATAGTACAACATTTCTATCAAATAAAATTCTTATATTATTAGACCATGCACAACATTTCTATCAAGAATCCTAACCAAGTGGGAAAGAAGGAAATCTTAACTCACTTTAGAGGAAAGACAAGACAAATAAGATATCATATAGATTAGATCTAACAACACTTTTACATGTCTAGTGCAATAAAGTTTTCCTTCATATGTTGAAAGTTCAAACTCTCCTCCACTCCTGGGCCTGCCTCATAATTTGACGAGTGCTCACGTATCGTATATAAGAGAAGACTGATTTTTAGGAGTGATTCTTCTCTCTAATTAGAAATTGAATAAGAGAAGAAAAGAGGAATAAAAGTGAGCCCTTATGTATCCACAACAAAAGGAAGTCGAAGGACTTTATGTAGTTGCTTCTACTTTCATCAAGATTGGCTTGGTGTTCAGTCTACCTGAATTTCATATTGAAAAGAATACATTGGATTGATGCCCGGGCACTAAGAAGTAAGGACACTTTTAAAGGTGAAAGTCCATGAGTATACCATCTATGATCCATATATATATGGATCTCCGGTCAGAAAACCATATCCAAACTCTGTGGCTAGTCTGTGGGGAATTGGAATTTTGTAGCACAATATAAAAAAATATGTACCGTCAGTAGCCAAATGCGTAAAAATGTCCAGAAATAGCACAATCTGACTGGCAGCCAGCGCTGCGCCACCCAGCCAGCGCTGCGCTGGCTGCCAAGTCAAATTTGTGCCGTTGCAGCGCTGCGCCATGTGGCACACTAGCCGTTACAATGTAGCCGTTAAGTAACGGTTGTATTGATCCCAGGCAGCGCTGCGCTGGCTGGGTGGCGCAGCGCTACCTGGGATCAATACTACCGTTTTTTTTTTGGTATAAATACCCCCTACCCCCCACATACCATCTTCACACCTCCTCTCATACTTTCTGAAACTCAATTCTCTCTAAGGTATTTTTGATAGTTTGTTTGTGTTTGTCATAAATTTTTTGTTATTATTATTGTACGCTAATGACGTATTTTATTTGTAGGTTCGTAGCAATTGTCCGGCGAGGAAATTTCGTTTGAAGAAGGCCTGAACCCTCCCTCAAAAGGTATCATGCTATAAATTATATGGTAATTAAATTGTGTTTTACGATTTTATATGTATTTAACATTGCTTGTGGATATTAAATTGTAGATGGATTACATGTTTGGAGAGGTGCCGGTTGGGGTACGAAGTGGTAGTCCCGAGGACCCTTCGATTTTATGGGGTGATGCTGACCGACATCGAGCGTCGGGAATTTTCGAAGCTCAGGTTGGTACATTTGAAATGTTATTTATTTTTACAAGGTATTTATGTTTGAATGTTGCATTTATTTTAATAATATTCATAATTTAATTACTTATATTACAATATTATGATCAAATTTGAATATTAATAGTAGTACCTAATATTGATAAATTTTAAACTTAGATTTAAATCACTAAAACTAATTGACTACTAATGGGATTAAAAGTAGTAAATAGTAGTAACCTAAAAGATTACATATTGACTACTAATAGTGATTACTAATTATTTGTAAATGTTACTTATATTATAATACTAATTGATATAATTACAAATAATGTAAGTCCTAATTCATATTACTATATAGTAATAATTGAAATGTTACTTCAATTTGAAATGTTAGTTATGTATAAATGTTTGTTATATGTAAATGTTAGTTATATTTGAATGTTAATTATATTTGAATGTTAATTACATTTAAATGTTTAGGGTGCACTCAGAAATTGAGTACTAGTTATTAATTTTGTTACATCTTCTTCTCCCAACTATTAGGACCCACATATGACGCTTAATTGTCGCTTCTCTAAGAAGATCGTGAAGTACGATCCTAGGTTCGAGGCATACCTTGCCCCCATAGGTCTAGGTCAGTTGCGTGACTGCTTGGATTTTACCCCTGATTCTGAGCTGATCACCGCATTGGTCGAGAGATTGCGTCCCGAGACGAGCACTTTTCACTTGTACCACGGTGAGGCAACCATAACACTCGAGGACATGTACTTTCTCACTGGTCTGAGCATCGATGGTGTGCTTGTGGAGTCGCAGAGGCGCATTCCGACTGTGGATTCTGATCTGCAGATTTACGTTGAGCAGCTTCTGGGGAAGAAACCATCTACCGCTGACCTGTCTGCTGGCAGAGTGAAGATGACGTGGTTGCGTAACCACTTTGGCACCGAGTAGTTATAGTATCTTATGAGTATATTTCATTGTATTTCGTATTTCAGAGTACTTCATAGTAGACGTTTGTTTCATGGTATTCGACTTTATAATTGATCACAACATTTCAGCTTATGAGTTCACAACACCCTAGAAATGCAACATATAATTGATCACACATTTCATCTTATGAGTTGACAACACCCTAAAAATGGGTCATCTGTTCACATAGATAGGTATAATTTCTGCAAGAAATAATTGCCAACCCACGTGAAAAGAGCTGCAGCTCCTCATTAAGTCAACCACTTATGGACGACACAATAATTTGTAACGTATAATTGACATCACGCGTGAAAAAAAGTTGGAGTTGTTCTGCAATTCTGGCATCCACTAACTGACACAGAGAGAATAATTGAATTCTGTCTTCCTTACATTATATAGAGGCGTGAGTCCATAAACAATTTCTTACTAACTCTTCCAAACTACTCGAAACCTACTACAACTCTCAATATCTTGTAACCATAGAAAATGAATTTCGCGTTTTGGCTCCGATGGGATGGCGAAATAGTACACGGCCAACACGGTGGGGTGTGCTACAGCGGGGGGAAATTATGTCGCCTCAAAATGACGAGGCAACCTTCACTACAACAGGCATGTCCAGTGTTCTTGCGAAAGATGGGGGTAGGATCTTCGGCGGTGTTGCGGACTGTCATGTATCGATGTCCAGTTTTTGGGAATGACCAAATTGTGGCACACTACCCACTCATTCTTAATGACGTTACTGGGTTAGAGGTTATCTACAACATCATGGCAACCCAATCGGACTACCGAGTGGCAGAGCTATACTTTGAGTTCGACCACCGTGGGACGCCAGGCCAGGGAGACTCTATATTCATGGGCGATGGAGCGAGTGCCTGTTATAGTGGTCAGAGCAGTCAGAGCAATCACACACAATTACGTGGCGATAGCAGGCAAGAAAGTACGGTAGCACACTTAGGAAATGAGATAGAAGGAGACTCATCAGAAAGCGACGTCAACTCGGAGCAGGACGCAGCACATGTCTCTGAGCCAGACATTGGAACTCAACCCTTTGTGAATGCGCAACCACCGAGAGAATACACCCCCCAAGCCATTTCACACATTTACCAGACGATATCGGTGACCTAATGACTACAAACAACAACGAGTACGGCGTTCATAATGTTCCACGGTGGCACATTGATGGGCCAGGGTTTGGGGTTGGGCAACAATTCGAAAGCAAGCTTGTGGCTCAAACTAGTCTGAAGCAATATGCACTCAGGAATAACCGCATGTTATGCACGACACGGTCTAGCAAATGGTTGCTTGAGCAACGATGTCATGGATATCAACGCAATGGATGCCCGTGGAGGATAAGGCTAACTACAGATGAGAGCGATGTGTGGACGGTAAAACAATTCAATCCGGCCCATACGTGTTTGGGCAGTCAGAACAACATCAGTCCGACCCAGCTGGACGTTGATGTCATAGCCGATGCAGTCACGCCCTTTGTCCAGGCACGCCCCCATATTCGTATCAAACTTCTTCAGACAGAGATACATACTATGTACGGACGACAAATTTCGTACAAGAAGGCATGGAACGGCAAACAGCGCGCCATGGAGCGGATATATGGTAATTGGGAGGAATCATACAACGAGTTACCTACCCTAATGAAGGCAATACAAGATCGGAACTATGGGACGGAAGTTGAATTCGTCACGAAAGAATGGACAACGGTTGATGGAGATACAATCATCCAATTCGACCGTGTGTTTTGGAGTTTTGCCCCGTCCATTGAAGGTTTCAAACATTGTCCTCCTGTGCTCATCGTCGACGGTACCTTCATGACCGGAAAATACAAGCACACACTACTCATGGCTAGTTCGTTCGATGGTAATAAGAACATCTTCACTGTGGCTTTCGCAATCGTGGATGTTGAGAGCAAGGAGACTTGGGAATGGTTCTTTGATTGCATACAACGACGAGTGACACAGAGACGCGAAGTATGTGTTATATCCGACCGACATGTGGGCATCGTGAGTGCAATGGAGAAAATCCAATTTGGATGGCATTGGCGATGGTGCGCCAGACACTATGTAAGCAATTACAACAAAGCCGCCAAGAACCCAAAAATGAAAAACCGCCTTATGAATTTAGGTCAGTATCATGACACTCCACCAAGTACTTAACAATTTCAGCGTATATCATTTGTAATCCATTCTTTTTTACCTGCAGCTAAACGCCGGTCCTTCAGAAAGTTCACAAAGGGGCAACAAGATTCGCAAGGGACGACCCCGTAAATAAAAAATGGGCGCTTGAAGATCAATTATATTGGTCAAGAGCCGTAGACGCTCAACACGACGGGGCACGATGGAACCAATTGACATCAAACATGGCGGAGAGCGTGAATGGGGCATTCAAGTCAATCCGGGCTCTCCCTGTTGCAGCTTTGGTGGAATCCACTTTCTACAGGCTGCAAACGTATTTTGAAGATCGACGAAAGAGGGTTCGAGAAGAACAGGCGGCCGGTGAAATCTGGACGAAGAAGTGTCTTAAGCGCCTGCAGAAAAGAGTGAATAAGGCCACTTCCCACATAGTGAGGCAATTCGATTACGATGCTGGGATATTCGAAATACAGACGGCGATAAATCGAAGCAACGGGAAGGGAAACAATAGGCAAGAAGTTCGCTTGGACTACGAGGAGGGGGACGGTCATTGCTCCTGCGGCAAGTTCCAACAGTGGAAGATGCCTTGTTCACATGCTGTGGCCGCATGTAACGCCGCCAATCAAGATCCCTTATACTACGCCAACGACCATTACAGGCTGGAAACAGTAAAACAAATATACGGACGGAGTTTCCTCCCTATCGGCTCGAAAGACGACTGGGTGCCTCATGGAGGGCCTAAGTTGATGCCTGACCCAGGAAGGGTCAGGGAGATGGGGCGACCACGACATTCTCGCATACGCAACGAGATGGATTGGGTTGAAGATATTGAGCCTCACTGCAGTTACTGCCATCAAGAAGGGCACAATAGGAGGACGTGCCGACGTGCCGACGTGCGAGGCGAAGCAGCAGAAATCCAAACCCTACAAGGAACGGTTAATTGCACTATGAAATGTTTTAGTATTATGGGTTTGGTAGTTTGTGTTTGGTAATCTGTATTTCAAATGTATGGTTGTCAATTTCATGTTTCAGTTTCAATGTAACCTAATGTTTTGTAGTTGTACTATGAAGTTACTTTTATTAGTCAATCCTTCAACTGAGAAAGACTGCAACTATGTCATAACAACAAATGAAATTTGACAATACAATGAAGAAAGGCTGCAACTACAAACCAGTCATTTTATTAACTTTTATAATGACGCGAACAACGACAACAACAACAACGACGACAACAACAACAACGACGACAACAACAACGACGACAACAACAACAACAACAACAGCAACAACAACAACAGAAATAACAAACACACTAGGCCCAACATGGATGTCAATTGTAAGGACAAGGTCCGGGTGGTGGTGGGGGAGGCCCTTCCCTGAGCAACCTATTGATTGAAACGTGCAACCATGAAATTTCTTCCCTCAGTTCTCGAATAATGTTGTCCTTCTCCTCAACGATGTCATCCTTCTCCCTATTCGCTCGAACAAGTAGTTCGTCCTTCGCCCGAATGATTTGGTCCTTCTCCTTAATAGCAGCATCCACGGCCTCCCGCACCTCCAGTTTTTCATAATAACCACACCCCTTCTCCTACAGATCAGAAATCAAACGTAGAGGGTTTTGATAACTAGGAAAATGAATAAAATTAAATTCGAACCCTTTTTTTACCTCTCTTTCACGAGGACAGCCAAAATAGCGTTCCAGATCACTCGGTCGAACGGATCTAGTCGCCCTTAAGTCACACCAGCAGTTAACCACACTGGCCTCATAAACGAACAAGTCCTCCTCCACCGGCTTCTTCAACTTGTGCATTACCCTCTCAGTATCTGTCACTACAGAACAACAGTACACAAGATTAATTCGTTAAACGCAAAAATGAGATAAGTACAAAGCACCCAAACGAATTTCACTTACGCTTACTCTTCCGAGACCTAGAGCCAGAGTTGAAGAACGACATATTCTAAGCTTGGTGACGGCTGCCTACTTCAAATTCTAAGTTTAGGGCAAGGGAGGTGAGTGGTCCAAAACTGCATCATAGAGGGGGTATTTATACTGAAAATTGAGGCCTTAGGGTTTCTTCAGTCCCATGCAGCGCTGCGCCACCTAGCCAGCGCATTGCTGACTGGGTTTGAGGAAACCCTAACGGAGATTTGACGGTATCTAATCTGATTAGGCAGCCAGCGCTGCGCCTGCTGGGTAGCGCTGCGCTGGCTGGGTGGCGCAGCGCTATCTGGCTGGCGCAGCGCTGGCTGCCAGTCAGATTGTGCTATTTCTGGACATTTTTACGCATTTGGCTACTGACGGTACATATTTTTTAAAATTGTGCTACAAAATTCCAATTCCCTAGTCTGTGCTCATTGGACTTTTAAAACTTAGTGAGTTGAAACATCTAAGTAGCTAAAGTAAGGGAAATCATGCTAGACCCCATAAGTAGCAGCGAACACGAGTGGATTAGGGGGTAAAAAAACAAACACAAAGCTTTGTTTATCAACAAAGTGTGAATTTCTGTTCTGATTTGTTGTGGATTGGATGATGGAAAAACCAAGAAAGAATCTTGACTATCTATTCTATTAGTAAAAGGGAGCAATGAATTGTAATTGTGAAAATGTTGGAAGACCTGGCCAAAGAAGGTGATAGCCCTTTAGATTCATTCCCATGGTTCGATCTTTCCCAATAAAACACGGCTATTTTGAACTCTGGTTGCTTTTATGTGAGAAAGGAGGACCACCCTCTAAATCTAAGTATTCCTCTATGACCTATAGCGCACAAGTACCATGACAGAAATGTGAAAAGAATCCTATTTAGGGAGTGCAATACATAACTTCAGACTCGATGTAATTGCAAATAATCAAACTAATGAGCAATCCCACTCAATGAACTTCTTATAACATTATCCAGATTAACGATTAGCCATGTATAATGAAGTTCAATACTTTATTATTTTTATCATAAGATTACCGGAACGAATTACTAAATAAATCAACTTTTAGCATTTTTATCTTGGTAAATCATGGTTGTAAGGTTTTAAAATTTATAGAGATATATTTATCGTTAAATCATATTTCTATTATTCTTATTTTAAATATATGATTTTATCCTTCATAATTTTTTTTGAAAATATTTTATCCGTCATAATTCATTATCAATTTACAAAATACAAGATACATCAACATGCCCTAATATCCACAATGGTCGCGAGATAATGATAAAAACAATGAGCTATTGTGGCTTCACATTAACTGATCAACATGTCTTTTAATTTTTTTTGTATAAATAAAAAAAATTAATCTATTAAATACAAGATAGATCAACATACCCTACTATTATCAACAATGAGATAATGATACAAATCAATGAGCTATTGTGGCTTCACATTATATTAATCTATTAAATATTAACCATTAACCGACCAACATGTCTTTTAATTTTTTTTTGTATAGATATCTATAAAACATATACGTCACCCGAGAAATTCAAACTCTCGCGGGAAAACCCCATGTACTTAGCAGGCACACGCCTTAACCACTCGGCCAAAGTGACATTTGATGTGGTGAAATATAGTACTAACATTTCTATCAAATAAAATTCTTATATTATTAGACCATCCACAACAGTTTACCTAATAAAGCTATTTCCAAAGACAAATTTATGTTATTTTGCTCTACAAAAAGTTGTTATACTTCAAAGGACCCGGAGCTAAATTTGGTCATATAATTTTCTATTTAAAACTAACTTAGTGTCGATTTTGTCACTTTACTTTTTTTTGTCATTGGTAACTCGCATAAGAGAAAGGTAGATATTCACTCATTCATCTTTGGTATCCACCTAAGCCAAAAGGTTTACTAAACCTAGACTTGGAAGACATTGAAGAGCCTTTTTTGCCACAAAATGGACAACTCTGTTTGTTGTATGAGAAACAATACTCAATTGTAGGAAAGGTGAAGCATTAATGTAGAAGCAAATGTCCGAGCTAATGGAACCTCTCGAGAGGTTGAGAACTTTATGTTTTGCAACTTTAAAAATGACTTGAGTGACGTCCCCTTCTACGTGAATATCCTTCCATCCAAACTGATGACATAACCAACATACATCTCTAAAAGCCAAAATTTCAAGGACAAAAAGATCAACAATACGTGAATAAGACTTACTAGAGAAAAAAGGCCTCTTGCATGATCTCGCACCACGAAACCCGTGGCACCTTCGATGAACAAGAAGAGACACCAAATAACTTGTGACAATGATCCCCTAATGTTTTTTTTGGCATAGAGAGCACCTTGCGGAGAGACATATGCAACAATCACAAAAAGGAAGAACATCAAGTCCCAACCTAGGAGGTTATTCAGGGCCATGTGAGCCACGTAATGGGCGGCCCTATTACCTGAACGACGAACCATCATGAAGCGCCAAGATGGAGCTCCATTTGCATCTGAAGAATCTCTTCTACATAGCTCCTTCAGGGTTCGAATGAACCTGTCCAGCCAACAACCTCGTCGAGACTAGCTCTGCATCCCCTTCAATATCCACCTACAAAATTCCAGCCCACAAACACCAAGTACACGTGTCTCGGAAAGTCAACAACTTAAGGACAAATAGATCAACAATACATGGTACGTAGCCCTGATCACACGCAGAACGACCCCATCTGAATTCCAAAGGACCCATCCCGAAGAACCGCCAACATTAGGACAAACGGTGCCATTGACATTGATCTTGAGATATGTAGGGTGGGGAGGGATCCATGCAGCAAGGGAGATGAAGATAGTGGAGTGAGGAGGTTAGAGCGTAGGACAGTAGAAAAGGCTATGCTCCTGTCACTAACTATGAAAGTGCTGAAATAAATTATCTAGCCGTGTCTGAGCTTTGATTAATTGAGATACTTTAATGTTGTTGAAACACGCCACGTATTTATTACAAATAAAATTAAAATAAAGATTTGAATTCTACCCTAAAATTTTGCATTTAGATTTTAGCGTGGCGTTTCCTGTCCGTTCTCGCCGCGTCGGCACAAGAAGTATAAATACCGGCCATCTTTCTCCCATTTCCCTCCCTAACTTCAAAATCGAGTCTACTATACTATCTAGCATTCATTTTCACTACGTTAGTCTCTGGAATTTGAACTCACTGCAAAGCTATTTCGAACAACGAATCAGCAGAAAACACCAATTCGTTGAGCATTTGAATTCCGTAACCGTCTCCAGGTTTGCTTCTTCCTTTCGATCGCCGACAAGAACCTCGCGGCCTTTGCTCCCCAACGACTGTCTCTGGAGATCTTCCCTCAGGTTTTCTCTGATTCTTCCATTCAGATCTAGCTCAGACTGAGCTGGTCTATCGAGTTTTCTGTTTCTCCATTTTATCCTTTGCATTGGACGTCAAGTTTCAAATAATCTCTCTGATGTGTCTTTGTATCATAGAGCTGAAAGTTTCACCGATCTCTTCAATTTTGATGGAAGGATTTCCGTTCCGAAATAGGTTTTTGTAAAGTTTGTCGAACGTAATCCTCCTGTCTTTGAACTTAGACTTTGACGTGCTAAGCCATGGAATCATCTTCCTGTCCAACTTATCCTCCTCATCCGTATGAAAGTTTGCTTGCGTCTAATTCTGTTTAATACTCTTGTATATAGGTTCTCTGGCTAGCCGATTCCGATAGTACGAGTTTCTATTTTTGACGCCGATTAAGTAAAGTTTGAAATGGATGCGTATTCGCTCAAGTCTGTGTCAGATTTGCCGGGACACTTCCGTTCACTTTTTGGTTTCAGGTAACATCCTAGCAATTCTGTTCTTTGAACGGGAACATCCTTAATGTGGTTTCGAAATGGTTGTTTGGCTAGTTTCTAGACGAGCATTGTTACTCGCCCAGATTCTTCAGACGGCTATCCATCTTATGTTTGTCTTAATTACTATTCGTTTAGAACTTCATTGCTCTTTTCATACTTGATATTCGCACATCATAAACCTGTTAGATTGATCAATACTGAAAACCAGTATGGAGATAGCTCTTCATTACCTAGATAACATTTTGATTTTTCTGTATGAGTGTTAGTAGAATTGCCTACAACAACTGCTTGAAATTACTATAAAGTCACGTGTATGTGCAGATACTTCAACCCGCTGCAGAGTGAATGCTTTCCTGTTTGTTTCCATTCTGATGTAAACATGGTCATTTCTGCACCAACTGGGAGTGGTAAAACAGTGCTCTTTGAACTCTGTATACTGAGGCTTCTCTCGAGGTTCATCTCTGACCAAACTTTTGTCCATCTTAAGGGAACCCTCAAAACAGTAAGTGCTCATAACCTCGAGGAACTGAGAGAGTCGTAGTTCTCATATCTCCAGATTATATGCATTAAATATTTGATGCGTAGGTCAAGGGATATTGTAGTGGTGGTCCATGTTCTTGTTCCTGGATTTGAAATTATTCCGTCTTTCTGTTTGGTAATTGACAATTGTTTGTTTCATCCACATTCATATCATATGGGCTGGAAGGTCTATATTGCACCATCAAAGGCTCTCGTACAGGAGAAGCACCGCGATTGGACTCAGAAGTTTGGAACAGTAGGAGTAACTTGCTTGGAGTTGACAGGCGACAATGAATTTTATGACACAAGGGCTATAAATGAAGCAGATATTATTCTTACCACTCCTGAGGTTCGTAAATAGAGATCAAGTTAGCTCTTTAGTTTATGCTGCTTAGGAAATATCATTGAGCCTAATATAATTACCTGAAAATTCAGTACTTGTGAAGATTTAAAAATCTGATGAAATACCTATATTACATGCTCATGTGTGCATTACTATCTTTCTCCAAAACAACATGTGTATACTTTCACTATCATTTTTCCAGAATATCATGCGTGTATTTCAGCTTTTGCTTCTGTCTAATGACGGATTTGTTACATTACATTGCCTTGGAATAGAAATTTGATGCTGTGACTCGATACCGCATAAAGAATGGAGGCCTGAGCTTTTTCAGTGACATAGCTCTTCTACTTATTGATGAGGTTCATTTATTAAATGATCCTCGCGGAGCAGCTTTGGAGGCAATTGTTAGTAGAATTAAAATGCTAGCTAGAAATCCTGAACTGAAATCAAGTCCTCTGTCTTCTATCCGTCTGTTAGCTGTTTCTGCCACAGTTCCTAACATTTGTGACCTTGGTAAGTTGTGCAATAACTCTGCAATTTTTATTTTATATACATATGTATAACTTTATGGTATCAGTTGACATTGACTTTCGACATATTGAAAATTCTAGCTGAATGGCTAAATGTTCCTGTTAAAGGAATCAAAAGGTACACTTCTTTCAAATAAATCAAGCTGTACTTGTGCTGTTCTCCTATGTGTTATTGTGATCATAGGTTTTTTTTTTATTTTACTTCTATTTTTCGTTGGCAGATTTGGAGAAGAAATGAGACCTGTGAAGCTGACTACCAAAGTTTTGGTAAACTTATTTGTTGCATGGATTAAGCATTAATTTATGTTAAAAACTCAATTTTTTTACAGTGTGTCAGGAAGAACTGTGACATTGTTTTGTGCTCACTTCTGACTCATTTTTAGGTGTTAACTGCTAATTTTCTTCCCACATCTCTATTGTTTTCTTATCGTTTTTATAACGGGTTGCAGGATATAATGCAGCAAAGAATGATTTTCTCTTTGAAAAGGCAAGTGGGATTGAGGATGAGTTCTGAAGAATTTGAAGTTTTTATCCTCATTCAAATTGCGTGGGGAGCCCAAATAATCATATATAAAGGAAAAACAATTATCTTTATCAATACATCTAACTTCTGTTTCTATTTCTTTGACAGCGCCTTCAAAACTATATTTTTGGTAAGCGAGGCTATCTGATAAATCTTATACTAACAATATTTTCATGCTCGTTATGTTCTGAACTCCATAATTTCTAAGAGATACAAGTATATGGTTGTTACTGATATTTGCAGATATTTTGATGCAATTCTCTAGAGGGAAGTCTGCATTAGTCTTCTGTTCCACTAGAAAGGGAGCACAGGAGACAGCACAAAAACTGTCTCAAACAGTGATGAGTTTTGGTTATTCTAATCCGTTCATCAAAGATCATGAACAGCAGGAAAGACTTAGGGAAGCTTCCATGTCATGCAGTGACAGACAAATGCAATCTTATATACTCTATGGAAGTAAGGCTCTAGGGCTTCTGCAATATATGCCATATATATTTCCTTTTTTTTGCTTCCAAGGACTACTTCCTGATTTAATTGCAGTTGGCTATCACAATGGGGGTCTTTGCATGAAGGATCGAAATCTGGTTGAAAGTCTCTTCCTTAGGGGTGATGTTCAGATTCTGTGCGCAACAAATACCCTTGCTCATGGTGTCAACTTGCCTGCACATACAGTCATCATAAAGTCAACACAGCATTAGTACGTTAGTTTAGTTGTTTCTAGTAGCTTTATGATATTTGAAGATACAAAAAGACCATACTTACTTCTGATCTTCTAATATTATTATGTTGTGCAGTAACAAAGAAAAAGGTCTCTATATGGAGTATGATCGATCAATGATACTACAAGTATGTTACCCTTTTGATCATCACTTCCAAAACCAATTCAATATAACCTGTTGAGAATGGAATAACAGTGCTTACTGAAGTATGCTGTACCGTTTAGGACTTACGGGCTGTTTCATGATTGAGCCACAAATGACACCTGTACCTTGTTTTCTCAAAACTAGAATTGTAATAGAGTTATTACGGGGACGGTCAGTACTCCCCTGTAATTTATTTACTTCAAGTTTTCCTTCAATTGGTATTTGAAAAACATACACATTGATGAGCGCGAATAGGGAAGAGTTACCTGTTTGTTGTTGGGGTGGGGGGTGGATGTTGACACGACTTGTTATAATATAATGCAATAATATAACGATTTGAATTACTATGTAGATGTGCGGACGAGCAGGCCGGCCACCATTTGATGACACGGGGATGGTGGTAATCATGACAAAAAGAGAAACTGTGAGCCAATTTCTATTTCCCTCTACATGTGTGTGTGTGCTTGATAATTTCGTCATTGTTTGCAGTTAATACTATACTTACAGCTACGAGAATGGACTTCCTTGCAGGTCCATCTATATGAAAATCTCTTGAGTGGATGTGAAATGGTTGAATCACAGTATGTTCATAGCGAGCTATTTGTTTATTTATATTTAGCCAGGTGAATAATCTGCATTTCTGAAAGAAATTTAATTTTGTCATTCTTCCTTCAGGTTACTGTCATGTGTGACAGAGCATCTGACAGCGGAGATAGTTCAGCTGACGGTTTCTGATATTGCACGTGCAATTGAGTGGTTGAAATGCTCCTTCTTGTATGTTAGGATGAAAAAGGTAAGCACTTTCATGTAAAATCTTTGGTTACTACACATACATAGTCATTTTCGCTAGCTTACTCAAGTACATGTGTCCATAAACAGAATCCAGAAAATTATCCTGTTAGCAAGGGCATAAATAGAGAATCAATCGAGAAGCATATAAAAGGTAATATCTTGGCATTTTTCATAATTAAATCCCTTCTTTCTTATCTGACCATTATGATTTGACTACAGATATCTGCGTCCGCAAAGTTCAGGAGTTGTCACGCTATCAATTGATCTTGACAGATGATGACGGCTTCCTTTTAAAACCACTAGGTATGCGGTATTCTGTCTTTTTGTATGTATGGTAATGCATTATTCTTATAAGAATAATCTTCCGGTTTTGGAAATGAGTATGAGAGTTGTGATTTGGTTGTTATTTTCTGTGGCTAGAACCTGGGAGGTTAATGACCAAGTACTACTTGAAATTCGACACGATGAAGCACATTATGTTGACTCCAGAAAATTGCAGCTTGGAAGATGCACTGAGAGTCATATGCCATGCTGAGGAAATTTCATGTCCGTACACTCGCAGTATAATGCTGTCCTAGTTCTGCTAGCAGGTTTAGCTGTACTTATAGAAATTTGGTTTCTGGACATGAAGGGATACAACTTAGGCGGAACGAGAAGAAAATTCTTAATGATATTAATGCTGATAAAGGTGGTCGACTTCGCTTTCACGTGAATGATGAAAAAGGGAAGCGAAAAAAGCGTATTCAATCCAAAGAAGAGAAGATATTTATCTTGGCGAATGACTGCTTGACTGGAGATCCCTCTATCCGAGATTTGTCTCTTTCCCAGGTTCTTATTCAATTTCATTCAACTTTATGTTTGATATTATGCTTCAGATTGGAGGTTCTTGATGTATTATATACCTGGTGTTTTATGACTAGGATATGAATTCCGTATGCACCAATGGTAATAGAATTGCTAAGTGCATGAAAGAGTACTTCTTGTTTAAGAGAAATTATAAAGGAGCAGTGCAGTCTATCCTTCTGGCCAAATCATTATATCAGAAACTTTGGGATGACAGCCCATACTTACTCAAGCAATTACCTGGCATCGGAATGGTCACCGCCAAGGTCTCATTTCTGTCATTTATGCCTTACAACTTCATTTAATTTTCTTCTGTATTTTCTCAACATATCGTTCTTCTGTATATGTCTTAAGGCTCTAGATTCCATGGGAGTTAAATCATTCAATGCACTTGCTGAAGCTGATCCCAGGAGAATAGAGATAATCACTGGTCGCAAATTCCCGTTTGGGAACCATATAAAGGATTCTTTACTGTCATTGCCTCCCAAGGTCGATATCAGTATTGAAGAAATTGACTGCCAAAGGCAAGGGAAGACTAGAATAAAAGTAACATTGACCAGGCTGTCACAGTCTTCAATATCGTCTAAGCGGCATTATGCTGATATGGTGAGTGCGGGGAACATTTCCTCAAAACTGCTTCATGAATGTTGAGTTAACTTAGAGAGAAAGATTCTCTGTGACATGAATAATTCATGATTGTTTGAAACAAGTTAACTTACAGAGAAAGATCCTCCGTAACATGAATTACGTTTGGCTGCAGATTGTTGGTATAGAGGAGGAGAACCTGATTAACTTTCATGAGAAAATAAGGTGATGCTTTTCTTCTTGCTTATTAATTGTTTTCCAGAATCCATACTTGCTCATCCGTGGATTCTGTTCTTTTCTCACTGTCAATCTTAATTCTGTTCATGGAAATTTGTTTGCTCTAAACCTTACGTTCTGCATGGTTTGATGTAGCAGAGTTGATGAATTCTCCAGGTATGTGCTCTATAGCTATAGTTTTCTTCCATAATCTTTGCTCAAGAAGTAGTTTAATTTCTCGCACATTGAATCGGATTACAAACTAGCCATCTCCTAAAAGTTGACGCTTACTGGATTCGTACTGGTTTGCAGCCCTTACAGTGCCATAGTCCTTGTGTCAGTCAACCAACAGCAGAAGCTGACCGTCAAGGCTGATTTTATGTTTGAAGAATACCGTAAGTAACCCGTCATTACATGGTTTTAATGATTGATCCAAGGTTTTTTGTCCACTTCATTGATTCATCAGGGTAATGATGCAGTTGGCCTTGATTCACACGAGAAACTTGTTCTAACGAAAGAAATCAAGACGGACAAGAATAGCAGACATGGGCGAAAACAACCTTCCTACGTTCCTCCATCTGAGAAAGTCTGCCTCATTGAAGATGACGATGAAACCATGTCCAATGGTGCAACTGAAGACAGTTCACTGTGAGCATTTGCTCTCCGAACATCAGATGCGCAACTTGTACTTCCATTTCGCTTAGTTTAACTTCACACCAGATGCAAAATTGATACTTCAGTTTTATTACTTTCTTCTACAGCTTAACTACCAAAACTTGAACTCATTAACCTTACTAGTTCAACCCTGATACAGTTCTAGAAACACCCGAGTCCTGACTACTCTCTCCCTCTTCCTCAGGCCCAGTTTCAAGCTCATAGATAACGACCTTGAAGAAGGAGCTACGGAAGAAGGCGAACCAGGCATGGAAACCGAGAATGACAAGGGCGACAACCACAACTACGAATTATCAGAACGAACGATATTTGATCACATACGTGAAAAGGCCAAGAACTTCCCTTTCCTCAACACCTCAAACAGTATCTCTACTGTCTCCTCAGAAGCCTTCTGTTTTCCAAGTGAAGGTGGCCCAAAAGAGAATCAACTTGACCACAATAGAAAACTGGAAGGTGGAGAAGATGGTATCATCGATCTGACAGTAGATCCTAGTTGGAGTGAACAAGACGAAGAGGTTTTCAACAGCCATAGTTTCACCGATGAAGTTGGACATCTCATACATCTCCTAGAAGACGAAGGTAAGCCTTTTTTTAACTTGTTCACATTCCCATCTATGAAGTAGAGTTGGTAATCATGGATCATAAACAAAAACCTTCAAGATCATTCTGACAATAAAATAGAACCATGTAAGATGGTTAACTGAGAATAACTAGTGTCCTTTTTCCAACTGTGAATAAGGTGGATGCTGTCGTTCAGAACCCGAGAAGTCTCTAAACGGAGAAGCAATATTCGATCACATAAGGAGAAAAGCTGAGGAATATCCAGCCATACCTACAAGCTTTCAGGCTGAACATCTGATGTGGGGAAATAAACGTTCTTCACCGGAACCTTGTTCAGTCCCTGTGAATGATTTACAGGGTGGACAAGGCCATCAAGATGGCACCAAGAAAGGTAGCAATACCATATCGGAAATGGATCGAGGACGAGAAGGGCCAAAGGTAAAACGAGATGTATGCTGTCGAAGTCCAGCAGGAACACTAGCTGGTTTGAGTTCGACTAAAAAGAAGAATTCACCAGCAGTATCTAAGATGAATAATAATAGTGATAATGGAGGTCCTGTAGAAATGTTATCGTTCGACATTTCCATGATGAAGGATAGTACTACTAATAGCTGCAGCAGGAGGAAGGAGGAGGAGGTGTTGTCGCCAAGTGGTAATGGATCAAAACGACAACGTTGCTTGGTCACAGTGCCGGAACAGACGAGAGACGCAGATTCCTTCATGGGCTTCCAGAGTGTGTTTTCGTTCCTTTGAATGTTTGATTCTCTCTCTATCTCTTGCATTCTTCTCATTGCGTTATGTCTTCATCTATTCGATGGAGATACTTAGATTGCCTTCAATTAGAGAATTTATTGGCATTTCTTATGATACAAATCAGCTGTTGGCTCTTTGTATAGAGATTCTTTTTCTTTTTTTTCCTGGTAAAAAATAAAAAAATTGATGGAGATTATGTGTGCTAAGAAGCACATTGGTTCTTACTAAGTTTGGTTAGAACGATGCGTAATTTGATTTAGAGGACCGGTCGAGTGAGATGTGAGAAATTTTTTTCTACTAATTCGTTGTAGATTTTGTTTCACTCTTTACATCCATTGATGTAATAAAGGAAGGAAAGGCTCACTTGTCAATGTTGGTTTTGGTGGTGTTTATTAAATAGGTAAAATTAGGGTTACAGAGTTGAGTTGAGTACAAGAAGGTAACTATGTAGAGGAGGTAATAAATGGCTAATAGTGAAGGAGCCAAACTGGAAGGCTTCGTCTCGATGCGGAAGATGGAGATCCAAACCGCCAAAATAATTGGAGTAGACGAGAGGAACCAATTAGCATCCAGAATCTATGGGCTTGTAGATGTGCGAATTTGGCACAGTAGGATAAAGTGATATTGAACGTGGAGGAAGTGATGAAGCAAGACGCGGAAGAAGTTGTGGTGATGGGCGATCGAGAAAGGAGAAGAGAAGGAGAAAGCCTGGAACTGATGGCAATTGATGATACTATGATCAACAAACCAACTAAATCACCCAAAAAATGAGGCTTCAATCCTAAAAGTCAGAGTACAGACAAGTCAACCAGGAGCGATTTTTCCATCATCATGATTATTTTATGCTGGAGCTGCAGGGGACTTGACCAGCCTCAAGCAGTTCGTGTAGTGTAGTGGGGGACTTAATTAGAACCCACAGGCAGATGTAGTAATTTTTTATTGAGACTTGTTTTGTTGTTGATGCGATGAGATATAGTGGAGGTATGATGATTTTGAGTAGAACATCCAAGCAATGCTCCTTGATAAATTTCAGTAGCAACTTTATTAATATGCGGGTCGAAGAGCGTTAAGCAGAGTGTTCAAAGACGTCACCGAGTGTTGCACTTTGAAATCCTTGATTATCCAGATGAACGCATAGAGGGAGAGCTTTGGCTTCCTTACGAGCCCGTAGTCGGATGGGGTGGTGATTCCTGATCTGGATTCAGACCTGGATGGAGTAGCGGGACCTGCTGGGGTGCTGGGAGACCCACCGCCTGATGAGCTGCCGTTGTCGACTTTCGCCATGTTGTGAGACAATTTTACCCTTCCATATTTTTTTTGTTTGAACGGTAATGTTTGAATAAAATTCATTCCTTTGTCTATTTGGATACGAGTCATACTGAAAGATAAATCATACATTTCCATTGCTGAATTTAAAATCTTAAATATCTAAGACCTTGTTGGGTGACTTCCATCCAAGAAAGCTTCTCCTTTTCAACCTAAACACATATGAAAGGAAAATCAATGTCATGTTTTCTTACTATTGATTTACATGGATGGATTTGAACTTATTCTCATAATTAGGTTCTTAAAAAAAATCAGAAAATAGAGTAGTCTACTAATTAATTTCCAATTTAAGGTGAAATATACTGACTAGGCATTAAGATCACTTAACTAACAGGGGATGAAGTAATGTCGCCTACGAGTTACACGATTTCATTAACACTTCAAAACTGAATGATGTAAATTGCATATGATCTAGGCGATTTACACAATCAAGGAAATGATTTAAGGAAAACACTTCTTGAACTATGCATATATTCTATTTTTTCGTTGGACGTGGAAAGAAATGTACTTATAATTGTAAAAAGAGGGACACGTGGAACCATAGTCGTGTCAATGAAATTGTCTAACCCTTAGGCAACATTGTTTTATCGCCTGTCAGTCAAATGATCTTAGTGCTTAGTCAACATAATTAATCCTAGATTGGGAATCAACAAATGAACTTTTATATTTTAGGAATTATTTTTTTGAATAACCCTATGATGAACAAAGTTCATTCAATTCTACTATGCTACTATTGATTTTTCCACATATGAAAATATGGTAAACGCTCCGGTGCCTCCACTAAAAGTGGGGGTACTGGTTACCCCACTAACGTTTGTGCTATCTAGAGTGGTATTTTCATTGATCTAATCGTTTATATCAATAGATTTAATCTTAATAAGTCTAAATTGAGCTTAGTTGAAATTTTTAGTCATCATAGTATAAGATTATACTTAATGTTCTTCAGACTTCTTTCTACAACTGCATTTTTTCCCAATATGATAGATCATCTTCTCTACCAAATTAGGTTTTCGTTCAAATCGACCTATCTATCCTTTAACGACATGTATATTCTTATACTCGAAAAAATAAGATATTGAAAACATGTTTATCTATCAAAACGTTAATGGAGCCGGAGTGTTCAACATGAAAATATATATGTTAATGAGCGATCAGTAAAATCCTTGATCCATATAACCTACAACTACGTCATGAGAAATCACTAAGAATGAAATTTGACGATACCCTATTCTTGAGTTGGAATTATATTGTAACCTTACATGCATGGGGAAAAAAATATAATGTAACCAATAGTAGTAACGTCACACTAATTATATATATGGCTAGAAATTGGTTAGTGGTTATAATCTCTAACCACACCAAACTTTGCAGTTTTTGGTTAACCACTAATCGCATGTGTGGTTATTGGTGCGGTTTGTGGTTATCATTTTAAAAAAATGAGTTTGTTACGAAAGAGTACTTCACATACATCTAATATTTAATGTTTGATTTCCTTGAACCACACATGGAATCTTAATAATCAACCGAATGTATCGAAAGATCATGACTCGGAGATTTCAACTCTAATATGATCAATAGAAATTGAAAACTAAGTTTCATGACTCATATAAGATCCTAACTCGTTAAGATTTTTAGATGTCTTCATTAGGGTTGTAATCTTTGAAAATTTGACATATGATATTGACGATTCAAGCCAATGTCTTTTTCGAATTTTGGTTATGTGGTTAACCACACTTCATAACCGCGGTACGGTTAGTGGTTAACCGCAAAAATATGTGTTACAATTTTGGATAAAATGTAGCCTGGTTAACCGCAAACATCGATTTCCACCCTTAATTACTTACGTGGATCAGAAGGTCTATATGACACCAATGTCGTTTATATTATGAACGTAGTTGACAGACAATATACATGCAGCGACATACGTCAATAAAATATAAACAGGAAAAAATAAGAAATAAAAAAATGTACAACTCAGCAAAAAACAAAAAATACAATATTTTTCAAATCATTTCATGATGAAACCCTCGGTTTCGGCAATAGAGTGGCGGCACAAACTGCACTAAGAACCGCCACCACGGCACCGACCACAAACGCCGGTGAGTTTCCGCCGCCGAATAAAGCGTCAAACGGCCCACACCCTAACGAAACCACCATTTGCGGTAGACAGATCGCCAGATTCAGAACTCCTAGCGAGAACCCCTGCCCTGCTCCGGATCCCTGTGAGTAGATCGACACCATCGCGAATGGAATGCTATACGTTACTGCTAGCGGAAGCCCCAATATCCCGAACACCGCCAACGAGGCGCTCTTAATACCCGACGACGGCCCCGTATATCCTCCACCGCCATGTCGCCGCTCTGATTCTGCTGCCCTGCTGATGACCACTGTCATCGCGAGGCAAATCCCAAGGATGAGATTCACGCCTCCCCATAGAAACTTTGCTCCCAATTTCCTAGCCAATGGATCGACTGCCAAAGAGACAAATAGGAGGACGATCGAATTGATCATCAACCCTATTGACCCAGCCCGAACTCCTCGGTCATACATTTGCATCTGACCCAAATTCATTCCAGAATCTCCTCCGTACACTTCCCTCCCCATCCAGTCGGTGTTGTATAGCACCCATGGGAACCACGCGAACCAGTTTAGACACGTCACTAGTAAAAGCATCCACGTCGGCCTGTCGAGACTTTTCAACGATGTGAAGAAACTCCTCAACCCTCCTACATCATGATTTTCCGTTTCACTGACGTCTCCTTCATTTGCTTCAGGACTCCAGCGTTGCTCCCAGACGTAAGCTAGCGCAACAATCGTTAGGACGATGAGTACCACCACCGAAATAAAGAAGCACGACTTAAGATTCGCGCAGAAAACGTCGCAGGCAGGTGTGTGGGAGAATTTGAAGAGCTTGTAGAGGCCTTCTTGTGCGCCGGCGAGGTACCCGAGGATATTTCCAGCGCCCATGAAGAACGAAAATAGGGAGTTTGAGAACCGGGTGAGCCGCTGGTTTTCGCCGGAGAGGTCGGCGAGCAAGGCCCTACATGGTCCCTGAAGCATGTTGTTGGAGACGTCGAGGACCCAAAACCCGACGACGAAAACCACGATGGCCCTTACCCTTGGCCGACCCTTTTTGAGAGAGTCGCCGTAATAATAGCCTATGTCGGCTGCGTATCCAATTAGGAAAACAGCGACCACGACGAGGATGGTGCCAGCAAAGATGAAGGGGCTACGGCGACCGAATCGGCCGGTTGAACGGTCGCTGAAGTAGCCGACGATCGGTTGGACTAGTATCCCGGAGATGGGACCACATAGCCAGATGAGTGCGGCCCACTCGTGGGGAATCCCGAGGAGCTGTACGTATGGGGTCAGAAGGGACAACTGGAGGGCCCATCCGAATTGGACTCCTGCCGCGATTGAGGCCACGACGGCAATCTTCTTCACAGGGCTCGGAGCCGACTGTTGTGATGATGGCAGTGAAGTAACCGCAGTTCCCATTTCTGTTGCTAATTAAAATTCAAAACTTTTTTGATGAATTGAAATGTTGATCTTGTTCTTATGAAGATTGAAAATGTCGCGAGGATTTCATTTTCTTTTATAGAATGGGAAATGTCAAACTCAGTATTCACGTTGGATATTTTTCGGTTTTTTTTAATCATTGTTTAGTTCGTTGGTAGTTTGTTAGTAATTACTTTGCCTTTAAATGTTGTTATGAGTTTTAACAAAAATTAGGATTTACTTTTACGGATTAAGAAACGGAATTAGAGGTGTTTGTTTGGAATTAATTAATTATTGTTTGAAAATTTATGTATTGGGATAGGACACGGTGTAATCAAAGTGGATAATGCATGTTAGGTATGTAATATGATCAGATTTTTAAAGGGTGTTAGTTTGGGGCTGGGAATGAAAAATGACGAGGGTTCCATCGAATCATATTCAACCCAAGATTTAATTGGTGCATGTAGAAAATTAAGTTCACTTAATTTTTTTTCTTTTTCAAGTCATATTTTCGAATGGTCGGTACAGTGTGGATACTACCAGTTATGGTGCAACCGAAAATCTTTGGAATTCCGCGTTATCCTAGACCCCAACTACGATCGGGAGTAGGTTAGAAGAAGAATGTCACATTGAGACTTTCCTTTGGGACTACAACAATGGGCGGGCACGTATGCCAGCTCGTGAATTGACCCACAACTTCAATACCAAACCATTCACTTTTTCAAATTTTCTCCGATTGGGAACATCAACATTAATTTAAAGAATGTAATTAAAAGATCACTTATCTAGACTCGATCGTGGCATCAAACTAGAGAATTCGAGCATCAGATAGACCAAGTCTTTCACATTACCAAGTCAACTGTTCACTAACACGATAAGGGCGAGTTTCTAGAAAACTACAAGCAAGAAGAGTTGGAGATGGTCATAATACGAGTTCTCATACACACATTTTGTCAGCTAAAGCACCACATCAATCTCAACATATGGAAAACGGTAAGCAAATCCAAGAAGATATTAAGCAATGTGAAAAGTTAAATACCAACGATAATGGGAAGCAGTGAAAGAGTGAAAAACAAAGCACAATCACCACCCATTTAACGACAAGAACTCAATTATCCAACATGCATGCATTGCAACGAGACCACCCCACACTTAAATTGGACATTGTCCTCAATGGACCAAAACGGGAATGGGAATGATACAGTGTACCTGAAATTGAATAATGGGAGGGTGAGGAGGCCAGGTGAGCACCAATGATGATGGCCTACACAATAAACAAACAGAAACGGAACAAACAGCACATGCAAAACAGACTCCAGACATGGGTTGCCTCCCATGAAGTGCCCTTTTTAACGTTTTTGAGCTAGACGATACTGGAGAATTAGCAGTCTCCGTCCCATCCAAGAAGCTCCTTGTAGTTCATGTCATCTCCAGACTTCAAGTAGAGGTGATCTAGGAACTGAACTTGAATACTTCCCCATCGTGGATGAGTGAATGGAATAACACCAATAGGAGAGGCATGAATCTTGTTCTGATTGTCAAGCCTAGGTAACTCTTCATTCTTCTTTGCTTGCTCAACCATCATCAACTCTTGGCGACGCCGCTTCCTTTTTCTCCTACTAAGACGCTTCCGCTTTGTTATCTTAATAGGTTCCGAGTCATCCGTAGTCGTCTCATCAGAAGAAAGCATGGAGTTCACTTTTTGACTAGTAGAAGCACTAACAACTTTAATCTCTTCGGTAGGAAGGGGCACTGATTCAATCAGAGGGGTAGGAGAGGTGATGACTGTACCCATTAAAGGACCAAAAAACTCATCGTCATCCGAGCTCGGATAAAAAGGAAGTTCCTTCTTAATGTGCTGATATGCCTCTTCGGCCTCTTGAAGTTCCATGCACTGCTCTTCAACTTTCTTCACTGTCAACTTGAATTCCAAGTCAAACAACCCATCACCAAGCTCTTTCACCTTGTAGACAAGTAATCAATTGTTCTTTTCTGCTTGTGAAACCCATCTTCCAATGCATTTTTCTTCTTTCGCACATATGCCTCCAGCGCATCAAATCTTGCATTGGTAGTGGTCTCTAATGCTTCAAATATAGTCTGAGTCATATTTGTCAATCTACTCAATAACTCCTCAACATTTGATGTTTGTTTGTCAGGCTGAGAGGCTTGATTAAGAGGATCGCTAATTCCTTGTTGAGAACCATGATCATCATCATTTTCCTCTTTTAGCTTAGATATGATGAGATCCATGTTCTCACTTATTCTCTTGAGAGAAGCATTATCAGCTGCAAAAGTAATAATAATCTTGTTCAACTCCTCAATCATGAAATGACTAACTTGGTGTGTTGAGCCATAAGATTCAGGTTCTTCATAATAGCAAGACTGATCTTGTCGATCTGAATAACATGGATCCTACATATTCCAGTTGCCAGAGATATCATAATCACCACTATACTCATCATAAGAATGATCAAAAGCTGGTGGAGAGACTTGAACCGATGGAGAACGATGATTTTTTAACTCCCAAGAAGAGCTGCAAGTTTTGCTTGAATATCCATACTCTGTTTTGCAAACAAAATAGGGGGGAAAATCCAAGAAAACAACCAACACAAGGGGTGAAGTAGAAAATGGACTATTCACAAGATAGATATGAAGCAAACTAAAAGATCAAATATGTACAAACAAGAAAGCAAAAACTGAGCTATTAATCCTAAACATTTCCTGAAGTCAAGTAATGTCCTCGGCAACGGCGCCAATTTGATGAGGAGGTTTTTAGGCCTCAACACCAAATAAACCTGAGAGTATTCTCAGAGTCATATTCCCACGGGTCTACTCAAGCTACAATACTCAGTTTAGTTCTTCTGCTAGTTAGCGAAATCATTTTGTTCGAAGATTTGATTAATTTAGAAACATGTATAGAAACTAGTTAACAACTAAAACACAAATTGACAAGTAGGATCAACAGTGGGGGAAAGGTCTTGCTTGGGTTTGTATCCTTCTGAGAAATTATGATAAAATGCAGCTACAGAACTGACAGGACATGGATGACAATCAATTTCAGGTTCTAAGGGTTGGGTCGATCGACTCTTCAACTAAGAACCACCCGCAACACACCCTAACTCGCATTCAACCAACAATCCAATAGCAAACTCAACAGAAATCCTAAAACAAACTGTAGTAAACCTCAAAATACAGGGAAAGCTAAGAACGGACGACAAGATAATAAAATAAATCATCAATCATCATTAACCCACAATCCAAAACATATATTCAAAGTATCAACTCATAATCTCAAAGAATTCAACAAAACCCAAGTAAGAAAAGAAAACCTAATTACTCATGAAATTAATCAGGAAGAACGCTGCAAACCTCTGATTCATCAAGGTTGGCCTTGATTCCTCTACTATTGACGAGTCCGTTCTATTCCTCTGTCCTCAACCAACTTCGTTGCTCCTCCCTGTTAATCATCAAACCCCCTTCCGCGATGCCTCTAGCTCCCCTGTTGCTGCTCCCGCCGAACCAAACTCTCTCCCTAATTTTGTACTCTCTACTTCCTCTGCAATTGTCGAACTAACCCCCAAATATATTTCTCCTGGCCGCCACTTTAATTAATGGTGATGGGCTTATAATATGATGATGGGATTATAATATGATAACCAAACCAACGCTTAATGATGACGTTAGATTTACTATATTTATCTCACCATATTTGAGCGAAATTCTCCTCTTTGTACACCTTTTTGTGATAGTTTTTAGGAACTTTCGTGAAAAGTGCGTGTTATTATCCTCTGGCCCTATTTTGGGGCATTTGATGTTGTTTCGAGTTATTTTTGTTGATATTTCAGGTTACCACATTGTGGAGGACCTTTCTACGAGCTCAACGCTTCAAACGGGGACCAATTCGGAGTTCAGACGAAGTGGGAATCATCAAAAGAAGCATGGAGCTGGAATTATTTTTCCCAGCTCTAAAAGTGCGTTGGAGCACTTTTTGGGTGCCTCCAGAAGCACTTTTTCAGCGACGCTCTGGAAATTTTTTGCCAACTTTCAAAAGTGCGCCGGCGCACTTTTTGCCAATCCGGACTGCAGAGGAAAAGTAGGGTTTTAAGCCCGAGAAAAGAGAAATAAGACAAACAATTCATTCTTCTTTTTTTCCCGACGAACCAGACACTCTCGGAGGGAGAACTCGGAGCTTTGAAGTGACGATTGAGCGAGAGGAAGTGAGGATTAACTCAGGAGTTTCTAGGATTCACCGGGATTAGGTTATCTCGGAGTAAGATGTCTTCTTGTCCGGTTTTCTTCTCCATTGTTTCTGTGATTTCTTCTGTAGTGATGTCGAGCTAAACTCTTAGGGTTGTTTAGATTAGATGAAGCGTTAGTAAGGATTTTGTATGGATGATGTCGGGTTGGCTTCTGGCTTAGGTAGCAATTCTAGGTGCCTCTATCCTCCTAGTACTCATGTTATCGTGTAGTCTCGAATAGGTCTCTTGCAAATTCTAACTCATTCAAAGTATAAGAAAGTCACTCAAAAAGAAACAAGTTGCTAGTTAAGTGCAACGGATCAAAAACTCACAATTGGCTGCTGGTCGGGTTCGAATCATTTTCGTGCAATTCAAAGTGAAGCTACAAGAGTGATTCTAAAATCTGTTCTGACCGGATTCATTTAATATCAATTCAAGCATGTTGGTTACATGTTCTAGATAAGACAATCTAAACGTCATTGTGAAAGATTGAAAACAAATTTAGCATTTCCAGTCAAGAAAAGAGCATGATCCAATCAGAGAAAACAACACAAATAATCACACAAGTAACAACCCTCATAAACATCAGCCCACCCCACACTTAAAACTGGACATTGTCCTCAATGGGCTAAAATGTAGAAACAGAGTGTATAGGGTTACCGAAAATCGAGCACGAGGGCGCCAGAGAATGGCGAGTGCGGAATACCGAGTGGAGAAATACGTAGAGAGCCAAAGGGAGCCTGAAATAGGAGAGATCCTCACAAAAAGATTAGAGTAATTAGGAACCAACTAGATGTCTGACTCAAAACAAGATAGACTGACTCAATAAAATAAAATAAAAGTGTGTGTGACCAGCCAAGAGCGCGCACTTTTCAAATTTCCAATTTTTTCTGATTTTTTTCAAAAAAAATTTCGCCTCAATGCCCAAAAGTGCGCCCGGTCGACACTAAAAAGTGTGTCGGAGCACTTTTTGACAAATTTTTAAAATTTTCAGTAGGCTTTTCAAAAAGTGCGCCTTACAACACCCAAAAAGTGCGTCGGGGCACTTTTCGACCAAAAAGGAGCACTATTTTTACCTGAAGCAGAAAATAGAGAATTTATTTGGTGAAAAATTCGAAAATCAACTTCGTTTCGACGACCCGGACCCAAAATTTGACACCCAAAGACAGACACACACACAAGAACGGACTCCACGACTCTACCACGGACTCGGCTCAACAAAATTAAAAGACTCCAGCCTCGGATTGCCTCCCGAGAAGCGCTCTCGTTTAACGTCTTTGAGCTAGACGATATCTGGTTTCCGGTGTGGCGTGCCAACTTAAAACTTTTTTCAGACTGGCATCCGTGTCCTGGAAGAATAGCTTCATTGCTCCACTCTGAAGCACAAATTTCTTCCCGTTAGCATGGACAAGCTCCAATGAACCATCGCCACGCAATCCAGCTACCTCAAATGGTCCAAATAGCTCCGCTTTGTCCAAAACCACATCTGGGGGTTTGGTAGGAGTATTGTCCTGAGGCGGTGCCTTAGCTCCCTTTGGAGGCTTATTCTTCTTCGGAGTGCCATCCATATCTTGAGTATTCACCATCGCCGCTTCCTGATCCTGCGAAGATGGAAGCGAGTAAAGAGGATCCATGTCTGTAAATACAGTATAAACTGAAGCATTCTCAGACACTAACGACATGGGTTTCTTGGCGGAAGAGTGCACATTAGGATCAGAGAAGAGTGATGTTACTTTATTTAGTGCATTTTGAGCCTATTATTGACCTATGAAATGACCGTGTTTGATCGTGAGATGCCATGCTCTATATGCTTTTATTGATATTTTGCGCAAAGTGTCCATTTGTTGTCCGGTTGCCACTTTGGAGCCAAATTCGTGGTCTATTGGAGTTACTTCTGTGCATTTTCAGGTTATGGCATCGAAGTACGGATGACAAGGAGCACATAGGAGAAAACGGGAGGTCAATTGGAGTCCGGACGAGGGAGCTATGGCCGTTGCAAGTTCAGGATTTATGCAGAGTGCAGGGGTGCACGCCGTGCACTGCCCCCTGCACTTTAAATACCCACGTTTTTTACTCTTTTGAGGCATTCTTGGATCTCTCTTGAACCCCAAATACATACCCACGAACCCTCAAACCTTAGAACACATTTTGGGAGCAATTTGAAGCCATTGGATCTAGGATTAAAGCCAACAAACCTTGGGAGAAGTGCTTACAAGTGGAGAAGTGAAGATCATCTCAAGGATTCATCCATGGTGTTCTTGGTGACCATTCTTCCTTATTTTCTCTTTACTCCCTTGGCCATGTGTGGCTGAGTTTTAGGGTTCATTCTTGGATGCGTAGATTAGTTGTGCCATGATAGAGGCATGATTGTATAGACTTGCCATGATTAATCTTGGTTGTATGAGGATGATTTCTAGACTTGTTGTTAATGCCATTTTATGTCATGTTTGCTTGATTTGGTCCATTCAATGTGATTTGATGCATGAGAGTGCTTGGATTGCATAGATTGTAGGTCTAGGGATTGAAGTGAGTGTGTTCTAAGAGATTAGATCATCTTGTTTCAACCATTTTCACTTGATTTCTCTCTTGGGCATTTTATCGTACACTTGGTGTGCATGTGGATTTTCATTCAATTGAGTTTGAAAAGGCTTTTTGGTGAATCTCTTAATGTTAGGGCTTTGATATGAGAGTATTGTGCCTAGCCTTGTGGTCATAGAGTCTTAAGAGAGGGTCTTGTGTCTTGGCATTTCATCAAACACTTAGAATGCATCCTTTTTCACTTAGCTTGAGAGCGAGAGCCTAAGTTGAGTGGTATTAGGATAGGGATTTGGTGCTACGAGAGTGCATTGAGTCTATAGAAGTGAAATGCATGGTCATCCGAATGCAAACTCGATCTTGATTGGCTTGTTTGTTCAATTAGTCCTCTTGAGCATGATGAAACTACCCACCAAAGAAACCCCCTTTGTCTTTGATTTGAACCACCTTTCTCTCTTGTTTAATCTTTGTTAGTATTGCGAATCATTGCTTTTGTTTCTGAATTTCTTATCAAACCAAACCAATTTCAAATGTCTAGACCGTCTATGAGAAGTGTGAGTATTGGTTTATGAGAGAACCTCGTGGAATACGACCTTGGTAAAATCCTTTTATCAAGTTTTTGACACCGTTGCCGGGGACTCTCTCATTCCTTTGAAAGCACTTAGTAGTGGACCGATCTATTCACTTCCTTCCAATTTAGTTTTTGCTTCCTTTTTACTTGTTGTTTGGTTTTGTTATTCCGCATTCTCGTATTACTTGGGTGTTTTTGTTGTGCTTGTTTGTGGGTATCTTGTACTAGTGCATGAGGCGACTCACTCGTCTTCAAGCACGACTTCAAGGTCTTGCGCAAGTGATTGAGCCACCAACCTTCTCTCCCTCTCATTTGGTTCATAGCGCCACACGCAACAACATGTCTCACCATGAAGATGAAGACAACCATTCGGAGCATTCTCACCATACCAATGAAGATAACCACTCACAAAGAGGTGAAAGACGCACCTTAGCGGACTATGCTCACCCTACTCTCGAAGGGGCCGCCTCTAGCATTGTTCAAAGACCCGTCAATGCTAGGAACTTTGAGCTCAAACCTAATATGATGCAAATGGTGCAAAATGGAGTGGTGTTCAATGGCATTGACGGAGAATGCCCATCTAGGCATCTCAAGGACTTCTTGGAGATATGCGATACGGTGAAGAATGACCAAGTGCACCCGGATTGTGTGAGACTCCGGCTCTTTCCCTTCTCACTCAAAGGTAGAGCCAAGTCATGGTTGGATAACCAACCGAGTAGAGCTTTCACCATATGGGAGGGCCTAGCCGAAGCTTTCCTCGAAGAGTTCTTTCCTCCTTATATGACGGATGCAACCCGAGATCGTATCAACCACTTCACACAACACAAGGGAGAGCTCTTCCATGAGACTTGGAATAGGTTCCAAGCCCTTCTTCGGTCTTGTCCTCATCACAACTTCGCCGAATGGAGCTTGGCGGACATATTTGCTAGATCCCTTGATTTTGAGAATACAGGGATGATCAACCAAGCCGCCGGAGGTGATTTAAGGATGCTCACTCCCGGAGATGCTCTAGAACTCTTCGCGGAGATGGCCAACAAGACAAGGAGTTGGTCTCGACAACAACCTCCTAAGTCTAAGTATGGAAGTGACACGCACTATGATTCTCGGGCCGTAAGTGTTGATGCACCAAAGGATTCATCTAGCTATGGGAAGAAACCTAAGTTACCGGGGAACCGAGATGAAGATGATCCCATGATTGCTCTCCTTATGTCCAAGATTGATGCCATGGCCTCTCAAGTAAGCAATCTTAGTATGCCTAAGCATCCCTCTAAGGCTTCATCATCTCATTTGGGCATCCACCGGTTGCCTCGGTGCTTTGTTGTGAGTGTTGTGGAGGCCAAGGCCATGATGCTCATGTTTGTCCTTCCGCTACTTCCGAGCCTAACCAAGGTGAAAGCATTGAGGAAGTAAGATTTGTGCAAGGCCAAGGATTCTATGGAAACTTCAACCCTCAAGGGAATTACCAAGGTGGTAACTACAACTGTCCTTGGAACCAAGGAGGTGGTTACAACAAGCCTAATCAAGGAGGATTCCAAGGTTATAAAGGGTACAATCAAGACAACCAATGGAACTAAGGGGGAAATCAAAGTCAAGGAAACCAAGGAGGAAACCAATGGACTCAAGGTGGTAATCAAAATCAAGGTAACCAAGGTGGTGAGCAAGGTTCTAATCCACCGGGAATGTATAACCATAAGGGTAATGGACCACCCGGTTTCAACAAACCCCCACAAAACAAGGAAGGTGGATCTCCAACATCCCAAGAGGACACCAATGCGGCTATTTTCCAACTCTTTAAGAATCAACAAGCTTCCATCTCCAACTTAACAACTCAATTGGGTCATGTTGCCAAGGCACTCTCGGAGAGACCTAAAGGTAGTCTACCCGCCAACACCGAGGTTAATCCCAAGGGCCCCGATGAGCTTATGATGGTAACTTTGAGGAGTGGTAAACAAGTGCAAGATTCCACACCTAAAGCTGTAAGAGCTCAAGATGATGATTTTGTTTTGGTGGAAGATGTTGACTCCGATGATGACAAGGATAAGATTGAAGTTAAAGATAAAGGAGCCAAGGCTAATGAAGTTCCTAAGACTACCAATAAGGTTGGTTCTCAAGAGGCTACGACGAGTGCTACTCCGGTCTCTCCTCCCGCACCGGTTGTGCCTCCGTACAAGCCTAAGCCACCTTACCCTTCTCGTTTGAAACCGGATTCCATGGAGAAGGATTTCAAACGGTTTGTTGAGCTTCTTGACAAAGTACAATTCACAATGCCTTTTGGGGAAGCAATCACTAAGATGCCTCAATATGCGAAGTTCATGAAAAAGATCTTCACCAATAAATGAACAATGCTCCGCCATTCTCTCTAAGCGACCACCGGAAAAGCTTAAGGATCCAGGTAGCTTTACTATTCCTTGCACTATTGGTGAACATGCAATAAGTAGAGGCTTAGCCGATTTGGGTGCTAGTATCAATGTTATGTCATATTGCATGTTTAAGAAGCTAGGCCTAGGGGAACTAAAACCAACTCAAATGAATGTTCAATTAGCGGATAAATCTGTGACATCCCCTCGTGGTATTGTTGAAGATGTGTTGGTTAAGGTTGGTGCTTTTGAATTCCTTGTGGATTTTGTTATTCTAGATGTTATGGGTGGTACCGATATGCCTTTGATTCTAGGACGACCCTTCTTAGTGACCTCTCGTGCTTTAATTGATGTCTATGGTGGTAAACTTACACTTAGGGTTGACAATGAATGCATGATCTTTGACCGTTCAAATGGCATAGAGTTTACTTTGTCTTATGCTAGTCACCATGATCCTAAGAATCCGCATGAGCTTACTTCGGCTACTAATAGCACTAACCTTGTCCGTCATAGTCTTGCGGAGTTGTTTGCACTTAATGATGTGCAGGAGACAAAGGATGAAGTAAAGGAGGCTCCACCTTTCGTGCTTCCAAAGTCTCCATCTAAGGCTAAGAAGAAAGGTATGAAGAAGTCACCCGAGAAGGGCAAGGAAGCCGCAGGTTGGTGAGACTAGCAAATCTAAGAAGCCACCCGATGAAAGGAGCAACCCCAAATGGTTTGGCCCTTCTCCATCGCTCCCTCCTCATCATCCGGAAGACCTGAGCTCATACCTCCTAATGTTGGTATGATCCAATTCAAGTTCCTTTTGCCACATGAAGGTAATGAATTCGACTTTAAGGAGGTAATGAGTTGGGATGGTTTTACTTAGCTTGTCCTTGTGCTTCGTCGAGCTTAAGACGTTAACCAAGCGCTTCTTGGGAGGCAACCCGAGTGTTTTTCATTCCTTTTCTTCTTGTTTTGATTGCATGATTGTGTGTTTTTGTGGTGTTCAAGGTCCTTGAGTTGTTGTGGTATCCTTGTGATCTCATAGGTGTTGAAATTCTGAATTTCGGGATCCGTTTTGGGTTGATTTGATGATGTTTTGATCATTTTTTCGAGGTGATGAAAAATTGATTTTATGCTGGAGAGGTGCACGCCATGCACCAATGCACGCCGTGCACTGCATGATGCACGCCGTGCATCGTGCACGGTTGGTGCACGTGCTGTCCAGGAGAATTTGAAATTTTTTTCAGCACCCAGGTGCACGCCGTGCACCCCCCTGCAATTTTTTTCCACAGTTTGATTCATTTGGGGGGTGTTAATGAGGTATTGGGGTGATTATGATTTGGTTTTCATTGGTTTTTCATGTGGTATTTGTTCATGACGGTTTGCCCATGAAAATTTGGCTTGTTCTTGATCTAATAGTGCGCTCGGTGTATGCCTTGCTCCGCACATTGTGGTTTTCCATTTGCTGTTTTTACAGGAGGTGTCATTCTAGTACTCATGTGTGGTAAGCTATCAACCTCGGTGACCTTTCCACTAGGAGCCACACCCTTACTGAGTGCCACAAGGCCCTACACTTCTCAGGACTTTGTGTTTTCCTTTCTTTTATTTCTGTTTATGACTGCATGTTGTGTTGTGTTTGACTTCTGACTTTCTCTTTTCATTTTGGTCTTTGCACTTGTTTTTGACTATGGATCTCGCATCTCATCCGTACTCTCATATTGTCGACTATGGGTTGTGTTTGTGTGGCGTGCCCTCTCTTGTTTTCTATAGGTACCCCTGATTCAGGTCCTCGTCCTGAACATGTTACTTGACCCGGTGTTTCATCTCTGGCTTCTCTTCTTCACCGCACGGTATATTCGTTCCACCTTACCCTCTCTCTCTTGATCATTGAGGACAATGCTCATGCTAGTCGTAGGGGGATTTGAGGTTTGGTGTGATTGTTTGTCGGTAGAAGTCTGATGATATGCTTTGATGATGTGCATGATTTTGATGAAATGCCAAATTCCTCTATCGTAGAATCATTCAGTTCTTGACTTTTGGTGTTTAATTGACTTCAAGCTTTCGCAATGATGTTTAGGTTGTTCCACTTAGAACCTATAACCAGCATGTTGGCACTAATATCAAATGAGTCTAGACCAGAACAGAGATTGGATCACTCTTGTAATTTGAATTGATTAAAGTCCCTTGATAACACCGTTCTAAGATGATAAAGGCAATTAGAGTTTCACCACTTTCAGCCAAATTGCCTACCTGAATCAGTTTCCTTTAGGATAACCCCGTTGAGCCTTGGCCTGTTTGTTGGTTTACACACATTTTCAGCTCCACTCCATGTTTTTATCACCTGTTTGATCCCTCGTGATTGTGGCTTGAGATTAGACAGAAATCCAATTCGAAATCTTTTGTGAGAGTTATAGCTAGCTGAAATCAAGTGGCTAATTCGACAAATCAAGTGGCTAATTCGACAAATCAAGTGGCTAGTGTGTGAAGAAAGTGTTCAAGTTTTTCAATTTCTTGAAGTGCCGTAAGAAAAGCTAGGCAAGCTCGGCACCTAAGTGAAGTGTCGGGTTGAGCACTAGCATAGGCAAAGGCTGTGAGCTAGGCAGATCCAACACCTAAGTGAAGTGTTGGATCGAGCACTAGTATGCAGTAGAAAAAAAAAAGAAGAAAAAAAAAGATTTTTTTTTCGAAAGTGGCATTTCTTATATTAATGACTTAAATCAAAGCAAATCGAGTTTACATACTGCATACTCCAGTCAGGAGGTGTCTCTCCTAGAAATGGTGACACCAGGAGACGCGATCTATGAGCTAGCTCATGAGCGAGTGCATTCCTATCTCTCCTAACCCATACGACCTTGTAAGATGGTCTACTCCTAATGAATTGCCTGCACTCCATAATCATTCTTCCGAACTCGGTGACGTCCAAGGCTTCTCCATTAATTGACGCCGCAACCTGCATGTTATCTGTCTCGAATGTTACTCGTTCATACCCCATGCTGTCCACCCATCAGATACTTTCCAAGACTGTTGTGGCCTCCAGCTCCCGCACAATGCCGTTTCCTCTCTCCTTCTACATAGCATAGTGTAGTATATGGCCCTGCTCGTCTCTTACCACCATCCCGGTACATTCCTGCTTCAAAGATTGCTATGTCCGTATTGCACTTCACTTGATTAGGGGCCGGTGGATGCCATAATAAACAGTCACGTCTACCACCTGCGGTCGACCGATCCTCTTTTTTGTGAAACTCCAACCATTCTCGCAACTCCTCCTCGGCTTGTCGTACAATGTGAGAGCATGGGCTTGTTTTGTTCTGCCACAACCTCGTGTTGCGTTCTCTCCACACGGTCCACAGGATAGCCACAGTTTTTTGCATTTGAGTTTCAGCCCCGGATTTGATCAGCTCAAAGAGCCACCTGCGCCCGTCCACATCGAAGCCTGGGAGTCTTTCGACCCATTGTCGGAGGCCACTGAGTTCCCAACTCTCCATCGTCAATCGACACCTGAACAGTACATGCTCCAAGGTCTCCGGCTCCTGAGCAACACACGCATGAGTTTTCAATTTGTATACCTCGGATCTGAAGCGCTCGACGGGTCGGCAGGATCCCTCTCGCCATTCTCCATACGTGCTGTTTAGACTTCGGCGGTATCTTGAGCTTCCAAAGTCTTGTCCAAGGTCCCGCCACATACAACGATTCCACTCCATCAATCTCCTCCATGGCCACCCTATATGCCGATCGGACTGAGTACTGTCCGTTCTTCTCATGCTTCCGGATTCGAGTGTCTTCTCCATTGATGACACTCAATTTGACGTGATTTTCATCCCCATTTAAGCAACATTTCATGCCCCTTTGATGCCATTCTGATGAATATTTGGTGAAAATGTGTTTATTATGTAATTCTAGGCTCCTAGTGCATACATTGTCTATTTATTGGCTATTTTTACCCTTTTTGTGAGCTTTTATGTTGAGCCTCCAGGTTACCACATTATAGAAGACTCTCTCACGAGTCCAGAGCTTTAAACGGGGACCAAATCGGAGTTCAAACGGAGCGGGAATCATCGAAACAAGTTGGAGCTGGTTTTTAACTAATATTTTCGGCGAAAATTTGGTGATGTTTTCGGCGAAAATTCCTTTGAAAATCCGGGCAGAAACCCTAATTTTCAGCCTTTTCCAACTTGCAAAGGGTTTCTGGGGTTATATATAGACTTTTTGAAGCCAGATCAGATATACACGAATTTTGGCTGATTAGTCACGACCTTAGGGTCGATAGATAGAGTTTAGAGAGTTCGAAGATCCGTGGAGAGATCGTGACGCCATCCTTCCACCTCGAAGAGCTCGGAGCTTAAAGTTGAAGATCCAGGAGATCGAAGCTTCGCCGGAGTCGTCAGAATTAGGTTTTTCAGTTCTTATATGTTCTTCCTCTGTATGATGATTTCCTTTGTTGCCTTTGATTCTTCTATTATCGTTATGAGTAGCTAAACTTGTAGAGCTTAAATTAGATGAACCCTAAGTGATCCAGGGCTTTAAAGCGGTCACGGATTGGCGGTAATTAGATTCGAAGTTCAATCAGTTTCTCTTTGCATGGTTGTTTTGTTCTTGATTGTTTATGTTTCTTCTCTGGTTGATCGCCTAGATTAAGTTTATGCAAGCTAGGGTTAGTCGCCAGACAGCTTCCCTGCTTTGGCGCATAAACTTGTCTTCCTTGATCACCTAGTTTAGATTCTTGTTAAGCTGAGGATAGAAGCGAACGCTCGCCTCTCTTTAAAACATCAATTCAACCAGTTAACCTTATAATTGGAGTGTGCCTTTTGTAGGAACCGATTAGGGTTAATCCACTGCAAGAGTAACTCATAAATCGTTAGTAATTGCACCAGTTAATTAAGTCATTGCGAGAGGCGACCGTACCCGGCGGCTAGTTAATCTTGGTAGTTAGATCGGATAGAGCGAACGTTTGCCAGTCTTAAACCTAAGGGTAAGGAGTTATGGTGGTGTATAGAAACCGATTGAATTAGAATTGAAAACCGCTGGTCTTGTGATTGTCGTTGCCTTGGTGATCTAAGGGGGATTCGAAATCTAAGCTCGTCTATCTTCTCGTTAGTCAACCTTTTTAATCTTTCTGTCTTTTATTTTCCTGCTTTTTAGATTAGAAGTCGTGGAACTCATACCACGCACTAAGTGTTTAAACTTGAGTAATTTGCCAGCATATTTGAGTAGACAAGAAGAAGAGACCTCGAGTAGAATACGATCTAGTCTACCTTGGTAGATTAGTTATTTGATACCGCTAAAACTGCAGCATCAAATTGGCGCCGTTGCCGGGGACTCTTCTAATTGTTTGAAAGAAGAGTTGGCAAATTATTCTTCTACCTTTCCGCCTTACCATTAATTTTCCTCCATATTTCCATGATTTACCTGGGTAGTGCTTTTGAGTTTTGATTATGCAGGATTACAGGTGGGATGACCAGTACCAAGAGTGGCGCGTCAATGGAGCACCGAATATTGAGGATTACCAAGAGATGCTACATCAGCAACAACAAAAATCGGCGAGATTTGACTCCCTCTTTGATAAGATCTCTTCAATGCTACAAGGTTACCAAGAGATACACCAACAAGAGCATCAAAGTGGCGCTAGAGATAACGAAGAGATCATTCTACAAGCTCATGAACATCAACAATGCTCGTCGAGAACCCTATCCGCCTTGGATAATATCTATACAATATTACAAGCTCATCTCACGACGGGCATCAAGCTCGAGCAACCAAAGCAGTTAATGATAGAAGACGCTCAAGAGCTGTTCGAAGAAGAAGATGATGATCCTATCCATGACTATTATGAGCTAGAAGAATCCTTGGCGATGGTGGTTGATGAAGACATAGAGCCAATTCATCCTGAAGTTGAAGCCGAAGAGGAGCACATAGAGATTGAGGAGATACCCTCACCTAAACTTCCACCGAGTCAACCTGTAGAGAAGATGGAGCTCATTGACCATGCCGCGCCGTACTACCTCTTTCCTCCTCCAGTAGGAGAACTTGAGAAGAACTGGTCATCCAAAAAGACCCGCGATCTACTAGAGCACTACCGGCTACATCACCCTTTTGGAGTGCTACATGGCACTCAACCGATATCCTTGAAGAAGACGATTGACTTGAAGGAACTCCTAAGTTGGGGTCCTAACAGGTACCGTCCGGCTCAAGGACGTTAAAAGAGAGCGCTTCGTGGGAGGCAACCCACGGCTGGAGTCCGTTTTTGAATTCGAGTCGGTTTCGGGGAGCCAAAGTGTCAGTTTTCTTTTATTTTCGTCTGTTTTAATTTTCTGTGTCAGGTCAAATTTTCGCCGAAAATTCCTCAGATTTTTCGGCGAAAACCTTAGTTTGTTCGGTCTGTTTTCCAGTGGGTTTTCAAAGTTGTTTCGCCGAAAAACTTCCAAAGTTTTCGGCGAAATGTTTAGTCTGTTTGAGTCTGTTTTTGTTTTGAATTAGTTTTCGCCGAAAACTTCTAAATGTTTTCGGCGAAAATGTTTAGTTAAGTCGTCTGTCTTTGTTTTCAAAGTAGTTTTCGCCGAAAACTTCACCAGTTTTTCGGCGAAAACTTTAGTTGGGTCAGAAAATTTTCGAAAACTTAAAAAAAAAACAAAAAAAGAGTCAAAATATTTTCAAAATTCCCCTAACCGTCTTTGTTCCACTTTTATTATGTGTGGATCCGGGGCACTTGTCCCGGTATCCTTTTGATCTTTTTGTTGTTTTTATTTTTGTAGGAACTTGAGTAGCTACTCCGCTCCACTTCGGACTCTCCGTGCTCATCCGCTACACCGACCATCACCTTCCAGGTTCTTCGTATCTCTCTACTCTAGATTAGTTCTGTGAGGACACAGAACCGTTTAAGTGTTGGGTAGGAGTCTAGGATTATGCATGATCTTGCTTGCTATCTATGATTCTGTGGTTCAAATTTGAAAATTCTCTAGCATAGAATTGCTCAATTCTTGACTTTTGATGTTAAATTGACTTCAATTTTAAACAATGACGTCTAGACTGTTCAACTTAGAACCTGTAACCAACGTGTCAGAACTGATATTAAATGAGTCTAGGTCAGAACAGATCACGAATCACTCTTGTAGTTGAAATTTGAATCAATTAAACAGTTTTGCTTGTTAATCACAAAGCTCGATAACACCGTTCTAAGATGATAAATGCTAGCTTCTTCCATGTTTTTTACTCCATATTTTTTCACCTGTGATTGTGGCTAGAGATTAGACGGAAATCCAATTCGAAATCTTGTGTAAAAAGTTATAACTAGCTAGGATCAAGTGGCTAAATTGTTAAATCAAGTAATTGAGTTGTTCAAAGTAATTGTTAAGTTCTTAAAGTGCTAAAAATAAAGCTAGGCAAGCCCGACACCTAAGTGAAGTGTTCGTGTTGAGCACTAGCATAGGCACAAATACTGTGAGCTAGGCAGGTCCAACACCTAAGTGAAGTGTTTGGTATCGAGCACTAGTATGCAGTAAATAAATTAAATGGAAGAAGTTTGAATTTTGAAATAAATTGTTGTATAAATCAGTCCTAGCTAGAACATGTAACGCACAGATCTAGAAACGGATGAAGTTGAGTCGATAGCCACGTAACTTTTCCTACCTCCGCGTCCACATCATGGCTAGAGCTTAAAGTCTTTTTGATTAGAAATGGTGTTATCGTAGTCGGTTAATTATGATTAATTGTTTTGCCAAGAAACGAGCTTTGTTTAAACTACTACTTGAAGTGTGCAGAAAGCAGTGAGATTAAAATTTGTTTGGTTGATGTTCTTGCATGTGTAGGTCACCTTTTCTACGTGGAACAGTCTAAACCAAATCGTTAGAATTGAATCTCAGTTTAATCTCGTGTCATTTGTGAATTTGAGTGTGTTCTAATTCAGTTTGCTTGAGGACAAGCAAAAGCTTAAGTGTGGGGTATTGATGACACTCGATTTGACGTGATTTTCATCCCCATTTAAGCAACATTTCATGCCCCTTTGATGCCATTCTGATGAATATTTGGTGAAAATGTGTTTATTATGTAATTCTAGGCTCCTAGTGCATACATTGTCCATTTATTGGCTATTTTTACCCTTTTTGTGAGCTTTTATGTTGAGCCTCCAGGTTACCACATTATAGAAGACTCTCTCACGAGTCCAGAGCTTTAAACGGGGACCAAATCGGAGTTCAAACAGAGCGGGAATCATCGAAACAAGTTGGAGCTGGTTTTTAACTAATATTTTCGGCGAAAATTTGGTGATGTTTTCGGCGAAAATTCCTTTGAAAATCCGGGCAGAAACCCTAATTTTCAGCCTTTTCCAACTTGCAAAGGGTTTCTGGGGTTATATATAGACTTTTTGAAGCCAGATCAGATATACACGAATTTTGGCTGATTAGTCACGACCTTAGGGTCGATAGATAGAGTTTAGAGAGTTCGAAGATCCGTGGAGAGATCGTGACGCCATCCTTCCACCTCGAAGAGCTCGGAGCTTAAAGTTGAAGATCCAGGAGATCGAAGCTTCGCCGGAGTCGTCAGAATTAGGTTTTTCAGTTCTTATCTGTTCTTCCTCTGTATGATGATTTCCTTTGTTGCCTTTGATTCTTCTGTTATCGTTATGAGTAGCTAAACTTGTAGAGCTTAGATTAGATGAACCCTAAGTGATCCAGGGCTTTAAAGCGGTCACGGATTGGCGGTAATTAGATTCGAAGTTCAATCAGTTTCTCTTTGCATGGTTATTTTGTTCTTGATTGTTTATGTTTCTTATCTGGTTGATCGCCTAGATTAAGTTTATGCAAGCTAGAGTTAGTCGCCAGACAGCTTCCCTGCTTTGGCGCATAAACTTGTCTTCCTTGATCACCTAGTTTAGATTCTTGTTAAGCTGAGGATAGACGCCTCTCTTTAAAACATCAATTCAACCAGTTAACCTTATAATTGGAATGTGCCTTTCGCAGGAACCGATTAGGGTTAATCCACTGCAAGAGTAACTCATAAATCGTTAGTAATTGCACCAGTTAATTAAGTCGTTGCGAGAGGCGACCGTACCCGGGCGGCTAGTTAATCTTGGTAGTTAGATCGGATAGAGCGAACGTTTGCCAGTCTTAAACCTAAGGGTAAGGAGTTATGGTGGTGTATAGAAACCGATTGAATTAGAATTGAAAACCTCTGGTCTTGTGATTGTCGTTGCCTTGGTGATCGAAGGGGGATTCGAAATCTAAGCTCGTCTATCTTCTCATTAGTCAACCTTTTTAATGTTTTTGTCTTTTATTTTCCTGCTTTTTAGATTAGAAGTCGTGGAACTCACACCACGCACTAAGTGTTTAAACTTGAGTAATTTGCCAGCATATTTGAGTAGACAAGAAGAGACCTCGAGTAGAATACGATCTAGTCTACCTTGGTAGATTAGTTATTTGATACCGCTAAAACTGCAACATCATCCATCTTGTTTAGGGGGCGTCATTTGCTTGATAACCTGCACGTCTCGGTCACAAAATATTTGGGTGAGTAACGCGTCATCCCAAACCCGAAGGTTCGGAATGACAAGGTCTTTTACCGTCAATTCGTTTAGTTGCAGACTAGGGACCGTCTCCACATAATTATTGTTATCGTCCCTCAACCATGGCTCCCTCCATACTCCCACGTTCGACCCATCTTTGATCCTCCACCTAAATCCCCGTCTCACAACATCTTGGGCAGCCTGAATGCTCTTCCAAACGTAGCTAGGCCGACGGCCGAGTTTAGCTGACAGATAATCCCCTTTTGGGAAGTGTTTGGCTTTGAACACCCTCGGAGCATAGGGGTCAGTAAATAATTTCCACCCCTGCTTACCCAACATGGCGAGATTGAAATTGGCAAAGTCTCGGAATCCCATCCCTCCGAACACCTTACGGACACACAACCTCCGCCAATTCATCCATGCGATTCCTCCTCTTCCTTCGTTCTGCTTCGTACCCCACCAAAAACTGTTAAGCATACGCTCCAACTCCTCTGCCAATGTCCTGGGGATCTGGAAAACACTCAAACAATAAGTAGGGATTGCTTGCACAATTGTTTTGATAAGAATCTCTCTACCACTTGTCGAATTAAATTGCTGCTGCCATCCGTTAATTTTCGCCCATAGCCTTTCTCGGAGGAACGCCAACGACTCCTTTTTCTTTCTGCCAATAATGGAAGGTAAGCCGAGATATTTACCTGAATCAAGGGTGGCCGAAACTCCCAAGATTTGGCAAGTAGCTTCCTTCAGCATAATGTCGGCAGAGCTAGTAAAATAAATTCCTGATTTTGTGTAATTAATTACTTGACCCGAAGCTTGAGCATATGTGTCGAACACTCCACGTAACACTCTAGCGTCTCTCACCCCAACACGAAAGAAAAAGAAACTGTCATCTGCAAATAGGAGGTGCGTGGTACGAGGTGCCTTACCACTTACGCGCATGCCTTGGAGTCGTCCCCTCTTCATTTCATTCTTCAAGAGTAGCGAGAGACATTCGGCACAAATGAGGAACAGAAACGGAGAAAGGGGGCATCCCTGTCTAAGACCTCACTCCGGCCTAAAAGGCTTCCCTTCCACGTTATTTATTAGCACTTTGTAATCCACCAATTTAATACACAGCATCATCCATCGTACCCATTGCTCACAAAACCCAAGAGCTCGCATCATCCCTTCCACATATGTCCACTCCACTCGATCATATGCTTTCGAGATGTCAATTTTAAGAGCTGCAAATTCCTCCTTGGTACGTTGCTTGGTTTTCATCGCATGCAAAGTCTCAAAAGCGATCAATATATTATCCACAATGCTACGCCCCTTCAAAAAAGCTGACTGTTCTTCACCAATAACCTTCTGCATCACTCGTCTCAGTCTGTTAGCCAACACCTTTGCAATTACGATAGAGCACACTGCAAAGAGAAATAGGCCGAAGCTCCCTCATAGTTTCTGGATTGTTTACTTTCGGTAGAAGCACTATATTTGTTTGTTGCACCCCACCTGGTAACGCATTAGAACGTAGCCATTTCACTCCCTCTGTGAACACATCATCCCCAATGACACCCCAAAGTTTCTGATAGAATCCGGGATTAAACCCGTCCGGTCCCGGTGCTTTGTTCGGATTCATGTCGAACAAGGTCGTGCGGAACTCCTCCTTCGAGTATTCTGCACTTAACATCGCATTATCATCTTCTGAGATTTGACGCCTCACAAGGTTGACCACTGGCCTTATATTCGTCTCATGTGCTTTGAACAGCTCCTTAAAGTACTCCATAGCCACCGAGGCCATCCCATCAACTGATTCCTGCCACTCTCCCTGATCATTACGTAGGCGCACAAACGTTTTCCTTTTTTTCCTACCACTAGCCACTCGATGGAAGTACTTCATATTTCTGTCTCCCTCTTTCATCCAGAAGTGTTTGGCGCGTTGCTTCCAATATTTTTCTTCATGATGTAATAGTTGGAGCAACTCCTTCCGTTTTCGTTCATACTCCTCAACTCCCTCTCCTGATTGATCGTGGCGTAGTTCCTCTAGCTGACTCCTTGCTTGTTGAATCTCTTTTTTGAAATGCACTTTATTGAGTCTACTCCAAGTTGTTAAGGCTTCAGCGCATCCATTCAATTTATCCTCAATGGCCCTTGACCCGTAAGCCCCCCAACTCGTTTTCACCACCTCTGTTAGCCCCGGCATATTTATCCAATAATTTTCAAAATGAAACTTGTACCGTTGCATGCATGCCCTTTCTACATGTGTCGAAAGTATAATAGGCGAGTGGTCGGACACCGACACCACTGAATTGACAAGCTCCAACTCCGAAAACGTTTCAATCCACTCACTCGTTGCCAAACATCGGTCTAGGCGTTCTTCTACAGCCTCCGGTTTTCCTTTTGATCGACTCCATGTGAACGGATAACCAATCATTGGAATATAAATCAGCTGACAATCCTCCACTGCTTCCCAGAAACCTCGCATCAGTCCTTCAGGATGGGCATGCACCCCGCGTTTGTCGTCCGCACTCAGGAGATCGTTGAAGTCCCCGATAACGCACCACGGTTCCGGTGTGGCCGCCTGCAAGCTTTTAAGTATATCCCAAGACTCTCTCCGTCGTGCCCTATCTGGGATTCCGTAGAATCCTGTCATTCGAAACTGTATCCCTTTCTCATCTGTGAGCTTCATGTTGATGAAGTTGTTACCAAAGGAGAGCACCTGTACTTAATCCTTCTCCCTCCAAAGTGTCGCTAACCCTCCACTATGCCCATTATTATCCACCGTAAAGCACCCATCAAATTTAAGTTTTCCCTGTATCATCTCCATACGTTGTTTGCCCACCAAGTTTTCTGATAAGAAAATAATGTCCGACCTACAAGCTCACTACAACAGAATGTGAAATTTGTCACAGGCAAAACTGCGGTTTGTCGTAGGTCGGGCCTGTGACAAAGCACCAAGTTTGTCGCAGGCGGCGCCTGCGACAAATAGTGTTTTTGTCTGCGACAAAATCTGCCGCGACAAAGCACTTTTTGTCGCAGGCGCTGTCTGTGACAAAGTTTGTCGCAGGCTGTCTGCGACAAACGTTTGTCACAGACAGCCTGCGACAAACGAACGTCTGCGACAAACTTTGTCACAGACAGTGCCTGCCACAGATGGAGCCCAGGGCTTTGGGTTGCTCCGTTTTAGCAGGGTTCGGGTTGCTCTGTATTCCCGACCTATGAGTTTAATTAGGAGAAAATCAATGTCATTCATACTAATTCAGCAAAATCAAGAACAGAAAAAACAAAAATCAAACAATTTTGAATTCGATTGATATAAACAGAAGAGATCGATCTCATTGGTACTAAAAGAAGAACACATGATCAGCTGAACTAAAACTACAAACATAAAACTTGTTATTTTTCTTATTATGTATTTACATCCAAAAGCTTACAGTAACTAATTTCTCAAGACAAGGGAGTAGCAACTACAACAATATTCTGGTGACTGAAGGAGAAAATTGAAGCTAAGGAGTGAGCAATTCCGGTCATGATCGCCACCTTCACTTTCCCTCTCTTGGGTATCATCCGCCTCGAAAACACCCTCCTCCGCCTTCTCGATATGCCGCCTGAATTAGCCATCTCCGATGAAGAAATATGTATTGAAGAAGGGAGCTGAGAGAGTGTAATTTACGAAATCAGAAACTCGTTTAATATGAAATCCAGAACTGTCGAACGAACTGAGTAGATCATATTACTCACTTGGAGATTGTGGAGATTGTCGCCGGATGCGGTAGTACGTCGGAGGAGGCTCGGGAACGAAGGAGGATGAGATTGGGACGGCGAAATAGGTGGCTGAATGTCGGAGGCGTCAGAAGAGAGGAGAGAATGAGAATTTCAGAGAGTTTCGGAAGAAGTGAGAATGAAAAAACTGAATTCGCAGGCGTCAGAAGGGGGGATCATTCGTTCGTTTGTCGCAGGCCTATGCTGTTTGTCACAGGAGGCCTCCCACAAAGCTGTCACAGACAGGGCTTTGTCGCAGGCGGCCTGCGACAAACCTGTCACAGGCAGGACTTTGTCGCAGGCCGCCTGTGACAAACCTGTCACAGACAGCGATGCGCCTGCGACGAGTTTTGTCACAGACCGAATTTTCTGTCGCAGACGGCCTGCGAAAAATCGACTCGTCTGTTGTAGTGGCTGTAGTCAGCTCGTTCAAAGCCTGAACTGCTCGAGGTTGGCCCAATCCTCGACAGTTCCAGCTTAACACAATCATTGATCTTGGCAGGTCCTGGAGCCGTCCAGGCCTGCCTGTACCACCTTTCGAGGGTCGTGGCCACCCTTTTTTGGAGATTTGGTTGGTTTCCTTCCACTGTTGTCATCAACTTCCATTGGTTTATTGTGCTCCTCACCTCTCCTACGTTTTTTATCGTCTTGAATGATCAATGGCACCGTCTCCGCAGTCACCGCATCCTTACCATGCACCACGTGCATGCCTGCAGTGAATCTACTAGCCCCGAGGTTACTTACGAGACCTTGTGTTCCCCGTGCCTAGACTTGCATCAGTGGGGTAGGTGTGAGAGGATGCGATTGAGTATGACTTGTCGGCCTTGCACTTGCACTCCCTCCCCCTCCTAGCAGATTACGTCGAACCAGGAATTTCTCCCCTGGCCTCACCCTTGGTTTGCGTGGTAAGGCTCTTAGGCGGTCATCCCAAAGTCTGACTATTTTCTCAGCCGGCACCTGAAAGATAACCTCACAATATCAATCTATGTGCCCCATGCGTCCACATATATAGCAGAAGTTCGGGAGCTTCTCATACTTGAACTCGCAAGTCACGCTTTCGCCACCTTCCATCCTTAGCTTCTTCTCCCGTTTGAGTGGCTTTCGGACATTAAGCCTCACCCTCAATCGCATGTAATCGCGGTCATAGGTCATCATGTTATTCTCATCATATTCAAGAAATGTACCGATGAAGTTACCCAGCGCCTGCCCCACCGTCGTAGAGAAGAACCCCAGTGGTAACTTGTGGACCTGAACCCAAAAATCTGCTTCAAATAGGTCTACAGACTTAGGGTTTTCATTAGGTTGGAGCTCTTTCATAACGATCAGATTTGTGTCAAAGTGCCAAGGACCCAACTCCATCATTCTTCGGAGGTCGATTTCATGATAGAATCAAAATAGGAGAAGGTTTTCCCCCAGATCCTCAACCGTTACCCCTCTTCCTGGTTGCCAGAGTTCCGCCAGTCGGCTTTCCAATGCTGTGAAGTTGAAACTCTTGTTAGCCATCAAGTATCCGACAACGCATAGGGTATAGTCGTTGTTTTCGATATTCACAGCCTCCTTCGAGAACACCAACTCGTCCTCGCTCTCGTCTTCAATCGAGAGATGCGCCACCCCTGATTCCATGGTTATTAGCGAGCACTATCTCTCCCACCCCACTTTGATCAGCAGAGTTCCTATCAACCTTACACAAATCGGTACTACGAATCAAAACCCTAATAATAGTCGCCACCCTTATGCAAGGGAAAAACCCTCATACGAGAGAGAGAGAAAAAAAGATTTCTTAAAAGTGGCCCTTGTTATAGTGATCCTTGTAAAGTGCAGATCTAGAGGCGGATGAAGTCGAGTTGATAGCCACATCACGTTTACTCACCATTTCTCAAATACTTCGTACCTTCACCTAAACCGCATCATATCCCGAGTTTAAGAACTTTTGATTAGAGTTGGTGTTCTCGTGGTCGGATTTTCTGGATCAATTACTTGAAGTGTGCAGAAAATAGTGAGGTTTAAACTTGTTTGGTTGATGATGTGACTATTTTCCATGCATTTTTAGGCCTGTGTTTAGTCTAAGAATCTCCCGTTTTGATCTCGAAATGCCATGACTTATATGCTTTTATTGAAGTTTCGTGCAAAGTGTCTATTTGTTGTCCGATTGCCACTTTGGAGCCAAATTCGTGGTCTATTGGATATTTCTTCGTGCATTTTCAGGTTATGGCTTCGAAGTACGGATGACAAGGAGTCCATAGGATCAAACGGAAGCCAAATTGGAGCTTGGATGAGGGAGAAACGAGCGAGGGAAAATCGTGATTTGTGCAGACTTTTTGGGGTACACGACGTGTAGTTATACACGACGTGTAGTCATACACGACGTGTATGCCCAGCAGAATCCTATTTAAAGACGATTTTTGGGGATCTATCAATATTCTTTCATCTCTCTTGAACTCAAAACACATACCTACGACCCCATAAACCCTAGGACTCATTTCTGGAGCTAAGTGGAGCTAATTGGAGCAATTGGAGCTTGGATTGAAGTCAACAAACCTTGGGAGAGGAGCTTACAAGTGGAGATTTGAAGATTGATTCAAGGATCCACTCCATGGTGTTCTTGGTGATCAACTTCCCTTCTCTTTTCCTTACTCCCTTGGCCATGTGTGGCTAAGTTCCTAAGTTCATCTTGGATGGGTAGATTAGTTATGCTATGATAGAGAGATGATTGTAAAAACATGCTATGAATGATTGTGGTTGTATGAAGATGATCTTTAGACTTGTTCTTATTGCCAATTTATGCCATGTTTTCTTGATTTGGTCCATTCAATGTGATGTAATGCATGAGAGTGCTTAGATTACATGGATTGTAGGTCTAGGGATTGAAGGGAGTGTATTCTAAGAGATTAGATCATCTCAATTCAACCATTGTTGCAAGATTTCTCTCTTAGGCATTTTATCGAACACTTGGTGTGCACTTGGTTTTTCATTCATTTGAACTTTGATTGGTCTTTTGATGTTTTCTCTTAGTGTTAAGACATTGATATGAGAGTATTATGTCTAGCCTTGTGGTCATAGAGTTCTAGGAGAGGATTTTGTGACATTGGCATTTCATCAAACACCTTTAATGCATCCTTAGTCACTTAGCTTGAGAGCGAGAGCCTAAGTCGAGTGGTTTTAGGATAGGGATTTAGTGCTACGAGAGTGCATTGAGTCTATAGAATTGATTTGCATGGTCATTCGAATGCTTCCTCAACCATGATTGGCATGTTGTTCAATTAGATCTCTTGAGCATGATGAAACTACCCACCAAGAGAACCTCCTTTGTCTTTGGTTTGAACCACCTTTCTCTCTTGTTTAATCTTTGTTAGTATTGTTATTCTTTGCTTTTGTTTCTGAATTTCTTATCAAACCAAACCATTTTCAAATGTCTAGACCGTCTATGAGAAGTGTGAGTAATGGTTTATGAGAGGACCCCGTGGAATACGACCTTGGTAAAATCTTTTATCAAGTTTTTGGCGCCGTTGCCGGGGAATTCTCTCATTCCTTTGAAAGCACTTAGTAGTGGACCGATCTATTCACTTCCTTCCAATTTAGTTTTTGCTTCCTTTTTACTTGTTATTTGGTTTTGTTATTCCGCATTGTCGTATTACTTGGGTGTTTTTGTTGTGCTTGTTTGTAGGTACCTTGTGCTAGTGCATGAGGCGACTCACTCGCCTTCAAGCACGACTTCAAGGTCTTGCACAAGTGATTGAGCCACCTACCTTCTCTCCCTCTCATTTGGTTCATAGCGCCACACGCAACAACATGTCTCACCATGAGGATGAAGACAACCGTTCGGAGCATTCCCAACATACCAATGATGAAGACCATGGGGCAAGAGGTGAAAGACGTACCTTAGCGGACTATGCTCGTCCTACTCTTGAAGGGGCTGCCTCTAGCATTGTTCGACGACCCGTCAATGCTAGGAATTTTGAGCTCAAGCCTAACATGATCCAAATGGTGCAAAATGGAGTAGTGTTCAATGGCATTAATGGAGAATGCCCATCTAGGCATCTCAAGGACTTCTTGGAGATATGCGATATGGTGAAGAATGATCAAGTGCACCCAGATTGTGTGAGACTCCGGCTCTTCCCTTTCTCACTCAAAGGTAGAGCCAAGTCTTGGTTGGAGAACCAACCTAGTAGAGCATTCACTACATGGGAGGGACTTGCTGAAGGCTTCCTTGAAGAATTCTTTCCTTCCTACATGACGGATGCAATCCGGGACCGTATCAACCATTTTGAGCAACACAAGGGAGAGCTATTCCATGAGACTTGGAATAGGTTCCAAGCTCTCCTCCGGTCTTGTCCTCATCACAATACCGCTGAATGGTCCTTGGCGGATATATTTGTTAGGTCTCTTGACTTTGAGAACACGAGAATGATCAACCAAGCGACGGGAGGTGATCTAAGGATGCTTACACCCGGAGACGCTTTGGAACTCTTCGCGGAGATGGCTAATAAGACTAGGAGTTGGTCTCGCCAACAACCTCCGAGGTCCAAGTATGGGAGCGACACTCACTACGACTCTAGAGCCATAAGTGTTGATGCATCGAAGGAGTCATCTAGTTTTGGGAAGAAGCCGAAGCTACCGGGCCACCGTGATGAAGATGATCCCATGATTGCTCTTCTTATGTCCAAGATCGATGTCATGGCTTCACAAGTAAGCAATCTTAGTATGCCTAAGCCTCCCTCTAAGCCATCTAAAGTGGGTAATCCACCGGTTGCTATGGTGTTTTGTTGTGAGTGTTGTGGAGGCCAAGGCCATGATGTTAGTGTTTGCCCCTCCGCTACTTCCGAGCCTAACCAAGGTGAAAGCATTGAGGAAGTAAGCTTTGTGCAAGGCCAAGGGTTCTATGGAAACTTCAACCCTCAAGGGAATTGCCAAGGTGGTAACTACAACCGTCCTTAGAACCAAGGAGGTAATTACAACAAGCCTAATCAAGGTGGATTCCAAGGATACAAGGGGTACAATCAAGGCTCCCCATGGAATCAAGGTGGTAATCAAATTCAAGGCCATCAAGGCAACTAATGGAATCAAAGGGGAAATCAAAGCCAAGGCAACCAAGGAGGAAACCAATGAAACCAAGGTGCTAACCAAAATCAAGGTAACCAAGGTGGTGAGCAAGGTTCTAATCCACCGGGGATGTATAACCATAAGGGTAATGGACCACCCGGTTTCAACAAACCTCCTCCAAACAAAGAAGGTGGATCTTCAATCTCTCAAGAAGACACTAATGCGGCTATTATTCAACTCTTCAAGAATCAACAAGCTTCCATCTCCAACCTAGAGACTCAATTGGGGCATGTTGCCAAGGTACTCTCGGAGAGACCTAAAGGTTGTTTACCGCCAACACCGAGGTCAAGCCCAAGGTTCCCGAGGAGCTTATGATGGTAACTTTGAGGAGTGGTAAGCAAGTACAAGATGCCATACCTAAGGTGGTAAGTGCTCAAGATGATGATTTGGTTATAGTTGAAGATGTTGACTCCGATGATGACACAGATAAGATTGAAGTTAAAGATAGAGGAGCCAAGGATAAAGAAGCTTCTAAGATGACCAATAAGGTTGGTTCTCAAGAGGCTACGACGAGTGCTACTCCGGTCTCTCCTCCCGCACCGGTTGTACCTCCGTACAAGCCTAAGCCACCTTATCCTTCTCGCTTGAAGCCGGATTCCATGGAAAAAGACTTCAAAAGGTTTGTTGAGATTCTTGACAAGGTGCAATTTACAATGCCTTTTGGGGAAGCAATTACAAAGATGCCTCAATATGAAAAGTTAATGAAAGAGATCTTCACTAACAAACGCAAGCTTACGGATGTGACTTCGGCAAAACTCAACGAACAATGATCTGCCATTCTCTCTAAGAGGCCACCGGAAAAGCTTAAGGATCCAGGTAGCTTTACTATTCCTTGCACTATTGGTGAACATGTAATAAGTAGAGGCTTAGCCGATTTGGGTGCTAGTATCAATGTTATGCCATATTGCATGTTTAAGAAGTTAGGCCTAGGGAAACTAAAACCAACTCGAATGAATGTTCAATTAGCGGATAAGTCCATGACATCTCCTCGTGGTATTGTTGAAGATGTGTTGGTTAAGGTCGGTGCTTTTGAATTCCTTGTGGATTTTGTTATTCTTGATGCTATGGGTGATACCGATGTGCCTTTGATTCTAAGACGACCCTTCTTAGCGACCTCTCGTGCTTTAATTGATGTCTATGGTGGTAGACTTACACTTAGGGTTGATAATGAATGCATGGTTTTTGACCGTTCGAACGGCATGGAGTTTACTTTGTCTTATGCTAGTCACCATGATCCTAAGAATCCACATGAGTTTACTTCGGCTACTAATATCACTAACCTTGTCCGTCATAGTCTTGCGGAGTTGTTTGCTCTTAGTGATGTGCAGGAGAAAACTGTCGAAGTGAAGGATGCTCCACCTTTCGTGCTTCCAAAGACACCACCCAAGGCTAAGAAGAAAGGTGTGAAGAAGCCACCCGAGAAGAACGAGGAAGCCACCACGATTGGTGAGACGAGCAAGTCTAAGAAACCACCCGATGAGAGAATTCACTCCAAGTGGTTTGGCCCCTTCTCCATTGCTCACACTTCATCATCCGGAAAATCCGAGCTCACACCTCCCGAAGTCAGTAAAGTTCAATTCAAGTTTCGTGTGCCATGCGAAGGTGCTGTAAGGTTTGGCAAGCACTCGGGATTCACTCTTCACAAATGATCTTCATGGGACTCTCTCACTACTCTTGCATCCTATGCCCTACTTCGCCACTCGGTATTCTCGTTCTACCTTACTCTCTCTCTCTCTCTCTCTTGTGCATTGAGGACAATGCTCGTTCTAGTCGTAGGGGGGATTTGAGGTTTGGAATGATTGTGTCCCGGTAGAAGTAGAATGTTATGCTTTGATAGTGTGCATGTTCTTGATTGAATTTGAAATACCTCTAGCATAGGATTACTCGGTTCTTGACTCTTGATGTTAAATTGATTTCAATGTTTCACAATGATGTTTAGATTGCCTAACTTAGAACCTGTAACCTGCATGCATGCTTTGATGGCTTATAACCTGGTCAGAACAGGAATTTAAATCATGCTTGTAGTGTCACCTTGAAATGCATGCAAATGTTTGAATCCGACTAGCAACCACTTGTAAACTTTTGATCCATTGCACATATCTTGCAATTTCAATTCTTTGTGAGTGGCTTTCTCGTATCTTGAATGAGTTAGAATTTGCATGAGACCTACTCGAGACCGCACGATAGCACGAGTTCTAGGATGATTTAGGCACCTAGAGTTTGCTACCTAAACCAGAAGTCGTCCCAACGATAAATCCTCTAGGTGTAACCCCTTGTGCCTAGCTTTTTTTTGGTTCGTTATACATTACAGCCATCTCCCATGTTTTTCTTCACCCCGTTGATCCCTTGTGGTAGTAGTATGAGATTGTCCTACCGGAAGTCGGTCTGTGGTAACTTACCTATAGCTAGTAAATAGGTGGTCTTAGCTATTATGTCCGGATGTGTAAACCCCTCTAGCAACTTGAAAAAATCAGCACTAAAAAAAAGCCAAGAAAAAGGTTCAAAGTCAAAGTAAGTCCTATAGTTCAAAGTGTTCTTCTCCTTACAAATGGAAGAACGAAAGTCAAAGTAGTGCGAAAGAAAAGCGAAAAACAGAAAAGTCGGAAAAAAATGATGAATAAAAGTGCTAGGTTGCTGGAGGGTGTCTTAGGACGAGCGTACTCTATTCCACCCGTGTCTAGCTAGATGGTAGGAAGCCGTAGTTCCTTATTCGAGGGAAGCTAGTTGATTGCTACACCGCACCAAAGCCTTCATCATCATGCATCCCTTCATCCATTTGTCATAAACCCGTGTAGTGTAGGATCGTTTCAGTCCCGCGCAAGTCCTTTTGACTAGAGTCTCGTGTTATCAAAGTTGTGGAGATGTGGTCGAAATGCAAACTTATGACATAGTTCGGTCGAGAAAGTGATTGAGAGCTAAAACGCGTCCCTAAACACAGAGTGCGAGAGTTTCCCCTTGTACTTAAAATTTTCTGTGTGAGGAGTCTAGTCGGTTAGATCGGATTTATGTATGATTGGTGATTACTCTTTGTCTATGTGCAGAGAACCAGTGAGACCAGGTTGTTTGGCTGATTTGTATGCATGTTAGGTTCAATGTTCTAGGCGTGCCAGTTTAATATTCATTGTGGGAACTTGAATCTCAATTTGATCGATCTTGGCATTTGTGAACCCGAGTGTATCCTAGTTCATTTGCTTGAGGACAAGCAAAGCTTAGTCGTAGGGGAGTTTGATGTGACTATTTTCCATGCATTTTTAGGCCTGTGTTTAGTCTAAGAATCTCCCGTTTTGATCTCGAAATGCCATGACTTATATGGTTTTATTGAAGTTTCGTGCAAAGTGTCAATTTGTTGTCCGGTTGCCACTTTGGAGCCAAATTCGTGGTCTATTGGATATTTCTTTGTGCATTTTCAGGTTATGGCTTCGAAGTACAGATGACAAGGAGTCCATAGGATCAAACAAAAGCCAAATCGGAGCTTGGATGAGGGAGAAACGAGCGAAGGAAAATCATGATTTGTGCAAACTTTTTGGGGTACACGACGTGTAGTCATACACGTCGTGTATGCCCAGCAGAATCCTATTTAAAGACGATTTTTGGGGATATATCAATATTTTTTCATCTCTCTTGAACCCAAAACACATACCTACGACCCCATAAACCCTAGGACTCATTTCTGGCGCTAAGTGGAGCTAATTGGAGCAATTGGAGCTTGGATTGAAGTCAACAAACCTTGGGAGAGGAGCTTACAAGTGGAGATTTGAAGATTGATTCAAGGATCCACTCCATGGTGTTCTTGGTGATCAACTTCCCTTCTCTTTTCCTTACTCCCTTGGCCATGTGTGGCTAAGTTCCTAAGTTCATCTTGGATGGGTAGATTAGTTATGCTATGATAGAGAGATGATTGTAAAAACATGCTATGAATGATTGTGGTTGTATGAAGATGATCTTTAGACTTGTTCTTATTGCCAATTTATGCCATGTTTTCTTGATTTGGTCCATTCAATGTGATGTAATGCATGAGAGTGCTTAGATTACATGGATTGTAGGTCTAGGGATTGAAGGGAGCGTGTTCTAAGAGATTATATCATCTCAATTCAACCATTGTTGTAAGATTTTTCTCTTAGGCATTTTATCGAACACTTGGTGTGCACTTGGTTTTTCATTCATTTGAACTTTGATTGGTCTTTTGATGTTTTCTCTTAGTGTTAAGACATTGATATGAGAGTATTATCTAGCCTTGTGGTCATAGAGTTCTATTAGAGGATTTTGTGACATTGGCATTTCATCAAACACCTTTAATGCATCCTTAGTCACTTAGCTTGAGAGCGAGAGCCTAAGTCGAGTGGTTTTAGGATAGGGATTTAGTGCTACGAGAGTGCATTGAGTCTATAGAATTGATTTGCATGGTCATCCGAATGCTTCCTCAACCATGATTGGCTTGTTTGTTCAATTAGATCTCTTGAGCATGATGAAACTACCCACCAAGAGAACCTCCTTTGTCTTTGGTTTGAACCACCTTTCTCTCTTGTTTAATCTTTGTTAGTATTGTTATTCTTTGCTTTTGTTTCTGAATTTCTTATCAAACTAAAACATTTTCAAATGTCTAGACCGTCTATGAGAAGTGTGAGTAATGGTTTATGAGAGGACCCCATGGAATACGACCTTGGTAAAATCTTTTATCAGTTGACATTCTTACTTGTGTAGGTTAAGTTTGTTCGTGGAACAGTCTAAGCCAAATTGTTATTGCTTGAATCTCAATGTGACCGATCTTGTCATTTGTGAACTTGGATGTTTTCTAATTCATTTGCTTGAGGACTAGGAAAGCTTAGTCGTAGGGGAATTTGATGTGACTTTATTTAGTGCATTTTGAGCCTATGATTGACCTATGAAATGCCCGTGTTTGATCGTGAGATGCCATGCTCTATATGCTTTTATTGATATTTTGCGCAAAGTGTCCATTTGTTGTCCGGTTGCCACTTTGGAGCCAAATTCGTGGTCTATTGGAGTTACTTCTGTGCATTTTCAGGTCATGGCATCGAATTACGGATGACAAGGAGCACATAGGAGAAAACGGGAGGTCAATTGGAGTCCGGACGAGGGATCTATGGCCGTTGCAAGTTCGGGATTTATGCAGAGTGCAGGGGTGCACGCCGTGCACTGCCCCCTGCACTATAAATACCCACATTTTTTACTCTTTTGAGGCATTCTTGGATCTCTCTTGAACCCCAAACACATACCCACGAACCCTCAAACCTTAGAACACATTTTGGGAGCAATTTGAAGCCACTGGAGCTAGGATTAAAGCCAACAAACCTTGGGAGAAGTGCTTACAAGTGGAGAAGTGAAGATCATCTCAAGGATTCATCCATGGTGTTCTTGGTGACCATTCTTCCTTCTTTTCTCTTTACTCCCTTGCCATGTGTGGCTGAGTTTCTAGGGTTCATTCTTGGATGGGTAGATTAGTTGTGCCATGATAGAGGCATGATTGTATAGACTTGCCATGATTAATCTTGGTTGTATGAGGATGATTTCTAGACTTGTTGTTAATGCCATTTATGCCATGTTTGCTTGATTTGGTCCATTCAATGTGAATTGATGCATGAGAGTGCTTGGATTGCATAGATTGTAGGTCTAGGGATTGAAGTGAGTGTGTTCTAAGAGATTAGATCATCTTGTTTCAACCATTTTCACTTGATTTCTCTCTTGGGCATTTTATCGAACACTTGGTGTGCATGTGGATTTTCATTCAATTGAGTTTGAAAAGGCTTTTTGGTGAATCTCTTAGTGTTAGGGCATTGATATGAGAGTGTTGTGCGTAGCCTTGTGGTCATAGAGTCTTAAGAGAGGGTCTTGTGTCTTGGCATTTCATCAAACACTTAGAATGCATCCTTTTTCACTTAGCTTGAGAGCGAGAGCCTAAGTTGAGTGGTATTAGGATAGGGATTTGGTGCTACGAGAGTGCATTGGTTCTATATAAGTGAAATGCATGGTCATCCGAATGCAAACTCGATCTTGATTGGCTTGTTTGTTCAATTAGTCCTCTTGAGCATGATGAAACTACCCACCAAGAGAACCCCCTTTGTCTTTGATTTGAACCACCTTTCTCTCTTGTTTAATCTTTGTTAGTATTGCGAATCATTGCTTTTGTTTCTGAATTTCTTATCAAACCAAACCAATTTCAAATGTCTAGGCCGTCTATGAGAAGTGTGAGTATTGGTTTATGAGAGGACCTCGTGGAATACGACCTTGGTAAAATCCTTTTATCAAAGAGTGCACATTAGGATCAGGTGGAGAAATTTCAAATATGATTTCTTTCCCCTTATCCCGAAAAGTCAACCTTCCAGCCTGTGCATCGATGAGTGCACCAGAAGTGGCTAGGAAAGGTCGTCCCAGGATAAGGGGGACGTTAATATTTTCCTTGCAATCAATTACCACAAAATCTGTCATGAAATAGCTATCATGCACCCTAACTATAACATTTTCAGCAATACCCTTAGGGTGCCTAACCATTTGATCAGCTAAGTTAATGATCATAGTGGTAGGGGTTAGCCTGGAAATCCTAAACGTTCAAACAACGAATAAGGCATAACATTAATGCTAGTACCCAAATCTGCAAGAGCTCTATCAATCAAATAAGTGCCAATAGAACAAGGGAAAGAAAAACTCCTTGGATCAGGACGCTTTGGCACCACGATGCTTTCCTTCGGAGTAGTCGTACAAGCTTCATCAAGGGTGACTGAAGCTATTTCTTCTATCTCGTCCACTCTCGTCTTTGAAGGGGAGATCTTGGGAGGAGAATTTTCAGTCTTGACTTTCTTCTTGTCAGGAATCATGCTTCTCAGCTCCTCCACCACAGCAGCAGCTTCTGCATTCTTCAGCTTCTTCTTATTGGAGAGAATTTCTTTCATGTGCTTCGCATAATCCGGGTTTGCGAGAAGCTCCTCCAATAGCGTAACTCCCATCTTCTGGTTATTAATTGATACCAGAGTCTTCCCTAAATTCTCCTTGTTTAGCACAGGCCTTGACATAGCAGCAGGGTACGGTGTTTTTGGTCGGTAAGGAGCTACTGGTGGAGTAGCTTCTTCTCTTTGCTGCTCCTTCTGACACAACTGCTCCATTGGTTTCTCCAATTCCTCCGTGCTATCCTGTAGAGAAACTGCCCCACAAAATTCTTCCTTAGTTTTGCTTCATCCGACATTGTTAGATGAACAGGGAGTTGTGCTAGATAGAAGACCAACTCCCTTCTCCTTCAGAAAGTTGGTTATTGCCATCATCCGATCGTCTAGCTTCTTGATAGAGCTATCGGTATCCTTCTTATTCATCTAAGTTTCAACAAAATCTTCTCCAACATAATGTCGGTATTGGACTTAGGTGCAGAAGAGCTTGAACCACTGTTGTTGTTCTGATTTTGGTTCTGGTTTTGATTTCCATTCCAGCTTCCTCTATTCTGCCATTGGGAATTCTGATTCTGATTCACATTATTCCTTTGATAACCTCCTTGATTCTGATATCCTCCCTGATACTGATTCTGATTTTGATTATTGTTCCAGTTCCCTCTGTTTTGCCATTGGGAGTTCTGATTCTGGAAGTTCTCTTGGTTCTGACCAATATAATCAATCTCCTCTTGTTGATTCTGGAAGTTCCCTTGGATATGGTCCTGGTTACTCTCAAATCTCCAGGTACAGCTCTCTGCTGAATGACCGGCACCACCATAGTTTGAGCAAGGAGTGGAAACAGCTGCTATATTCTCTGCCCGAGAAAGAGGTGTGGGTCTAGTAAGCACCTTGAACCTAGGCGGAGGAGCTGTAGGAACACCCGATGAGGAAGCTATTTGAGCCCATACCAACTCGTGCTTTAACCACTCCACTTCCATCTCCAAATTCGATTTATCCAACTCCCACTGACTCTTAACAATGTCCACAGGTGCAGGAGCTGTGGGAACAGGATATTGGGAATCAACAGAGAATCTTCTTTTCTCTGGATGCCTGTCATCCATATTCAACGGATTAGCTTGCATTAGAGATTTGATCTTCATGGCAAAGCTCTTGCAAGCAGCTAAAGCCGCACCTGCGATCATGTCATTTAGGTCCATACTCAACTGCAAGGAGAAATCCTTCCTCTTCTCATAATCCAAGCCTCTGGGAAAAGTAGTGAACTTGGCGTAATCATCCCATCCGTGGTGAGGACAAGTTTGGAGAAGTCCTTGGAATCTCTGCTAGGCTTCATAAAAGTTCTCCTCCGGACCACTTGTAAAGGCTGCTATCTGTGCCTTAAGTCCCTCGGTTCTAGAGGTTGAGAAGAACTCTTCAAGGAATGCTTTAGCCAGAGCATCCCAAGTGGTAAAATGATTAGTCGGGTGATCATACAGCCATTGTTCTGCTTGTCCCTTCAGAGTGAAAAGAAATAGCTGAAGCTTGACGGCACTATGATCTGCTTCGTTGTTGGAGATGGTGTGAGCCAGCCTTATGAAATTCCTTACATGAGCATTAGGGTCCTCATCAAGATCTCCAGAGAAAGTGTTCCCATTAGCTTGGATCATGTTGATCATGTGAGGGGGAATGTTCAGATCCCGAGTTCCCGTGTTGGGAATCTAAATGCAAGAAGTCGTCCCATCAATGGTCGGACGACCATAATCTTACAATGTCCTCTCTGCCATAATCTCTGCCTCGGGTGGAATAGGAGGATCTGTAGTAGCAATGGTGGATGGTGAAGGTGAAGATGTAGATGATGATGCAAGAATGGTCTTCCTTGCCTTAGGTGTCTTTGCATGAGGAGGTACAAGAGTAGTGTCAAACTGAGTGTAGAAAATTCTGCCCTTGTCAGCTATGTGCTTACTCTGTCTTCTTTCTTCCGTACCTGCAATCTTGCATGAAACACCAAAAATAAGAAATACCAAGTAGTATAAAAATGTGGGAGGTAAGAGATGATAAAAGAGTGAATGAAAAGCTTAAACGCACAATGTCTTTCCTAGAAAAATAAAAGTCTCCGGCAACGGCGCCAAAAACTTGGTGCAAAAATTAACGCACACTAGTTTTACTCACTAGATCGCTCTAGCGAGATCGTTAATTCCCAAGGGTCTCTCTTTTTCTATTACTCAACGGTTGTGGAATAAGCTATTCGGGGGATTTGTCATTTGGTTTGAATTGAGTTTATGAACTAAGAAAGCAATTAAATCAAGCAAAGCAAATAAAGCAAATTGGGATTTTGAAAATAGATTAAGGCGGTTGTTCAGACTCGAATCCACGCTAGTACGGTTAAGATGGATAATGCAATGCAATCTCAGTTTCAACAGACTTGTGACTCTACATTTCCTTTGGTAATCTCTACTCCATGGTCAGGCCGTAGAGATTCTGTTCTATCAAACCTACAAGCTCTTAGGGTCAAGCTAACTTGCAAATTATCAAGAACGAATCAAGAACAATGAAATGTCACAAAATCATGCAAAGAGATTAGGTCTTCCAATCCTATGGTCAAGCTATTGGCAGAACCTAACGACCTCCTAAACTCTAGAATGATTCACGTCCATGGTCAGAACCTAAGATGAAACGAATTCTATGATATGGTCAATCTGCGAATTCTTAGAGCTTCAAATTAGGGTTTAGGAGAAATCGCATCTAAGTCTAAATAAACATCGATTAACAAAAACGGGTTAGAAACCCAGACATCATCCATACAAAATCCTTACTAACGCTTCATCTAATCTAAACAACCCTAAGAGTTTAGCTCACATCACTACATAAGAAATCACAGAAACAATGGAGAAGAAAATCGGAGAAGAATACATCTTACTCCCAGATAACCTAATCCTGGTGAATCCTAGAAACTCCTGAGTTAATCCTCGCTTCCTCTCGCTCAGTCGTCACTTCAAAGCTCCGAGTTCTCCCACCGAGATTGTCTGGTTCGTCAGGGAAGAAAGAAGAATGAATTGTTTGTCTTATCTCTCTTTTCTCGGGCTTAAAACCCCTACTTTTCCTCTGCAGTCCGGATTGGCAAAAAGTGCGCCCGGCGGCACTTAAAAAGTGCGCCGGCGCACTTTTTCTTGTATAAGGCGCACTTTTGAAAGTCGCCAAAAAATTCCAGAGTGTCGCTGAAAAAGTGCGCCTGGAGGCACCCAAAAAGTGCTCAAGCGCACTTTTGGAGCTGGGAAAAATAATTTCAGCTTCATGCTTCTTTTGATGATTCCCGCTTCGTCTTAACTCCGAATTGGTCCCCGTTTGAAGCGTTGAGCTCGTAGAAAGGTCCTTCACAATATGGTAACCTGAAATATTAACAAAAATAACTCAAAAAGACATCAAATGGCCCAATATAGGGCCAGATGACAATAACACGCACTTTTCACGAAAGTTCCTAAAAACTATCACAAAAAGATGTACAAAGAGGAGAATTTCGCTCAAATATGGTGAGATAAACGTGGTAAATCTAACGTCATCACCTAAACACATGGCTCATGTGAACAAACTTCCACTTTAGTTACTTGATGATGATCTGAACCTTTCCCAAATCCAAATAAATCCAAGGCTTTCTCTTTAATAATTCCCAGCTCATTTTGGTTAATTTGAAATGGATGATGTTTATGATGAGATGGGCTAATAATTATGATGATTTGTGTTTATAATCCAAAGATGATCATCCTGTGATGATGGCGTGATGGTAGATTTGATGAGATCATTTCCTTCTTTCTCCAATAGTCCAAATAATATCCTTGCACCCTTAATGAACCCAAGCTCATCTCTAATGGCTTCCTTATGTAATTGAGTCGATGATAGTGTTTTTGATTTTCAACGTTATACATATCCTGAAATACATTAATAACATGCAAAACGACGTAAAACGGTCCAAGGGTACGAAACTCACGCAAAATCATGCAAAATAATCAAGTAGAGTATGAAAATGACGTCTAATGAGGGACTAAATACGTCAATAATTAGGCGCATCAGGTTCCATCGAATCATATTCAATCCAAGATTTAATTGGTGCATGTAGAAAATTAAGTTCACTTAATTTGTTTTTGAATGACAATTTTAACATAATTAATCTACTTAACCTCACTCGATCTGTTTTGAATAGGTGATACCTGAGTTGTAATGGACAAGATTAACATGATCAACTCTCTCATGATTTAAATTACCTGTATGAGAAGACAAGAAACATTGTAATAATATTTATTATATTCTAACATTTCCTATCTTAAATTTGTATCTCAAAATATTTATTGTTAAAGAGCCAAAAACAAATTTGTAGCCAAACCTTTTCGGAAAATGTCAAACATAGCCAAAACTATTCGTAATCCCAAAAATGGAAATATTTTATTTTTCGTTAAATTTTCCGTCCAAGTTAACGGAAATTTAACTCACAAAATGACATGTCAGCTGATGTGGCAAATTTTGACACATAATTATTTTTAATTAAATAAAATTTCACCAAAACAAAATAATTTCCTCCCCCAACCCTAATTTCTCTAACTGCTCCTCCATCCGCCACACCTCCTCCAACCTCTGCAATTCCCTCATCTTCAGCAACATTCTCAATATTAACAAATCCAAGCTCCTCCTACCTCTCAAACTCTGAGCTTCTTGTCTCTCCCCTGCATCATTCTCATGAACACAAACCCAATATCGCCAACCAAGTTCCCGATTTCAATTTCCACACGGTGTCGGAGTCGGAGCGGAATGGAAGGCGGCGGAGACGAGAGACGATGGCCAACAGAGGGAGCAGATAGACGTTTCTGAACAAATCAAAACAGCTGTGTCTGAAAAAGAAGGCCATTTCCATTGATACACACTTGGCCTTCTCTTCTCTTCCGTTCAATATTATGAGGCTTCTGTAAATTTGATTCTTGCGCAAGAGAAACGAAAGACGGAAGAGGAATCAGCAAATCTAGACAAAGTTTCACAAAGGAGACTATGGTTTCAAGAAAAAGGCAGAGAACTACAACCACGCCTACAAAGTCAGTGACCCCAAATCCTGATCTGTTCGATGAATTACCCGACGATTTGGTTCTCTCCATCCTCTGCAAACTCGGCTCGTCGGCTCCTGCCGATTTCATCAACATTGTCTTCACGTACCCCAATGCGTTCGTATGCCTTTTGTGTATTTCGTTTCTTCTTTTTTCTTCAAAAAAATTTCAGATATCGACCGGAGAAGAGAGGGAGAGGGAGCCAAGGAGGCAGCAACGGTGCCGATCCAAGATCTGATCAGATCTCCGATTCCACCATCGACGACTTTTGGAGAGGGATCAGACGGCGACGATTGGTGGAGGCGGGATGAGGGGAGTGTGGTGGTGGTAGAGGGGATTGGATGGTGGTGGGTGGGTTTGGTTTTGGAGTCGCCGATCTGAGAAATTTCCAATTCCGATTTCGTCTCTCAACAGGTGCTCGAACTCGCCGGAATCGCGGCTCGGGACAACAAGAAGAATAGGATAAACCCCAGGCACGTCCTCTTAGCAGTAAGGAACGACGAGGAACTCAGGAAGCTTCTAGCGGGAGTCACCATAGCAAGCGGAGGCGTATTGCTGAACATCAATCCAGTCCTGTTGCCGAAGAAGAATGTCTCATCTGAGGGCGGTTCTTCTCCTGCTGAACCTAAATCGCCCAAGAAGAAGAAGGGATGTACCTAAAACTTGTTCTGAGTTCTTCACTTTCTTATGTATTTAACGCTGTAATTTGTCTGTCAATCATGGCTGTGAGTCGCGGCGGAGTGTGAGTGTATAGGTGAAGATGGTGGTGGGTGAAGATGGTGGCGGCGAGTTGTGGTGGTGGGTGAAGATGATGCCCCATTATTTATAATTTTAATTTTCTTTTATTTTTTATCTAGATTAATTAATTAATTTTAAATTTAAATAACGACATGGCATCTGACGTGTCATCTAGTTGACCGGTCAAGTGGGTGCCACGTCAGCTCTGTTTGTACAGTCACTAACGGTGTTAAAATTTTAACGGATGTTGGCAATGTTTGTCCTAAAAAATAAAAATGTGGTCTAAAAAGTGTGACACAAGTAGTTTTGGCTATGTTTGACATTTCCTGGAAAGGTTTGGCTACAGATTTGTTTTTGGCCTTGTTAAAGTTTACCTTGAAACTTATTTTCTTAATAGTAAATTAACTTAATGTTTCACTAAAACAACCCTCAACTAAGTTGGAGTGATACAAAAAAATTTATGTTCAATATGAAAATTAGAAGTGTACATTTGTCACTATTTTGGAATCACACATCTTACTGCTGCAATACTAGTCTCAGATGAAACAGAGTTGCTGGAGTTGAGGGTAACCCGCCTATGAGGAGCCAACAACCAAGAGATAACTTCATCTCTCCTAGTGGACCAACCACGAACGTGGGAGGTACTCATTATATATCAAGGGTTCAAGGCTACTCCAATAAACTTTATCCAAATCTAAATCTTATACGATGCTTCTACAAATGGCAAGTGTGGACAACTGAACACAATGACTAGCAGACAATGCCAAACATGGGGCTCAACTTATGTTTGCGCAACTGCAATATGATCCAACACAAAAGTAGGGTGTGAAAGAATGCTTGGGTTCCGTAACTGCTCTATGATCCAACATGAATGTAAGGTCTGAAAGAATGCTTGATGCTCAAAAGAATGATAAATTTACGTTTATATTGTAACTGAGCATAATTGTTTTGACATTACCTAAGCAACACGAACAACTCGGGTTTAGAGTGAGGTGTTTTTGTAGAATACTATTGTGCATTCCCACTACCACGGTGGGGGCAAACTCTGAGTAAGTTGTGAAACCGGTGACAACAATCATATAGGCCCTCGTTATCTTGTTGCATGAATCTTGCTATCTGAGCCTTGAATGTCGATGTCTTGGAGGGATGGTAAAATTCTTCTAAGAAGACTTGGGAGAGGTAGCCCATTCCCTGAAACTCCCTCAGGGTTGACTACTAAGCCAACTCTTCCCCATGCCATGAGTGGGAATTTTAAGAGCCGAAGTTTTAAAGCATCCTCCGAGACATTCCTTTGCTTGAAAATGTCACATATGTATGAGAATGTCTCAAGGTGGGTCGCGGGGCATTCTTCCGGACTCCCACAGAATTGCCGGTTTTGGACTAAGTTGATGTAATGGCCTTTTTGCTCATCAAAAATATAATTTAAAATTCATCTTAAACTGATTCAAATATAAAATCATATATATATATAATTCAGTAGATTTAGTTTTGAACCAAAGTTTATAATGTAGATGAGTTTAGATTTATATTTGAATCATATTGTTGAATTTTGAGTTATGTTTTTGATGACATGTTAATGGTGACGTGACAAAATGGCTGAAAAGGTACTCTGATGATGTCATTAGGACTACTCTGTAACTCATTTCATAGTAATAGGACCACTATGTAACGTATTATAGTTTTAGAACGAGTTTGTAACCCGCCATATAGTTTCGGGACGTTTCAAGTATTTGACCCAAACTTTATGATAAGTTTGTTGCGAACTTATTTTATTTAGGAAAAATAATACTTTGGCTACTCCGCCTAATTTGTTGTTTGAGTCATTCCTTCTAACTTTCTTCTTCTTTACATTAAATCTGGACATATCCACACACTGATAGTTAGAGAAATCAGAGGTACCTATTCTCTTTCTTTTACTTCTTCTTAAATTGGTCGCAGGCAGAAAACAAGCCTGCGACTAAGTTTGTCGCGGGCAGCCAGCTTAGTCGCAGGCGCCCGCGACTAAATTAAGGCTTAGTCGCGGGCAGCCTGCGACTAAGCTTGGCCCGCGACAAACATAGTCGCAGGCGGCCCGCAACTAAGCCCAGGCCCGCGACTATATATCAATTATAATCGCGGGCCGCATGCGACTAAGCTTGGGCCCGCGACTAAGCTTAGTCGCAGGCGCCTGCGACTAAGCAATGTGCCTGCGACAAACCAATAATTTAGTCGCGGGCCGCCTGCGACTAAGCGTTTGGCCTGCGACTAAAAATTTGAATGACCTCCCCCTCCGGACCTTCAGAAGCTCATTCTCTCAACTCTCTCTCAATTTTCCTCTCAACTCCGACTCCAATTTCTAATCTGTTCTTCTTGTCGTTGTTCTATGCGTTCTGGAGTTAATGTCGATCTATCACGATGATTTGCAGGGATTTACGACGTATTTTCCTTCGATTACTGTTATTTGGACTGATTCAGGTCGTTCTTGGTAAGAATTTAAATGTACGATTTTGTTAGGGGCAGATTGTTGTGTGTATTGTGAAATTTTTTAACATTTTTGCCGTCTTGAATCTAAAATATGTGTTGTTATTGACATTTTGCAGACTTGTTCATCACGTTTTTTGGGGCTTTTTAAAGTTTCATCGTATTGAATCACTAATTTCTGCTTGGTAAGGGTTAATATGTTAGTTAGTGTTACTGATTTGAGCTTATGTGTTGTAATAATTTATTCCATTTTTTATTTTGTAATCAGATTCGAACTTGGTGTCCCGTTGTTATTGGAGGGGAAATACCATAGCAACGGTGTAGTAGCAGTAATTTATAACAGTATTCAGGTGAGAACACTACGATCCAACGATTTATTTATTTAGTAGTAATTTTGTTGAATATTTATTCTGTTGTCTAAGTTGTAGTTTCTGTTATTTTCAGATATTCGGTTACGTCTCTGTTTGATTAGCACTCGTCCTCCAGTATTCAGGTTGGTAATTACTTTATTACATCAAATACTTGTTTAATTAGCTATTAAAAACATGGTTAATCAACTTAAAAATGAATAGATTTATTTATGTTATATTATCACAAATTGTAAATGAGTAAAACATGCTAGTTAATCTTTGTGAACTTACTTTCAAAGTTAAATGGGAGATTTAGAATAAAAATTGAATTTGGTTTATAAGCTTTTAAAATAAAAATATTATGCATGTCATATGCTTTATTACAATTAAAATCAATGAATAGTTATGCATTTCATCATAGTACTTAATTAATTATATGAAGTTGTGAAATTTCAAACAATATATATGCATGTAATCGTATTAGTTACAACTTTATATATATAATTTAATTTAATTAGGAACATATATACTTGTACATAAATGATTAGGAGATATAATTAGGCAAACTTAGTCAGTGGTACTAAGTTACGTAGACATCTCTAATATTATACCTTACTTATTCTCTACTCAACTGTTACTAATTAACAGCCTCTAGATAGATGGACAAATCTTGGATACGAAAGGCTCGTCATACTCCCGAGTATTATGTCGGCCTTCAAAAATTCCTAGACTTTGCTGTCTCTAATGCACCTGATGGAGTGAATATCCTCTGTCCTTGTCCCAAGTGCAAGTTCAAGAAGTGGAGGCCAAGGCAGGAAGTTAATGACCACCTGCTCCATTCAGCTTTTCCATCTTCTTACGCTGTTTGGAATTTGCATGGCGAGTTAGCTACTGAGTTTCTGCCCCCGGTTGCTGTGAATATTCCAGTCACAATGGTCACTGAAGAAGTAAATCTGCCAGCAGTTGAGGTACCACCGATAATTGAGCCAACCATGTTCCAGAACATGGTGAATGACGCATTTGGAGTACAATTTCAAGAAGACCCACCTCCTACTGAATTAAATGTGCCTGTTGAGACTGAAACTCAACAACCACCTCCTACAGACATACCAATGCCGGATGTCAGGACTCAACTCCCAGATGATGATGTCTTTCGAATTTTACAGGACGGTGAAGTGCCCTTACATGATGGTCGCACTAAGTTCACAAAACTGTCCTTCATGATGCGTTTATACCACATCAAGTACTTACACAAGATAAGTGACAAAGCTATGACTATGCTTCTGGACTTGCTCAATCAGGCTTTTATTGGTGCCAAAATTCCTCAAACCAACTATGAAGCAAAGAAGACGATCAGAAAACTGGGTTTGTCTTACCAAAAAATTGATGCATGCAAGAACGATTGTTTACTATACATCGGAGAAGATAGTGCAGCGATGCAGTGTCGAGTGTGCGGAGTTGCTCGATTCAAGGATGTAGGAAACAGGACTGCATCTGGGAAGAAATCAAAGCCTCGACCAGAGAAGATATTTCGGTACTTTCCCTTAATACCTCGGTTGAAGAGGTTATATATGTGTCCTTATACAGCAGAAGATATGACTTGGCATGCCACAGAGATGAGTAATGATGGTATAGGCAGACATCCTCGAGATGCTGAAGCGTGGAAAAGCTTCAACACGAGGTTCCCAGATTTTGCTTCCGAGCCACGGAATGTGAGACTTGGATTAGCTACTGATGGCTTCAATCCATTTGGTACTATGAGTGTAAGTCATAGTACATGGCCTTTCGTGCTAATCCCGTACAACACCCCACCATGGTTGTGTATGAAGCAAACGGGACTCATTCTATCTGGCATAGTTCCTGGACCGAAGATGCCGGGTAATGATTTGGATGTGTTTCTTCAGCCTTTGATTGAAGAACTGAAGTCGTTGTGGGTTGGTGTGCAAGCTTATGATGCAGTGAAGAAAGAAAACTTCACCCTTCGGGCTGCATTATTATGGACGATCAGTGATTATCCTGGACTCTGCAACTTGTCAGGATGGAATACACACACTGCGCTCTCATGTCCGACATGTATGTTTGATGCCGACGTTGTCAGGTTAAAAGCTTCTGGTAACAAACCTTGTTTTATGAGCAGTAGAAGGTTTTTACCACATGATCATCGGTTCAGATCACATAAAAGTAAATTCAATGGGAAAGTAGAGAAACGACCTGCTCCGATGATGCTTACTGGCTCTGAGATACTGGGACAAGTGCAGAATATTAATGTGATATTTGGCAAGACGCAACCTAAAGAATCAGGTCCGGCACCACAATGGAGAAAGAAGAGCATATTCTTCGATCTGCCGTACTGGGAGTTTAATCTATTGCGTCACAATCTGGATGTCATGCATATAGAAAAAAATGTGTGCGACAACATTTTGTACACATTACTCAATGACAAGAACAAGAGGAAAGATAACCTAGCGGCAAGGGAAGATTTGAAATCAATGAAGATTAGAAGTCAGCTTTGGCCATTAGCAGATGGGAAAACTTGTCCAGCCGCTTCATTCACTCTCGACAAGAAGAAAATAGAAGTCATGCTGAAGTCACTTAAGGGAATGAAATTTCCAGATGGTTATGCAAGTAATATCGCAAGATGTGTTGACTTACCCAACCGTAAGATGTTTGGTTTAAAAAGTCATGACTCTCACATGTGTTGCATGACTTGTTGCCACTTGCGATACGAAATGTGTTACCGGTGTCGGTGGCAAGAGTGTTGGTAGAGCTGGGAGCGTGCTTCAAGGAACTGTGTTCACTAGTGACGAATGTTGTTGAGCTCGATAATCTCCAAGGGAGGTTTGTGATAGCACTATGTCATTTGGAGATGATTTTTCCTCCTGCATTCTTCACTGTTATGATGCATTTAATATTGCACTTGGTTGAGGAAGTCAAACGTGGTGGACCAGTTCAGTATCGTTGGATGTACCCCATCGAAAGGTATGTTCTGTACAACGTCTTTTGGCCTTCAAAAATACGTGTTCTAGTACTAACTCTGGAGGTATGTTCAAATGTCTTTTTAGGTATTTGGGCAAACTAAAAACCTTTGTCGGCAATAGAGCACACCCTGAAGGGTCTATTGCTGAAGGTTGGCTATCAGAGGAGTTATTCAATTTCTCATCTTTATACTTCGGTGATGATGTAGAGACACGTTACAATAGAACAAAACGTGTTGCAACCGAGCCTGATGTGTCCAGCGAGGACAATTTGGGAATACTCATTTCACGCGGGGTTCCAACCAGTATGGGTGTACCTTTCAAGTTGTCACAGCTGGAGTGGGCTCAAGCGTATCGTTATGTTCTAGTCAATAGTCCAATAGCTCAACCACTTTTGAGGTAACTAATCCCGTATACTTTTCATTAGAAGTACAAAAAAAGTGAAAAGTATAATGTAGTAGTTCAAAATTATCATTCAGGGAATGAGAAGCGGAAACTAGAAGGGAACTGGGTAGACGTGCCAGTGAGACTGCGGTTAACAAAGCAGTTCACAAAAAGATTGTTGGTTGGGTTCAAAACAAGGTAATAGACTGCCCTGTTCCCTTCAATAATTGTTAGTGGTTGATACAGATACACGAATAATGATGTTACTTTGATTCACAGATATTAGATCAGTCAGCAACATACAATGCTGATCTAATGACGTTGGCTAGGGACCGACTGTGTCTGCAACTCGATATACTGCTTATGACATCAATGGATATCGTTTTAGAACAGTAGATCGGGATCAACCACTGATGACACAGAATAGTGGTGTAGCTGCTAAATTCGGCACATACAGCGTGTCAGGCTCTTCAGACAACAATCCAATTCGTACCGATCTCTGGTTTTATGGAAAACTTATTGAGATCATCGAGCTGGATTATTATACTCGAACAATCACGTTGTTCAAGTGTCAGTGGGCTGATACGGTGAATCCAACATGGAAGAAAAAAGATGCTCTCGGTATAACAATGATCAACTTTAACCATTTGAGAGATGTTGGTGACAAAGCTGAAGACGAGCCATATATTAGTGCTAGTGATGCACGTATGGTTTTCTATGTTGATGATACAAGTGATCCAGATTGGTGCATACCAATACATTGTAAGCCACGAGATGCATATGACACAGGAGAGGAGGAGTATTGTTTAGCATTAGCTCAACAACAATTACCTGTAACAGACAACATTCCTGATTTGCAAATCGTAGGAAGTGGTGTAATTGACTTCGATAAGGAATGACATTATATTGTTTAGGTCATCTAAATATTCTAGCACGAATGCATTTCTTTATGTCACAAATTCTGAGTTTATCTTTAAATTTAAATAATCTCATTTTTTGTGGATAAAGATGGCATCTAGTTCTAGTTCTGATAGTGGAGCGCGTCGTCCCGAATCTCCTACTGTTCAGAATTCTGGTGGGAATTCTTCCGCAGCCTCGTCCACCAAGCAGAAGCACACATATGAGCTGGACTTTATTGGTTAGTTCTGTCTATGAATTTCATTCCTGAACGAAATGAAGAAATTATTTGATTCTATACTAAGAATGATAAATTTCTATTTCTGCAGACCGTTCCGGGTTCATAAAGACCGTCATCATTAAGTACACGGACTTCCGGAGGGTAGCATCTGGCGGCACCCGTTGTGTGTTCAACCTGGACACCCTAGGAGTCAAGCCTGGTGGCGACCTCTTGTCTTTTATGGGACACTACACTGGTGAGTGCTCCAGGAACTACCAGTACTACCCTATATATCCCAAAGACTGGAAGTTAGTGCCAGCTAGATCCAAGGATGTTGCATTCGAGCAGTTCTTCACGGTAAGTTTGAAATTTGAATTTCATTCACTCTACTAAAGTATGAACACATTATATGTTTAGTTAGTGTGATTCTTACAATTTCTATGTGGAATTAGGACAAGTTCTATTGCGGTCCAGAGCTATTATCGAGAGCTCGCGTGTATTTTGACAAGAAGGTTGGACGAGCTTGGGGCAAGTCTAGGCTTGCAATATGGAAGGGCAGGATGAATCATGTGGCGAAAAATGATCTCCCCGAGGAGTGGATTCTTCAAAATCCTCCACAAGGTTGCCCACCGAATGATTGGTATCAATACATTGAGTATACGAAGACTCAAGTATTTAAGGTACAGTTTAGATATGGTATTATCTAATTTGAATTTCATTATCTAAATTAGACTAATAAATTTCTTTTTCCTGACTTAGGATGTCGTTAATCGGAACAAAGCAAATCGGGCAATGCAAGAGGAGAACCATCATGGTGGCTCTAGACCCTGGCCGAGGTACATTGAGGAAACGGTTAAGGCAACTGGACGGCGACCGTCGAGGGGTCAGATGTTCATCAAATTCTATACTGCCCCTGATGGAGAGATCAAGGATGCGCATGCAAAGGCAGTAGCGGTAAGTTTAATATACGCTAATGAATTATAATAGTTCTTTGTTGGCAAATATGCCTACATTAATTCATCATTGAATTCATATTGTAGGAGACAATTAAAAGACTTGAAGCTGAAGGTTGTAGTCTGGAGTGGAGCCCACATGACTCTCTGGCACAAGCAATGAACAAACCAGAGCATCGAGGCCACATCCGTATGCTTGGTGCTGGGTTGACTAAGAGCCAGGTGAGAATCAAGTTTTACTTAAGTGAATGAATACAGTTCTTTACTCACTTTATTGTAATTGACAATTTGTTTTGTTTGTAAGGTCTTTGGTACTGCTGCTGCTGCGGAGTCGTCTACATCTGGGAGTGTTTCTTCCACGATGCCACACAAGCCAGCTTATGTTCAACAGCTGGAGAATAGGGTATCCCAGCTGGAGACTATACTGAGGTCAGTTGCACCCTCGCATTTTGTTGGATCATCCAGTTCAACCGCCGTTCCTCAGACACAGGATCAGCAGCCTTATGTGCCACAACCGCCGACCTATCATCAGACCTCTCAGCCGACCGATCAGTCTCAGTTCGCTGATATTGATTTTGACCTAGACAACCTCCCCGCTCATCTTGCCTCCTGGATCAATAATGTGAGTGAATTTATTTATGCTAGCAATTAACTTATAATTTCACACTACTTAATTATTAACTAGTTGTTCATTGCCGATTGTAGCAGCCTTGGGATGCCCCCGTGTACCAGAACCAGAACCCGGGGAACGATCAGTAGCCGTCTCCTCTCCTTTCTTTGGATGTTGTTGTATTTAAGATATTGTGTCATATTTATACATTTGTTAGGATGTGTTGTACTATAGTTTGATAAACTAGTTTGTTGTTCTACTAATAATTAAGTATTTGATTATGCAATACTTGGTTTTCTACTACTAATATGATCATATATTAATTGTTTAATTTGAAAATTGATCATCCTGAAAAATGTGAATTCTGACCGAAATCGTGGGTTTAAAACCACAAATCAGCTGACCAAATCGAACAGGCCACAAATAAAAACTGGTTAAAAACCAAATCAGCTGGCCAAATCGAAATAGGGTCCCACAGGTGATTTGTCGCGGGTAGGCCTGCGACTAAGTTAGTCGCGGGCCAATCTTTAGTCGCAGGCGGCCCGCGAGTAACTTAGTCGCGGGCCGTCTGCGACTAAAGATTGGCCCGCGACTAACTTAGTCGCAGGCTTGCCCGCGACAAATGATGAGCTTAGTCGCAGCGAATTTAGTCGCGGGCGTCTTGGTCTTAGTCGCAGGCGACGCCTGCGACTAAATCACTCCTTTGTCGCAGGCCTGCCCGCGACTATATTCGACCGGGCCTGCGACTATATTATATTTTTTTTGTAGTAGGCCCGCAACTGCAATATGATCCAACACAAAAGTAGGGTGTGAAAGAATGCTTGGGTTCCGTAACTGCTCTATGATCCAACATGAATGTAAGGTCTGAAAGAATGCTTGATGCTCAAAAGAATGATAAATTTACGTTTATATTGTAACTGAGCATAATTGTTTTGACATTACCTAAGCAACACGAACAACTCGGGTTTAGAGTGAGGTGTTTTTGTAGAATACTATTGTGCATTCCCACTACCACGGTGGGGGCAAACTCTGAGTAAGTTGTGAAACCGGTGACAACAATCATATAGGCCCTCGTTATCTTGTTGCATGAATCTTGCTATCTGAGCCTTGAATGTCGATGTCTTGGAGGGATGGTAAAATTCTTCTAAGAAGGCTTGGGAGAGAGTAGCCCATTCCCTGAAACTCCCTCAGGGTTGACTACTAAGCCAACTCTTCCCCAAGCCATGAGTGGGAATTTTAAGAGCCGAAGTTTTAAAGCATCCTCCGAGACATTCCTTTGCTTGAAAATGTCACATATGTATGAGAATGTCTCAAGGTGGGTCGCGGGGCATTCTTCCGGACTCCCACAGAATTGCCGGTTTTGGACTAAGTTGATGTAGTGGCCTTATTGCTCATCAAAAATATAATTTAAAATTTATTTTAAACTGATTCAAATATAAAATCATATATATGGCAAGCGCTCCGGTACCCACAGGGTATCGGTACCCTAGTACTCTAAATTCACATTTTTAAATGGTTAAAATTCAAATAATGAGTCCTAAATCCATTGTAATAAATCATGAGCACTAGTGAATAATGCTTACTCCCTAAACACTGAATTCTGACCCCTCAAATACTACTTCATAAGCTCAAATCCTAAATCGTATGTAAAACTCTAACTTTTGACCAAAAGATCAAATTAAAATATCATAAACCCCCAAAATAAACTCAAAACCCCAAACACTATATCTTAAACCCTAAACACTAAACTAAGACTCTCAAACTTTAAAATTCAAACATAATTGTGATGAAATTTTAGTGATAGGGTATCGGTACCCAGTGGGTACCGGAGCGTTCACCTCATATATATATATATATAATTCAGTAGATTTAGTTTTGAACCAAAGTTTATAATGTAGATGAGTTTAGATTTATATTTGAATCATATTGTTGAATTTTGAGTTATGTTTTTGATGACATGTTAATGGTGACGTGACAAAATGGCTGAAAAGGTACTCTGATGATGTCATTAGGACTACTCTGTAACTCATTTCATAGTAATAGGACCACTATGTAACGTATTATAGTTTTAGAACGAGTTTGTAACCCGCCATATAGTTTCGGGACGTTTCAAGTATTTGACCCAAACTTTATGATAAGTTTGTTGCGAACTTATTTTATTTAGGAAAAATAATACTTTGGCTACTCCGCCTAATTTGTTGTTTGAGTCATTCCTTCTAACTTTCTTCTTCTTTACATTAAATCTGGACACATCCACACACTGATAGTTAGAGAAATCAGAGGTAAGGGACGAAACGTTGGGCGGGGAGGTAAACTATGGAAGTATCACGAAGAGTGAAATACGAAGGGTTTTAAAACTACACATTTATTCATTGATTTCATCCTATCTAATTATATATATTTATATTACCAATTAAAAACGCGTAGTAATTTAATATATACATGACTATTGAAGCTAACATAAGATTAAATATACATCTTTAATTAATTAGTTTTAACCCCATCCCTAATATATTCTGAATTTACCTCAAATTTTAAGTGTAAAACATTCCAAACTATAATATTTTTCAAACACTTAAAATTTACATAAAATCACTATTAAATAATTATTAAATTAAATAACTCTAAAATAAAACAATTATAGTTATTCTATATATGAAAAATCTCATAGTAAAAATACTTTTGTAGGGATTTAATCAACCAATATGGATCCAATTTATAAATACCGATTTCCACCCTTAATTATTTACGTGGATCAGAAGGTCTACGTGACACCAATGTCGTTTATATTATGAACGTAGTTAACAAACAATATACATGCAGCAACATACGTCAATAAAATATAAACAGGAAAAAATAAGAAATAAAACAATTTACAACTCAACAAAAAACAAAAAATACAATATTTTTCAAATCATTTCATGATGAAACACTCGGCTTCGGCAATAGAGTGGCGGCACAAACTGCACTAAGAACCGCCATCACGGCTCCCACCACAAACGCTGGTGAGTTCCCGCCGCCGAATAAAGCGTCAAACGGCCCACTCCCTAACGAAACCACCATTTGCGGTAGACAGATCGCCAGATTCAGAACTCCTAGCGAGAACCCCTGCCCTGCTCCGGATCCCTGCGAGTAGATCGACACCATCGCGAATGGAATGCTATACGTTACTGCCAGCGGCAGCCCCAATATCCCGAACACCGCCAGCGAGGCGCTCTTAATACCCGACGACGGCCCCGTATATTCTCCACCGCCATGTCGTCGCTCTGATTCTGCTGCCCTGCTGATGACCACCGTCATCGCGAGGCAAATCCCAAGGATGAGATTCACGCCTCCCCATAGAAACTTTGCTCCCACTTTCTTAGCCAATGGATCGACTGCCAAAGAGACAAATAGGAGGACGATCGAATTGATCATCAACCCTATTGACCCAGCCCGGACCCCTCGATCATACATTTGCATCTGACCCAAATTCATTCCAGAATCTCCTCCGTACACTTCCCTCCCCATCCAATCGGTGTTGTATAGCACCCATGGGAACCACGCGAACCAGTTTAGACATGTCACTAGTAAAAGCATCCACGTCGGCCTGTCGAGACTTTTCAACGATGTGAAGAAACTCCTCAACCCTCCTACATCATTATTTTCTGTTTCACTAGCGTCACGTGACTCGAGCCCTCCTTCATTCGCTTCAGGACTCCAACGTTGCTCACGGACGTAAGCCAGAGCAAAGAATGTTAGGACGATGAGTAGCACCACCGAAATGATGAAGCACGACTTGAGATTCGCGCAGAAAACGTCGCAGGCGGGTGTGTGGGAGAATTTGAAGATCTTGTAGAGGCCGTCTTGTGCACCGGCGAGGTACCCGAGGATATTTCCGGCCCCCATGAAGAACGAAAAGAGGGAGTTTGAGAACCGGGTGAGCCGCTGGTTTTCACCGGAGAGGTCGGCGAGTAAGGCCCTACACGGTCCCTGGAGCATGTTGTTGGAGACGTCGAGGACCCAAAACCCGACGATGAAAACCACGATGGCCCTTACCCTTGGCCGACCCTTTTCGAGAGAGTCGCCGTAATAATAGCCTATGTCGGCTGCGTATCCAATTAGGAGAACAGCGACCACGACGAGGATGGTTCCAGCAAAGATGAATGGGCTACGGCGGCCAAATCGACCGGTTGAACGGTCGCTGAAGTATCCGACGATCGGTTGGACTAGTATCCCGGAGATGGGACCACATAGCCAGATGAGTGCGGCCCACTCGTGGGGAATCCCGAGGAGCTGTACGTATGGGGTCAGTAGGGACAACTGGAGGGCCCATCCGAACTGCACTCCGGCCGCGATTGAGGCCACGACGGCAATCTTCTTCATAGGGCTCGGAGCCGACTGTTGTGATGATGGCAGTGAAGCAACCGCATTTCCCATTTTTGCTGCTAATCAAAATTCAAAACTCTTTTGATGAATTGAAATGTTAATCTTGTTCTGGTGGAGATTGAAAATGTCGTGAGGATTTCATTTTCTTTTATAGAAGGGGAAATGTCAAACTCAAAATTCACGTGGTATATTTTTTGTTTTTTAATCATTGTTTAATTCGTTGGTAGTTTGATAGTAATTACTTTGCCTTTAAATGTTGTTATGGGTTTTAACAAAAATTAGGATTTACTTTTACGGATTAAGAAACGGAATTAGAGGTTTTTGTTTGGAATTAATTAATTATTGTTTTGAAAATTAATTTATTGGGATAGGACACGCTGTAATCAAAGTGGATAATGCATGTCAGGTACGTAATTATGATCAGATTTTTAAAGGGTGTTAGTTTGGGTGGGAACGGAAAATGACGAGGGTTCCATCGAATCCTATTCAACCCAAGATTTAATTGGTGCATGTAGAAAATTAAGTTCACTTAATTTGTTTTTGAATGATAATTTTAACATAATTAATCTACTTAACCTCACTCGATCTGTTTTGAATATGTGATACTTGAGTTGTGATGGACAAGATAAACATGATCAACTCTCTCATGATTTAAATTACATGTATGAGAAGACAAGAAAAATTGTAATAATATTTATTATATTCTAACATTTCCTATCTTATATTTGTATCTCAAAATATCTATTGTTAAAGTTTACCTTGAAACTTATTTTCTTAATAGTAAATTAACTTAATGTTTCACGATAACAACTCCCAGCTAAGTTGGAGTGATAAAAAAAATTATGTTCAATATGAAAACTAGAAGTGTACGTTTGTCACTATTTTGGAATCACACATCTTACTACTGCAATACTAGTCTTAGATGAAACAGATTTGTTGGAGTTGAGGGTAACCCGCCTAAGAGGAGCCAACAACCAAGAGATAACCTCATCTCTCCATGTGACAAGTGTGGACTATTGAACACAATAACTAGCAGACAATGCCAAACATGGGGCTCAACTTATGTTTGTGCAACTGCAATATGATCCAACACAAAACTAGGGTGTGAAAGAATGCTTGGGTAGCGCAACTGCTCTATGATCCAACACGAATGTAGGGTCTGAAAGAATGCTTGATGCTCAAAAGAATGATAAATTTACGTTTATATTGTAACTGAGCATAATTGTTTTGACATTACCTAAGCAACACGAACAACTCGGGTTTAGAGTGAGGTGTTTTTGTAGAATACTATTGTGCATTCCTACTACCATGATGGGGGCAAACTCTGAGTAAGTTTTGAAACCAGTGCCAACAAACATAGAGGCCCTCGTTATCTTGTTGCATAAATCTTGCTATCTGAGCATTGAATGTCGATGTCTTGGAGGGAGGGTAAAATTCTTCTAAGAAGGCTTGGGAGAGAGTAGCCCATTCCCTAAAACTCCCTCAGGGTTGAGTACTAAGCCAACTCTTCCCCGCGCCATGAGTGAGAATTTGAAGAGTCGAAGTTTCAAAGCATCCACCGAGACATTCCTTTGCTTGAAAATGTCACATATGTATGAGAATGTCTCAAGGTGGGCGTGGGGCATTCTTCTGGACTCCCACATAATGGCCTGTTTTAGACTAACTTGATGTAGTGGCTTTTTTGCTCATAAAAAATATAATTTACAATTCATCTTAAATTTATTCAAATCTAAATTTATATCAATATAACTCAGTGGATTTAGTTTTGAACCAAAGTTTATAATGTAGATGAGTTTAGATTTAGATTTGAATCATATTATTGAATTTTGAATTA